>JAGFMF010011678.1:8351501-8365992 GCA_019455555.1 Galemys pyrenaicus | reverse complement strand
CCTTCCATAATGGTTGGATTAGCTTGCATTCCCACCAGCAGTGTACCAGGGCTCCTTTTTCTCCACATCCTCGCCAGCATTTGACATGGTTGGTTTTTTAACACTCATGTCTAGGTCTTTCAACAGGTTTTTAACAAAACTAGGGGAATTCATTGAAATCCTTTTCTATGTATATAAGGTAAAGAGAGGGCATTGACTTTTAAAATATTCTAAATCATAATTTACTTAAATCAAAGAATACAGGTATATGTTATATAAATGAAGAAAACATTATTGTACCTTTTTCTATGAATTAATACATTTCATTGAAGTTTATACTAAAGTTTCTGCAAATAGTTTTCATTTTAACATTCCTTTTTTATGACTACTTTTAAAATTATGTATATTTAGATCTGTCAACACAGTTTAACTGTGTTGATACATTTTCAGAACATAAGTTTTTAGATGTGCTATTCCATATTTGTATAATTTTGTTACTAATTTATGTTCTGTAACTATTTTAGAATCTGGGTTTTCTTATATTTCAAGCTTTAGACAGATATAACACAACGTTTTTTTATTTCTAAATGTATTTATATTCTCTAAAATCTTTCCAAAATATATAGATAATTCTAAATATGCTTCTCCATGACACATCGCTTTGGTTGAATACCATGTTTTCATAGGTTTTTTATTGTTCAACTTCTATCAAATTTGTTTGTGTGTGTGTGTGTTCATACATTCTCGAAGATTGTGTTCTCATCATTTGTCTCCAGGTATTTTTTTATTCTTAAATTTCCTCATTAATGCAGTGGGCTTTCAGTAGCATTTTGTTCAGTCTCCAAATAATGGGGGATTCCTTGCCTTCTTTTTGTAGTTAATTTCTAGTTTGATACCTTTATGATAGGGAAAATACTTGGTATAATTTCAGTTTTCATATATTTGTCTTATGACCCAGCATTGGCTGATCCTTGAAAATAATCCATGTGAACTTGAGGAAAATGTGTATTTGTTTTTTGGGGGTGCAACGTCCTGTGAAATTTATTTTCTCTTGGGGCAAGTCCTTTAATCATTAGGAGTTCTACCTACTAAAGACTCCTTGTAATGATCAAAATCTCTTTATATACTTTCCACCTTTTGGCTCTTATTCCAATCCATTATAAATTCAGAACCTATCTACATCTTCTTTCCTATGATAACTATTCAGTTATAAGGCCAGTTTTCACATTTCTTTTCCTTTCTTTGGGTTGTCTTTCCTCCAGTTGCAAAAATGGTTTCTAGTCCTTTCACTTACCAAGATCAGTCTGCTGACTTCACGCCAAGATTTCACACACAGTTCACACATGATGACCATTCTCTCAGCTATTGTCCCTGAATGGAAGAATAGAAATTACCTTCTCACTTTGTGCGAGGTTCTCTGTTTCTGTCAATGTGCTGAAGTGGTGTTTTGATCAGGAAGCTAACCTGTTAGGTCGTCAGTGTCCTTCCAAATTGGCCCTTACCATAGCAATTTCTCCAGTTTTGTTCCTTAGCTTTGCCTGCCTGAAGACCTTGGCAGCAGTAGAGACCTATACCTCAGTGATGTAATCACTCTAAACTTGAAAGAGAGGATTAGCCACACACGAACTCTAGCTGGTCTTCTTTCCCTGAAGGAAAATCACCTCCTGAAAAATAAAATTATAATCATGAAATTGATTGGTGAGCACAGAATCAGGAATGAGGGAACTTGTTTAACATTTCAGTATTTAATTGCATCAGGGTTCTGAAGACAGACTCCCTCATCAAATAGAAGGATACCTGCCATTCAAACCAAGCAGGATGAGATTACTATCATTGACTACTTAGTGGTCTTGTTTTTCTATATTTTATGCTAAATAATACATGTTTCTAATAAATTGCTCTCAAAACTATCAACACCTTTCATCTTGTTCTGCTTGGGAGACCAACATTGTCTCTCAAGGTAACTTTGAATCTCTAATAATTATGGGTGTATTTTGTAATTTTTAGAGAATAACCTTATTTATGTTTTCTAAATTATGAGAGACTTATCACTACCACTTACATGAATCATACAAATAATTTGTTTTCTGAAAAGCGTGACATACTAGCCACACACATATTTAAGTTATTATCTGTGCTTTTTATCCATTAAGTGGAAGTTGTAGTAGATTCTGGACAATTTGACCACAGGAGTTAAGTTTCTAACATTAGCCCTTTTAGATAGAAATCTTCCTGGCATATTTTAGAGGGTTTACTACTACCTCTGATTGGACCATCCCTGCCTACACTGCTTTCTAGTGAGGGCAAGAGGTCTCATCTGTCCAACCTTCCATTTGCTTCCTATCTTTTCTGAGACATCCAATTATAGTTAAAAGCACTTGGGTTCCTCAAAAGACTATGAAGGATCAGAGAATAATGGAGGTCAGAGAAGCAGTTTTAAATTCTCATGTTTTCCATAAATATAAAAAGAGAGGTTCTCTTGAATATTTTTTTCTTGGTGTAAGGTAACATCTATATTTCTGAAGTTCCTTCAGAATCTCAAAAGACCCTGCCATTATGTCTTGACCTTACATATTGACTCCAATGTACCTTCTGTGACTCAGGCAACAGTTATTATATTTTAATGTCTCTTCAGAGTTCCTTAATAGAGCTGTACAAGTAGATGCAGAGGGGGTAATCTTTTTTATATAGCCACTTAGAAGATAGAATACAAATCGTGGAGGAAGGTGAAGATGGGAAGCAACGCCTAAGGAAAATGTGTGTTGCTGTTAAAGCTAATTGTGATGGTAATGACTTTCTGCTTTGGAAGCACATGGACTATATTGGCACTTACAGTGGAATTTGTTCAAAGAAATAAAATAGATTGGGCTATTCAAAAGTGACTGAATTGTTCATTATGTTAAGAATAGAAAGCAATCTTGTCAAATGTCATCTTTTGCATTTATTTTAATTTTCCAAGAACATTTATGCCAACTATAAATGTAAAATTTCCCCAATATTACTCCTACCTCATTAAAGGGGAAACTAATAATGGCTAACTGTCTTTGACAAGCAGTCATATTACTTAAATAATTATCACCATACTTTTTTAGCAGAGATAGACAAGGAAAAATCAGGTGAAGAAGCATTCAAGATATTTTCAATGGAAAGTAGGGAGAAAAAACTTTGGTGTGAGGAACTTGCCCTTTGCAGCAAACATCAGCACCTGCAGAGCTCGGGAGCTCGGTCTCCCTCTAGAAGCTTCCAGCACCAGCCAACCATCATTCATGCACCTGCTCCCTTTGACAGTCAGAAAAGGAACTAAAAGAATAAAACATCTGATCTGGAGTTAGTAGCCCTTACTGTTTCAGTAGATCTGTCTCGTCCAGATTTTGAACAGCTGTAACTAGTTCTCCGGTTGCAAAATCTGCTTCCTGTAGTTCTCCCAGATCTGGCTTAAACACTGCCTTGGTGCCTGTGTAATTATATTGTTTCTGCTTAAAGTCTCCCTTCTCAATTTTAGTCTATGAAGGTTGGCCTCTTTGGGTCTATGTGACATCTACCTCTGCACGTGCATTCTAATTGGTTCTAACTTTGAGAAATAATCCCTAGCCTGAAAATTTAGCTTGAAAATCCTGTTCATGTTTTCAAGCCAGTTTCATACTCATATGCTTAATCTTGGGTCATTTTCACGCTTTGTGACAATCTGTCTTCCTTTTCTCTTAAGTGATTTGGGTAATGTGAGGTTTTGGTACTGAAACTATTCTGAATCTTCCCAAATACTCCTGACTATACAAGTCACTGCGATAATGAGGGCCAGAGGCCTTGAGAGAAGTACCTATAAAGGGCGTGATGACAAATTGGAAGAGAAGGCTGGCGAAGACACACTTTATACCTGTATCCACAAACATGTAAATGCAGAGGTTTGCATAGAGGACAGACTGGTGTACCAAGAGATGCACACCAAGAAAATAAAGCAGTGAATTATGGAGGTAAAGACTTCTTCAAAGGACTTTTCAGTTTAGGAAACAATTGTTTAAGAAGAATCTTTCAGCAGAAAGATTTGTTATGTAAAGCAGATAAGTCAAATATTCTCATGGGCTTACACTTAGACAAAAAATAATTTCACTAAGTTAAAATCATTTTTAATATAAGTAATTTGAGTCATTTGTCCTCATAAAATAGATTTTTATTCCATTTGTTCTTTCCTGTGTCATCCACAGAGACCAACAAGGTGGAAACTAGATTAGAGGGTGAGCTGAGGAAAATATCTGAACTGTGCAAATTTATCCAAGTCACATGTCGCCCATACATTGCCCACATTATACAAAACTACCAAGCAAGATCTTGGGAGATTCCAGAGTAAGAATCTAGTAGAAGGTTGCTTATTATTTTTCCAACATGCCACATATTAAAAATAAAACATTTACAAGGCTCTTTTACATGCACATTAATTATGTAAAATTAAAGGGTCATTAAGTGTTGATTAGACAATGATATTATGAGTTCTGGCAGCATCAGTAATAGGGAACTCGGTTTACTTCCAAAGGGAGGAGAGATCATTAAAATTTTAATTTGTTTCTCAACTGTTCAATTATAACATGTCTAATGTGGTGGCCGTGAACCTTAAGGGATTTAACACAATTATGTGATCTCTCAATATACCTTGATCTTTGCATTCATTTTCTCAAAAGATTAGGTATTTATAACTATTTTAGTTCTTTCTTAGTGCTCAAATACTTAATGTCTTTCTTCCACTTCCAGTACTCTGTCTATTGTTTAGATGCTTTAAATAAATAGCTACTCTTTATCTTGCTGGGTAATAGTCCCCCAAGCTTACCTTTTAAATATGATGCACAAGATGCCATTCGTAGTCTCCCCTGTGGATCTCATGCTAGCAGCTCTCTCTGGACAAAAGTCCATAGGATACTCACTTATTCAGTCTTGGGTTATTTTGGAGCCACATGCTGGCAATCTAATGTCTTCTAGGTGATGTGCGTCTACAAGACTTGACTCATTTATCAAGGACTTTAAGACCAGTAGACAAGATCTCTTTCTGTCAGGGTGCCTGCCCACCAGTCAGCAGATAGAGAGCAGGTCTTCAGCTGTGCCCACTGAAGGCAGAGTGTATACAAACTTGCCAGTCACAAGCAAATCTTCTGTGCCTGGATGACCAACACGGGCTTTTCCCAGGTACAAGTTGTTCCCCATGTGAGAGAACCTAAGACCTGTGGGAAGGTACAGTCAATTCTGACCACAACTTGCACTTAATAGGTGTAAACTCATTCTAGTGGCTAAATTAAGAAGTTTTCCATTTTTATACTTTATGCATTAATCCACGTTACAGATCACTTCAGTCTCTTCAGTACAAACATCCTTTTGCATAGCAATTTATTTCTTACTTATTGAAACTCCACTGTGCTTTCAACTATCAGATTACCTAATTCTATGATTAACTCCTTTACACATTAGTATTAATTTTTCCTTCTCTATTGGCATAGCTGAAATACATCTTATTCTTTTTTTAAAAAAAAAGGTTTATTTATTTATACATACAAGAGCTGGGATACAGGCTAGAGTCATGGGAGGTGAGAGGGTTCACCAGAGACAAAGTGGGTTGCAGAACAGGCAGATGGACTGAAATACACTGCTGAGGGGAGTGGCGGGCGAGCAGGAGAAGTCTGCTGCACCATGTGGGTCCCCCCCTGGCTGGAGATTAAATTCATGCTGCTGTGCAGCAGATACTTCACAGTGCAGCACTCTACCAGCTATGCCACCAGGGAGGCCCAGAAAGCCATCTTATTCTTATGGACTATTTCTTCATCCTTTTCAGGTGAACACTATGTATTTGTTCATGAATACATACCTTTGATTTCTCAACAAACTTTTACTAAATAATCTTACAGAGAATACACATGATAATATAAAGTGCAAGAATTCAGTAAACATTAGTTATTTTAAAGCCAAGTATAATATGGTGCAGCATATAGTTTACCAAATAATTCACAATAAAAAGATTTTTAAAAAATACCAATCCTGTTAAAGCTATGCCAGAACCATGGTTGATACAAGGATATCAACATTCTCATCAATATAAGGCTGTGTTCTAACCTTTTAACATTAACACATACTAGAGCCTCCTTGGTGGTGCAAGGAGTTAAGTCACGCATTATGAAGCTAGAGCAAAATTACAGCATGACTTATATCCTCAGCCAGGCAGGGGACCCACATGGCACAGCAGATCTCTCCTGCCTCGCCCACTGCTCTCCTCAGCAGTGTATTTCAGTGGATCTGTCTGTTCTGCTCCCCACTGTCTCAGGTGAATGCTCTCACCCCCAACTCTGGCTTCCACCCCAGTTCTTGTATGCATAAGAAAATTGGTCTTTATTTAAAAAAAAAATAAGATATACGAACAGTCTATCTTATGCTCCTGATTTCCACCTAGGCTACCAGAAGGGGAATTCAAAAGATGGTGACAAAGTAGGAAGGGTATGGTGAGGGTTATGGGTGCGTGGGTGGCAGCACACACATCTGAAGAGGTGTGAATCCATACCTCTAAATATATACAATGATGTAAACCAATGTTACCTAAATCATACAATAATAATATAAAAATAAACTGTATTGAAGCAGCACTGGTTGATAATTTACAGGTTTCAGGTATATATCAGTATAAATGAAAGTATGTGTAACATTATGTTCTAAACTTATTCCATCCTTCATACATTTGAGCCATTTTACCCACCCCCTTTCCCTTAGTTTGTTTTTATAGTCTTAAAGGTTATTTTTGTTTTATTTAGTTATTTGAGTATGATATTGGCTGTGAGCTTGTCATATGTGAACTTTTTTTTTCATAGTGGTTACTGAATGTCGTTAAATGCTTTATGTATGTCTGTGATCTTGTGATTGTTGTCTTTATTGATGTGGCTGTCACATTAAGAAATATATGTTGAACCATTCTTGTTTCCAGGAACAAATACAGCTTGGCCATGGGGTATGATTATTTTAAGATATATATTCAGTTTGCTAGTTTTTTTTTTTTTTTTTGAGGATTTTTGTATGTAACTTCATTAGAGATATTGGCCTATGGTTTTCTTTTTTGGTGATGTCTTGGTTTTAGAATCAGAGTAATGGTCTTATAGATTGTGGTTAGAAGTTTTTCTTACATTCCACTATTATGAAAAAGCTTGAGATTATGGTATTCAACCTTTGAAGGTTTGATAAAACTCACCTGTGAGGCCAATCTGACACTGAGAATTTGAAGCTTTTTTACCATTTGATTACTGTTTATCTTACTCATTATCAGTCTATTCAGATTTTCTATTCCTGATTCAGTACTGACTGAAACATATATTTCTTAGAATTTGTTCATTTTGTCTAGATTATCCAATTTGCTGCCATGTAAGTATCCAAAATATTTTCTTGTGTTCCTTTGTATTTCTCTAATATCTATTGTAACCTCTTTTCTTTCATTTCCAATTTATCTAAATTTCTCTCCTTGTGAGTCTGCTGAAAGGTCTGCCTATTTTCATAATTATTTTTGAAGAACCAACTCTTGGTTTCACTGATCTTTTGAATTACCTTTTGATATGTATATCCTTTATTTTCACTGATTCATATTTTCTTCATTCTACTTACTTTTGCCTTCATGTTTCTTCTGTTTCTAGTTCCTTGGGGTGCAAACTTAGATATTTTGAACTTTTTCTTGTTGCCTTACATGGATATATGTGTCTCTATAAACTGCCCTGTCAGTTCTGCTTTTGTTATACCCCATAGGTTCTAAGTCACATGTCTACTTTAATTTGTCTTCAGGTTTTGTTGCAACTTTGATTTCTTAAGCAGCCTTACAATTTTTCATTAGCATGTTGTTTACTCATTTTTGGTTTTGCCCTGTTCTTTTGATTGAATTCTCGGTTCATACCATTGTGATATGAAGAAATGTGTGCTATGATTTCAGTTTTCATAAGTTTATTGAGACTCATTTTATCTTCAAATAATCTCAAGGCATGAAAATTTCTTTTGGACTAAGTTCATATTATTGGGAATAATTTCAAATAATCATTTTGATCATTCTTTTTAACTGATTTTTGTCAGATCACTTTAACTAATAAAGATAATGTTGTAATGAGGCTATTAAGTGCTCCAATTTTGTGACAAGGAAAAGCTGATGTTAGTATCACGAAATTTAGAATTAGTTTTGTTTCATCGTTCATATTTCCTTTTTCTGTACCTCCTTTCTTAGATTATCCCTTTTATAAACCAGGTATCCTTTCCTAAGAGTTTACTTTTTAAGCATTAGTAAATATTTAAAAATCTACTTAGATAATCAGGTATGAACTACAATATGACACTGAGCTTAAATGCTAACTTCCATATTACAAAACTCTCATAATTTCCTTAGGAAATTGAAATATTTCTTGTGATATGTGACTATTTGATAAATATCTACTGGATGTCCTAGTTCATCTTATATTTAATACTGCTTTTTAAATAAAAATAATTCATTTAGAAGTTTTCATATTCTCTTATGACGCCTTCAATGAATCTAGCCATTTTCTGGACCACTAGTCCAGTGATTCCTATTAAAACTCTTCATACCTGAAAAAAGAACATGTAAAATATATGAATTATAAGGAGTTTTAAGTTTAATATTGAAACTCTTAGATAGAAATAGTAAAGAATAAAATCTGAATTTTATTAGAAAAAATATACCTGTCAGTAATGCACTAAATTGAATATATATAAATGTAAAAATAAAATTACCAGGCCAGGAAGCAAACATTAATAGCTATTAATTAGAACATATTGGAAAGGAAGTAGGAATGAAAGCAGAAAATTATTGAACTTCTTCATAAAGAGCAAATACTAATTTATTCTAAGTTGTTGGTGTTAATAAAATCTGCAGCAGTGGACAAATCAATGTTAATTGAATTCAAAAAGGAACACATGCAGGAAACAGCTTTCATTATTATGAACCATGGATATGTATAAAAAGAAAGCATTGAAATTAAATACAATTTAATTCAGTTTGGAATACTTTTATTAACATGAAAAATGATAGGCAGAGTTAACGAGTTATATGCACCCTTCATACCGCATTCTTTCCTTTCCAACACTTTGCAAATATTTGAATATGTAGCAAAGTTAAAAGTATTTTTAGTGAATACTCCAAAATCTACCACCTAAATTGCACTTGGTAGATTGTAGGTGGTAAATTAACAAAATGTAGATGTACACCATCAACAACATTTTATTGTACTTACCCACACTAATCTATCCCTCTAACCACTCATCAATGAATTCATCTTTTATACTCATTTCAAGTAAATTACAAACATCTCAACAATTTACTCGAATACTGTGCACACAATTTTATATAAAAGTTTAGTGCACACATTGTAAGTGCATATTTCCTGAGTTTTGATAAATGCATAAATCTGTGTTTCCCAAACCTCCATCAAAACAAAACCATTACCGTCCATCCACTGCAGAATGTCACCTCACTTTTATCCCAGTTAATCAATCAATATATCGCCATCCAAGATAACAATATGAGCTTTTACATTACAATGCTACACATTTCTAAAAGTGATTAAACAGGAATTAAAATATATTCAGCCATTGGGCTTCTATTTTCCAAAGATGTTGACAATGACATGTCTCTCTTTAAAAGAAAAACATTTCAAATGTGCTTGTACTTATTAAAAATTTAAAGATTTTAAAAAATATTCAAAGGGAGTTTATTTAGGAGGAGATTGAAGCACTAGGCAACTTCCATCAAATCTCAGATAGCTGTCAAGTGATGTGCCTTGTAGATGAACCATGGTCTTGTCACTAGTTGGACATTTTACAAAATTAGATCCAGTTTTGAAATTGCTAACTAGTTCAATACCAGTCTCATGGTGGATACCTAGTAAATCTTTGTTAAGTAGAGTAAAATAATAAATGAGAGAATAACAAAATGAATGAAGAGGGAATCAATGTTTGCTAGTTATTTGGGAATATATAGTGTAATATTACATGTTTTAAATTACCTTGCTTTTTAAAAAACAATCCTGCAAGTTCGATAATGCTTTGCCAATGCCTTCTACATCATAAATACTCAGTAGATCACTGTGACTGCTAACATACGTCAATATAACTGTTAAAATGCACAAACTAGAGTTACTGGGATCTTGGGATTAAAACTTTTTAGTAAGTTTCACATTACTTATTGTTAATAGACTAAACACTAACCTTTTTATATATCTATAGTCTTTCTTTGTCTAAACCAGAACAGCTCAGGAAACTTTTTTTATTAGATTTATTTAATTATATTTGAGATCATTTGTATTCCCCAGGGCGTTCCCACCCATTTCACCCTTACACCATCACCTCAGTCCCTTGTGCCCTTTCTGCCCCCATCCCAGTCTCTTCCCCACCATACCCCCAGTGATCCCTTTGGTTTATCTTTGACCTTTTGTTCTTGTGTGATTTTATATGTTTGTTTGTTTTTGGCTGTAATTGCACATTTCCTAGAGTTCTCTTATTTTTTTGTATTGATTTTCCTTTACATTCCTCTTAAAAGTGAAGCCATCTGATATTTTTCTCTTGCCTTCGGACTTGTTTCACTGAGTATAATTCCTTCTAGCTCCATCCATGTTTCCATAAATGATTCTAGTTTATCATTTTTGATTGCTGAATAGTATGAGGAGACTTTTTATGTATATCAAATGCCAATAGTTTATAATCAGTTGGTGCTCTATTCTAAAAACTGGAAAAATTAGAAATTTTATCTGAGGGTAAGATTTCTTCTAAAGTTGGTAAGTAGAAAAACTTACAGATTTTCTGATGTATGGGATATAAAAAGTTTGTAGTACTTTTTTCTAAAGGCAATTAAAATTTAATCTACCTTGGAAATGCCATGGGAATTTATGAGGTTATGCATCTTCAACCTAAGCTTATACATAAATTTTAATCTTTATCGAGGGAGACCAGATCTGGGCTTCCAATGTAAAATGTTTACATAGAACAAAGGATACTACCTTTTTCTATTTACCATTTAAATAGCATTAATGGGGGGAGGGGGATAAAACAAAAGATATACAAAATAATACCAAATATTTATTACTACACCATTGACAAAAATGTCTGATAAAGATTTGTTAAAATCTGGAAATAATTTTTGCGAAGTATAGGGCATAGGACTGTGTAAGGCACAGATTAATGCAGGCATCCAAGAAATATTTATTAAGTACTTAGTCCTGAGGCAAGATAGGAAATTCCCAAATGACCTTTTGCTACATATAGGGCATTTTATCTTGATTGTTGATTACTGATGAGGCCAGCAATTTGTTTGTTTTGAGTAGCAATTTAAAATATGCATTGCCAGTAATTCTAATTTAATCACTTTAACTGATTGGAAGATTATATATTTTATTTTTAAAATTTATATGTATTTTACATCATTGTTCATTTTTGTACAATATTTGCTTTCTCTTCTCAGATCTAGGTCCTGTAAAACTCCCATGGCAATTCACCCATACACTATCCCCATACTTCCCTGTGCTCTTCCCTCCTCTCTTTTGATCCCTCTCCCTCCCCCACTCTGTTAGAATATCTGATTTATAGTTGCCTGTTAATTTTTTTTCTTTCTTATTTTTTTCCTGAACTCTTATTTGATTCCCCTATATTCCTCCTATAAGTGAAACCATTCAATGTTTTTCTTTTTCTTTCTGGCTTTTTACTCAGCATAATCCCTTCTAGTTTTATCCAAATTGCTAAATGGCATGAGTTTATCTTTTTTTATTGCTAAATAGTATTCCACTGTATATATGTACCACATCTTTTTGATCCAGTCATCTAGTTTTGGGCATTTGGGTTGTTTCCATATCTTACCTATTGTAAATAGCACTGCAATAACCATAGGGATATAGGTATCCTTTTAAATTAATGTTTTTGTCATCTTTGAGTAGATTCTTAGGAGTGGAATTACTGGGTTGTATGGTAGCTCCATTTTTATAAGTTTGAAGAACCTCTGCACAGCTTTCCGTAGTGGTTGGACCAGTTTGCATTCCCACCAGTAGTGTAGGAGAGTTCCTTTTTCTCTACATCCTTGCCAACATTTGTTGTTGGTAGTTTCTTTAATGTGTGCTATTCGCATTGGTATAAGCTGGTATCTCATTGTGGTTTTGACTTGCATTTCCCTGATTATAGCTGATGCTGAACATTTTTTCATATACCTGTTGGCCATTTGTGTTTCCTCTTTGGAGAAGTGTGTTTTGTTTTTTTGGTTTTTTTTTGCTTTTTCCATTTTTTGATTGGATTATTTACTTTGTTGAGACCTGTGAGTTTGTTGTACATGGCTTTTATCACGTTAAGGTATGTTCCTTCTATCCCGAAAATTTCAACACCTCATCATAAACAGATGTTGAACTTTGTTGAATGCTTTCTCAGCATCTATGGTTTTGATTACTGTTTCAATTTCACTGCTTGTAATTGGTCTGTTTAGGTGTTCTATTTCTTCTTTATCTAGCTTTGGATGGTTATATCATTCTAGAAATTTGTTCATCTCTTCTAAATTGTTGAACTTGTTCACATATGAGTGTTCATCATAATATCTGATTATGCCTTTGATTTCAACTGAGTCAGTTGTAATTTTTCTTCTTTTGTTTATGATCCTATGATTCTATTTATTTGTGTTTTCTCCCATTTATTCTTTGTGAGCCTGGCTAGAGATTTTTCTATTTTATTTTTTTGAAGAACCAGGTTTTGGGTTTTTTTGATCTTTGGGATTTTGTTATTTTTATTTTCTATTTCATTTATTTCTGCTTTGATTTTTCCTTTTTTTTTTTTTTGGTCATACTTTCTTTTGTTCTTTTAGATGGAAGATTAGTTTGTTTCTTTGAGTTCTTTCTTGTTCCTTCATGAGAGCAGGTCTCCTGGAGGAAACTTCTCTGTTTACCAGAGATACACCTATTGTCATTCTTTTTTGAAGAATATTTTTAGAGGTTGTAGAAATATACCTGATAATTATTTTCTCTTAGCACTTTGATATTTATAGTCTATTCTATTTTGGATTTCCTCTTTTATCGTAGAGGCTACTATCATAGTATTGTTCCTTTAAGTAAAATGTTCCTTTGGTATGGAGATTCCTTAAAAATATAAAAATCGAAATGCCATATGACCCAGAATAGCTCTCTTAGTATTTTTCTGAAGAATACGAAAACACTTATTAAAAAGAATTTATACACCCCTAAGCTCATAGCAGCATTATTTATAGTAGCCAAGGCATGGAAATAACCTAAATGTCCATGGACGGATGCCTGGTTAATAAAGTCATTGTACATGGATGCATCAGAACACCAGCTACTCAGCTATGAAAAATGATGTAAGTTTTCCTTTTGTAACAACATGGATGCAACTTAAGGTTATTATGCTAAGCAAAATGAGTCCGAAAGTGAAAGACAATTATTGGATGATTTCTACCATATGTGAAATACATATAACCAAAACAAAAGGATTATGAATCCCAACACAAAAAACTCTTACAGTTTGTAGAAATAGTGTTTTCCACAATCAAAGTGGGGTGGTGGAGAGAACAATAACAGTTGTCAACCAAAAACCTGGAACATGGGTAAGGTAAGATCCATATATATACACACACAGAGATGGATGTACATCCAGAAAATGTGTATAGTTATGTAAATCAAACTTTTATTAAATAATAAAGGAACACTACAGATTTTTTAATCTGATTGATTTTAAGTGTACCTTATTGACTTTTCTATTATTTTACTCTGATGTTACTATGTGAAGTTCTCTTTGTTTACCTTTCTTAGAATTTGAATGGCATATTGTGTCTGTTGTGGGCCTCTCATGAAGTCTTAGTGATTATCTGTTCCAGTAATGACTCGTCTCAAATTCTGCTTCCTTTCCTTATAAATATTACACATGTTAGACCTTTCCATGATGTGCTATATTTTACATTTGTTTTTCTGTTTGATTTGGATATTTTTTGTCTTCCAATTAATTTGGTGCATGTCTAGTCTCTTAGACCCATTTTTTAAAATTTTCTTTTTTCTTTTTTTTATTAAAATATTTTAAAATTTACATATACTTGCCATCAATTGTAATCCCCATGTATTCCCCATCACCATCTCACCAGTGCACCATCACCTCAGTCCCTCGTGCTCCCATCTTTCCTCAACCCTCCACCTCCCCTCCCCACCAGGTGTCCCCAGTTTTAATAAGAGTTATTTTTAACCATTTAGAATTTTATTTGACTTTTTTTAGATTCTAATTCTCTGGCATAATTATCTAATTTTTCCTGTATATTTACTTTTTATACTCCTGATAATATTAATCACAGCTCTTTTTTTCTGTTTTTCTTTTTTTTTAATTAAAATATTTTAAAATTTACATATACTTGCCATTAATTGTAATCCCCATGTATTTCCCCATCACCATCTCACCAGTGCACCATCACCTCAGTCCCCCGTGCTCCCATCTTCCCTCAACCCTCCCCCTCCCCTCCCCACCAGGTGTCCCCAGT
>JAGFMF010011678.1:8340549-8351450 GCA_019455555.1 Galemys pyrenaicus | reverse complement strand
AATGAGTCTAGTTTTTCATTTCTGATTGCTGAGTAGTATTCCATCGTGTCTATGTACCACAGCTTCCCGACCCACTCATCTGTTTTTGGGCATTTAGGTGGTTTCCAAGTCTTACCTATTGTAAAGAGTGCTGCTATAAACAGCTTTCATTGAATCCCTGCTTGTTATTTCTAACATCTTGACCATTTGTGCATCTCTTTGTCTATTTTTTTTCCCTCTTGGTTTATGTCATTGTTGCTTACTCAGAATGCTCTGTTTTTGCTTTGCTTTTTTTATTCCATATATTAAAAAAAAGTTGAAGCTCTAGATAATAATATCCTCTCTAGAAATACTTCACCTTTTCATCTTTTGCCAGACAGGAGATGGATGATGACATTTTCTCACCAGGGACTGAACTGAAAGGAGGTTGCAGGACAATTTTGATGAGATTCTGTCATAAGGCTCTCCGGTGTTTTTAACTGAGGGTCTATGTGTTCACAAGGGTCCTTTTCTATGACAGTAAACAAACTTAAATCCTGTCTCATTAATGACATGACTCTATGAAACACCACTGTGCTAGTAGTGACCTTCTGCTGACCTTTTTAACTTACTGCCTGGTATGCCTTTGATAGTCATCTAATATCTTAAAAAGAAAACCAGCCATAGTCAGTTTTCCCTTCTTCCCTTCTTTCAGAGATCTTAGCACCTTGAATCTCCAATTATGCCTCTTTCATTACTCAGGAGTGAAAAAGCTCTGCTGCTTTTTCTGTCTACAGAAAGCATCTTTCAAGCTGATCAAAGACTGATCAACTTCTAAATTATTTTCAACTTCTAAATACCCCTAGAAATAGAGCAGTTCTACAATACCATGCTCACTTCACCAATATTCCCTACATTAGACTCTTACCACCTTTATTCCTATTTATTTCAGTAGTAATCTTTTTACGGATTTTTGTAATCCATTGCTCCTAGCACCTAGCAATAGGTGGGATCATTGGTCTATGCAAGCTACCTCATTATATCATGACTTCATTCAAAATATCAGTAATGACCTTCAGATATGTTACAAGCACTGTCTATATATTGAAAATGTAATAATGAATCTAAGACTCTGATTGCTAGAGTTACATTCTAGTGCAAGGAATTATACTATTAAAATATAAAATAAAAAATTGTTAATTGCTAGATAGCATAGAGGTAAGCTCTATGTAGAAGATAAAGCTGATAGAAGATGATGTAAATCAAAACGACAAAGAGAGACCACCTTACACCAGCAAGGATGGCGCATATTAAAAAAAACAGGGAACAACAAATGCTGGTGAGGATGTGAAGAAAAAGGAACTCTCCTACGCGGCTGGTGGGAATACAAACTGGTCCAACCAGTACAGAAAGCTGTGTAGAGCTTCCTCAAACTACTGAAAATGGAGGTACTGTATGACCCAGCAATTCCACTCTTTGGTATCTACCCAAAGGATGCAAAAACATTCAAAAAGATACCTGTACACCTATGTTTATTGCAGCAGTATTTACAATAGTTAAGATATGGATCCAAATGCCCAAAACTAGGTGACTGCATCAAGAAGATGTGGTACATATACACAATGGAATACTATTCAGCTATCAAAAGAGATAAAGTCATGCCAGTAGCAGCAATTTGGTTTTTTTTGGCTTTTCATGCCTTTATTGCGCCCTTATCTCAGAGGCGACCAGGTACAAGGCAGGCAGGCAGGGGCGTGGGGTGGCGTTGGTGGAGGGGGTGGTGGAAGGGGAGGGGGAAGTAGCAGCAATTTGGATGGAGCTGGAAGGCGTTATGCTGAGTGAAAAGACAAAGAAAAAGAAAAATGTCTGGTGGTTTCACTTATAGGAGGAATGTAGGGGAATCAAGTAAGGTATCAGGAAAAAAATAAAAACAAAATTAACAGCATCTATTAAGCAAAGACACTCTGCAGGGGAGGGAGAGTAATCAAAAGGGGAGGGAAGAACACAAGGGACTAGCATGAAGAGGCAGGGTGTATCGGTGGTGGGGATTTTACAGGGACTACACTTGAAAGGAGAAAGCATCCATTGTACAAAAAGGAAGAATGATGTAAAAAAATATATAAACAGTATTTAAAAGAAAAACTTCCTTATGAGAACTTAAGGTACTCTCAATAACTTTCCTTCATATCATACAGCAGTGTTAGCTATAGTAACTATGTACATTAAATCCCTAATATTTATTTTTCTTTTAACTACAAGTTTGTGCCTTTTGACTCCCTCCTACAATTTCCCCTCTTCCACCTTCTGTTCTGATAACTCTATGAATATGATCTTTTTCTATGAATTGTTTTGTTTTTATGATGTTACATGTGAGATAAACATTTTATGTATTTCTTCATCTGACATATTTCACTACCAATAAGGTTCATATATTATCAGAAGTATAATTTCTCATTTTTATGACTGAATAATATTTCATTGTGTGTATATATAATCAGCAATTTTTAATTATGTTTATTGAAGTTGGTTTATGTTGTATCTGTTTTGGGGTTGCAGGTTATAGGTTCAAACCTGTGTAACTGTGTATATTTCACATCATACCCACAAACATTTACTATGCTCCATTAATATTCTATCACATTCCCTAATGTCCCCTCACTCCACCCCCCCACACCCCGCCACCCTCCCCTTCCAGTTGCTTAAGTTTTGCAGATAGATGAGAAGATTTTATAATTGGTTTGGTTTTTGTCTGACATTGTTATGTTTAATTATTTTACATGTGAATATTCAATTGTCCCAGCACCACTGATTGAAGAGACTGTCTTTATTCTTTGGGTATTCTTGGTACCTTGTTAAACTTCAGTTTAATTCTCATATCTTGTCCTTACTCCATCAATTTATTTTTCATCATACTATTTTGATGACTAGTTTTATATTATAGCTTGAAATCTGGAAGTATACTACCTCCTTTTTTACTTTCTCAGAATTTATTTGGGTCTTTGTTTTTCCATTTAAGTTTTAGGAGTGTTAATTGAACTTCTGTAAAAAAAAAAAATGTCATTGGAATTTTGATGCTGAGATTGCACTGAATTGATAGGTGGCATTTAGTAGTAGTGACATTTTAACAATATTTCCAATCTAGTAACAGGTATCTTTCCATTATTTGTATTGCTTCATTTTCTTGTATCATTGTCTTAGAGTTTTCAGTTCTATAACTTTCACTGTTTTATTTAAATCTATTTCTGTACATTCTAATTTTTTTGATGCTGTTGTAAATAGAATTCTTTTTAATTTGCTTTTCATAAATGTCATTGTTTGTGTATGGAATTGCTACTCATTTGATATGTCAATTTTGTACCCTGTAACATACTGAATTCATCTATTAAGTTTTTCTATACATAAATTTTCTCTATAATCTATCATGTCATCAGCAAGTTGAAACAATTTTACTTTTTCCTTTCCAATTCTGATCACCCTCCCTTCCCTTTCCCCCCCCTTACCTCCCTCCCTCCCTCCCTCCCTCCCTNCCCTCTCTCCCTCCCTCCCTCCCTCTCTCCCTCCCTCCCTTCCTCTTCTCCTCCCTTCCTCCTTCCTTCCTTCTTTTTCTTCTTTTTGCCACATTGCTCTAGCTAGGATTTCCAGGGCAATATTGAATTGATACCCTTGTTTTGTTCATAATGGTAGAGGAAATCCAGTGTTTTCACTATTGAGTACAGACTTTATATATATACCTCTCTATATATATACCTCTATTATACTGATGTTCCTTCAATTCCTGTTTTGTTGAACATTTTTATCACAAATTTTGTAATTTTTTCATGTTCAGATGATCATGATTCATGCATTTCCTTCCATTAATGTGATGTATCATACTGACTTTTTTGTGTGAGGAATCTCATCCTAGGCATATATCTCAGTTGATCATGGTGAATGATTCATATGCTACATTCATCAGGAACATTAATCTATGTGCGTTTTGTTGTTGTTGTTTGTTTTGGTGCTGTCCTTGTTTTATACTGCAAGGTGATGTTGGCCTTATAGAATGTGTGGGGGAGCTTTCTACACTCTTTGATTTTTATTTTATGAGTTTGAGTAGGATAAGAATTAAATCCTGAAGGTTTCATTGAATTCACTGGAGATGCTGTCTAGTCCTGGGCTTTTGTTCTTAGGGAGATTTTTTATTTCAATTTCTGCACTTGTGATTGGAGTGTTTAAGCTCTTTTTCATCTTGATTCACAATTAGAAGATGTATGACTCTAAAAACCTGTCCATTTCTTCTAGGTTATCCTCGTTATCTGCAGAAATATTTGCAATAGGTTCTTATGATTCTTTGTATTTCTGTGGTATCTGTTATGCCTCCTTAATTTCTGATTCTGTTTATTTAGGTTTTCTTGATTCTTTTTAGTAAGCCTAGCTAGGGCTTGTCAACTTTATTTTTACAAAGAACAAGCTCTTAGGTCACTGATTTTAGGAATTCATCTTTGTGTTTTCTAATTATTTCTGCTCTAATTTTTCTTTACTGATTTTTAGACTTGTTCTTTGTATTCCCTAGTTCTTGCAGCTGTATAGTGAGATTACTTCCTTCATAGTACTGCTTTTGGGCTATCCCAAAGAAATGGTAGCCTGTGTTTCATTTTCTTTATCCTCCTGATACTCTGATGCCTTAGAACATGAATCTTTACAAAAAACCCAAATTGATTTTGCTCCATCACAACTTTACTTATACTGTATTTAAGTATTCAGCAATTTAGCTCGCTGACTTCTAAGCAGTTATATCTCATACAACAAGGTTCTCTTATCCTTCATTAGTTGGTACAACAGATGGAATTCTGATGCAATGCTACAAAGATATTCTGAGCTATAGGACAATACAAGTTAAAGGATTAATACAAATAGAAGGGGACATTCTGCTCAGCTGATATCTACTAAAAGATTTACATAAAACTTTGGTGTATTTGTTTGCTAAGACTACCATTAACAAAATACCACAAACTAGGCAGCTTAAATAGGAATTTACATTTTCCCATTCATTTCTGAGGCTGAAGTTTGGTTTCTTCTGGGCCTCCCTTCTTGGTTTGCATTTTGCTTCTTATGGTATCCTCAGATGGTCTTTTTTTTATGTGTGTGAATTCCTAATGTCTCTGAAGAAATGTCCTTCTTTTATGAGGACACCAGTGAGATTTCATTAGAGTCCACCCTTATAACCTCAGTTTGAACTTAATGTCTTTAAAAACCCTATCAGTTAATAGACCTCATTCTGAAATTTAGAAATGGGGCTTCATTCACCATATGTTGTCTCCCAAAACTAAATTCAGTTTATAATCTGTGACAATCTGTTTTATTAACACATAACTCATTTTTAAAGGAATGAAAAAAACTGTCACAACCAGTTTGAAAACCTATACTTAGAAGTATTAAATTAGCAAATGAGAACTAGAAAAATTAGTACCTTGAAAACTAACATTTATTAAATTTATTTTATGGGCCAAGTATGTGATATACATACACATAATATATATTATATGTAATTAGTCATTCATAAAGCCCACAAGATGGGTAATATTTTTATTTCTCAGATGTGGACATTTAGATTCTCAATTTTAACCAATAATATACAAAAAGCTTGAAATCTATAGCAATATATGAATTAGCAAAATCTTCATATTCGACATGCAGTAGCTATGGCCAAGAAAATAAGGATATAGAGTATAATTTAGAATGTCAATAAAATTATTAAAATAGCAAAGTAACTATGGATGTAAAAAGATGAATTACCTGTTAGATTCATTTATTTGCCCTGTACTTCTAGGTTATTAGAGATAAAACAGAAGACAGAAAAATGTTCATATTGTAATCTTTATACCATCTTTTTGGGAAAGGATAGGGAAATTTTGGTGCAAATTTTGATGAGATAATAGTAAAAGTTTTAATTATCTTCTCCCCAGAGTAATTATCAAAAATTTAAGAAAACATGCCAATATTGGATACTCAATCTGTCCAAATAAATCAGATACTTTTAAAAAATACTTCTTCTGCAATATGCAGTTTAAGTGTATTTTGGAATTAGCAATTGTCATCTAAATAATGCAAATCATCAGCTAATATGGTTATGTATATAAGTCATAATTATGCTTTATTTAGTTTTGAATTCTCAGTGTTACTTTGATAAGTCATCAGGTAATGATTTATTTAGAAGTCAAATATTTAAGTAATTAACTTTGGGACTATAGAAATGAAAGTCAGAGAAGCACCCAAATGTGTCATGTTGGCATATATGCACCATCTAAAATATAACTGTATTCGTATCAATGTATTAAAAAAATAAGTACACATTAGACCTATTTCATTAACATCCTCCAACTTCTTAAAATAAGACAAGCACATTCAAAGGAACTTATAAAACATTTTAATTTTGACTCAAAACATGAGTTATCATCATTAGCCCTTACCTTACACTTGAACAATGAAAACAACTGTATAGGAAAGACAGAGAAAAAGAAATTATTAGATTGGAAGCTCAAGTTTCAAAATATTCAGATAAGGCAGATAAAAATCTCAAGATACTTTTTTCCAACATTGTCAACATATTAATTTTATATACTTCTTCTATAACACAAATATTACCATTTACTAGGAATATTTTATATTTTACCCTAAGTAGTACAGTTTCTTAAGTAGTACCACTGGGGACCTTCCTTTATTTCATAAACTGACCCGCAGTATTTTTCTTTAAAAAAACAATTTGTATTTAAAGAATAAATATACCAATGGTAAACTATTGAACACCAGCAAATATAAGTGATCAGTATTACATAATGAAGGAATTCATAGCATCTAATAACATATCAGCCTAATTGGACTGACTGAAGTATGGGTCTTTGTATACAGAAATTCTGATAAGACAGACACCTTAAAAATAGATAGATGTAAAAGAAATGGCAACAATAAAACTTAGCTACATAAGGTAACTGTTAATCACACTCAGCAACCATAACAAAATTTCTAAAGAAATCGATAAAAACTGCTTCCTGCCCTTAATGTAAACTATAATTAGATAACATTGCCTGTCTTGGAAAAAAATCAGCAACTCAGTAGCTGATCATTAGGTGAAGGCAAAAATAGAGGGTTTTGTCATTATTTGGCACAGAGAAAAGATGACTACTTTATTTAATGAGACTAGACTGAATTGGTTGTTCCCATCTATGTAGCAGAATTACACTATGCCCCAACCCAAAATGGCCAGATGTTAAACACTTTCAGTGAATTTGACATTGCAAGGAAAGATTTTACCACCTCATTTAAAATAAAAAAATTTGAGTACAGGAAAATAAGAAACCATGATGACTTTTGTTCGTACCGAGAGCATGGTAAGGAGGTCTAAAACATTGCTTGTACACATACAGCTACAGTGCAAATGTTCTGCGCAGACTATCTCTTCAATGCAGCATAAGCTTCTTCCCAGCAGCTCCCTCAAAAAAACTGAAGTGTAGTGAGTGTTTATCGTGGCTGCTTCACTAACACCATCAACAAGAGTGCACAGTGCCATCATTCATGTTTTTTGGAAGAACATTACTTTTGGAAATAGTCATTAGACTATTTTGTTAAAAAGCAGGTTTATGGTCAACACTAAACTCGGATGACTCTGAACTGATCTCCTTTTAGGGCATTTGTTCATCATCATCATTATCATTTTATAAAACCCCAGTGTTAATTGACAGGCAGCCACTAGAATAGCTCCTCCCCTCTTTCCTTTCCCTAAGGAGGAACCTATGTAAACCTAATAACATAATCTGGTAACTTAATATATACAAGGTTTCACAAAGTGCAACTGTGTTACATACAGCTTCATAGGCTTCATTTAAACATGGCATTTATACAATATAGTACAGTTTAAAGATTCCTGGTCATAAATTATACCATTTAAACAACTACTTTAAAAGGTTGGCCACTCAAAGTAACCCAATGCCTCTTTTACACAAATATAGATGAACTGTACAAGGTTTGCTCAGATCAAAATAAAGTTAATCTTATCACATATATACATATTTTTAAACACTCTTTAAATGTGTAAGTTAAGCTAGAGACAAATCTCCCAAACCAAGAATTACATTACAGTTTTGTTTTGCAAAAAAACACTGTACATAATAATAATTTGTTAGGCAATTCATTTTATTTCTTTCTGCAAAATCTGCTCATCCTGTAACTCTTTGGGAAGTGTTCTTGACCGCTGGAGAACTGCACTAAGTTCTTCAATGACCTTGGATGGTAACTTGTTATCAGAGTCCAAAGTAGCTTTACTGCTCCTATCCTCAGTCTTCCTCAGTGTCTTCAGCCCCCTCTGGCCCTTTTGTTGCACATGGAGGACCTCTGGTTCTGTGTCCTCCAGACAATTTAAACTCCGGTGTTTTCTGGCCCGATTTCTTACTCTGTCATCCTTGTGTTCCAAGCAGTGGGCCACCATGGAGGCTCTCTCCTTTAAACTCTGGTCCCCATACTCTTGATCGTGCTTTTCACTCAACCGCAGTCTTTCAAGTTCTGCTCTTGCACTCTAAAAATAAAATAAATTTTCTCACAGGAAAGCAAGATTTGGCACAACTTAGGTTTAAAAACTACATTCCAAATAAGTTATTGCTTCTTGTATTAGTTATGTCTGTGACTCAAGTGGCTTGTCTGAATTTATAGACTGATCTGAGAGCTACAAAATCAACTGAAATGTAAACCACGGCAATTACTTTTAACATACATTTAGCAATACTTTAAAGAGGCTTTTCAGGTTATTCATGTAACTTGTCTTTTTCCATGTCTGTGTGGATGTGTCACATGTTTGCAAATCTCAGCTTCTTATGGTCTTGTACTACAGCGCCAACGACAAAGGTGGTTTCGAGGGACATGTGAGTTGGGAAGTGCTCAACTGCATTCCCTTTCTGCTTCATAATATATATCAGCATATTAAAGATGCTGACAGGTATTATGGCAGAGAAATCTGAAATTCACTTTCTACTCTTAAAATACTTGACTACTGAAATCCTTCCTTCTATCAGAATTTCAGAGATATATATGTGAAAAGCCACTTTGTCAGAGGGCTAGAATTTTCATTCCTTCAGTGATCTCTAATGGTCTACCAGAAATCATTGCAATGCAACCCCTGCAATGGCACAGAGGTACTTTCCAAACTAGTGTTCAGGATATATTGTGACCAGGCAGTTGTGGAATAGAAGAATGAATAGAGAATACAACATAATGGAGGAAAGAAACAGAAAATGCAAACAGTAAACTAAATCAGGATATAGGTGGGGATGCGAAGGGAAAAGTTACTCTCTTCACACAACAGTTGGAAATGTCCTTAGTAAAAGTTACAAAGCAGAAATCGCAAAAGACTTTTAGTATGTCACAAATATTTGAAAGCGAGAAAGTGAAAATTATAATACTAAGTATGAATCATGGGCCATAAGTGGTAAAGTAATATACTAACTCCAGATGTCTGGTAATCAGAAGACAGAGTCACCTTTTACTATTTAAAAGCATTTAGCACTCTAATATACAAGAAGTTATTCATATCTCACCCACTAATTCAAACTCAGGCATTTTGCTTAGATTTTCTGATTTGTTCTCTGAAGTGTGAACATAGTACATACATTTTAGGAAAAGAGGGAATTATCAACAAATATTTTTAAATAGATAGTGTTTTAAAAAGTTAAATCTGTAATACTTTATTTTCAGCAGATTCAGACATGAAATTATAGCAAATTCAAGCTCAATATTTTCATAAACATTAATGATGTGGCAATTTAGACTTTTTAGATAAGATCATGATTATTCATCTCAGGTTAATATTTCTCAAAAGAAATAGAATAATATGTCAAAATCAGACAGCCATCATAACTTCAGTTAATGTCACTGAACTGTGATGGTAACAATTTTTTCTACTTTTACCATCTTTCATTGTTTTTATTTTGATAAAGATCACAAAGTTGAAACAAAAAATGTGACAGGTGAGTGAAAATTATGGTTCTTATTGGGAGTTTATTAATCCTGTGAAAATTCATTTGGTGCCTATTACATGGGAAAAATTAAAGATCAACAGTGGTTTTATATAGCCTAGTAAAAGTTCTCATAGTTCAGCTATCAAAACAGAGTTTTAGACTTGTGATGTAGCATTTAGGGATTAGACTTTCATAAATACATGCAAAGCTGGACCTAATTTTAGTGTAATGGCACAACCCTGTGTGAAAATGGGGCGAGGTGGTAAAACAAATTATTAAGACCATGAGTGAATGAGACAGTACTTTGCATGGACAACATGTGTGCATGAGGGCTGTGGACCTGGGCATAGTTGCAGACAAAGCGTGTGTCCTGTTTTATTTACTTGTTCCTTAGTCTAAAGGATTATTTTTTTTTATTTAGTTTAGCCATTAGTTTGGTTTCTCTAAATTCATATGACCGAAATTATAGTTTCTTGCCATATGCTTGGTGAAGTCTAGGGCCTTCCATATTGTTACAATCATCTAGCAATGGGCACTTAGGTTTTTTCCAACTCATTACTGTTGTAATCCTGCTGGAATAAATTTTGGGTTGCATATGTCTCTGCAAAATAGCGCCTTCATATTCTTCAGTTAAATACTCAGAACTGGCCATTTGATTCTGATCATATGGAATTTCTACTTTTAATTTTTTGAGGAAGCTCCATACTGCTTTCCATAAACACTGTGCTAATTTACATGCCCACCAACAGTGTACAAGGTTCCCTTCTTGCCACATCTCTTGCTATTTCATTGTGTTTTGGATAGCCATGCTAATAGCTGGAAGGTGAAATCTCATTAGGGAAATGCAAATCAAAACAATAAGATTCTTTTGAATCAGTGTATTTGTGTCTTTTGGGTATATTCCTAGGAGTGGGATTGCTGGATCCTATGGAAGTTCCATTCTTAGTAGATTGAGGAACC
>JAGFMF010011678.1:8286821-8340499 GCA_019455555.1 Galemys pyrenaicus | reverse complement strand
CTCCCTTAGGAGGAACATAAGGGAACCAAAGGAGGATCAAGGAAAGGAATAAGAACAATAATATTAATAACAATAACAGCAATAAAGACACAGAAACCAAAAATGAGGAGACAAGGACAGGCTGGGGACACCTGGTGGGGAGGGGAGGGGGAGGGTTGAGGGGAGATGGGAGCACGAGGGACTGAGGTGATGGTGCACTGGTGAGATGGTGATGGGAAATACATGGGGATCACAATTAATGGCAAGTATATGTAAATTTTAAAATATTTTAATAAAAAAAAACAATAAGATTAACAAATTTTTCATTGCCTACAATCCAATAATGTCGTCTGCGAGTTCTTTGTATCTTCTGGCTGTAAGTCCCTTCTTGAATATATGATTGGAAAAAAAAATTCCATTATGTCATTATGAACATTGTTATTTTTTTAATTTTATGCTCTACAACATACATTGCGCCATTGTTTACAATAACCTGGAATTGGAAACAATTCCAATTGCATGTTGTGTGGCCACACCACACTATCTTTTCTTTGTATATGACTAATAGGTACTAATAAGTAACAGATTCACACCTATTCAGATAAGTGTTATAACAGCAATTCTTCCCCAAAGTACCCATATCCTTCATTTTGATAAGGACTACATTCAATCTAGATTGCCTTAGGAAATATATAACCATTTTAAAAAATGTTGCATGGAAAACCTTTCTATTGCTTTGTGCTTTGTTTCTTTCAACAATATTTTCAATGTACATCTCTCTCACTTCTTTGGTTAAGTTTACTGTAAGGTATATTACATTTTCTTTCAATGCTTGCAATAGAATTTTCCATCTCTTGCTGCTAGTTTATTTGCATATAGAAATGCTACAGATGTTTGTATATTTTATAGCCTACCACTTTACTGTTTTATTTCTAATAGCTTATGTCATCTGCAAATAGTGAGTTTTACTTCTAAGTTGAATAAGTTTGATACCCTTTTCTTGTAACTGCTTTAAGTCTTGCAATCCTATATTGAATACTATAGGACAAGTTTTCACCACTGAGTAGGATTTTGGTTGTGAGTGTGTCTTTTGTAGGCTTATTTTGTAGGGTTTTTATAAAAGGATGATGGATTTTGTTAAATGCCTTTTCTAGGTTTGAGATGTCTTCCCTTTTGTTGATATAACACATTTATGCATTTGTGTATGTTGAAGCCTACTGGCCTGTCTGGAATAAATCCAGCGTGATTATAGTTTGATTTTTTAAAAAATTTTATTAGATACCATTTGTAGTCCTCAGGGTTTGATTTTTATGTTGACCAGCAATAGTGGTTTGCTGTTTTGTTTGTGGTATCCTCATCTAGTTTCAGAATTAAGTTGCTAATTTTGGCTTCATGGAATGTGGCTGGAAATTTTCCCTCCTTTCCATTTTTTGTTGTGATAGTACCACACCACATTCACAACTCAAGCACCCTTAATTCTCAACATAGTCCATTGGGCACCAACTCATTTCAGTTCTACAGTGAGTTTTCTAGAGTTTGTTTTGATTTAGTTTTATCTGTTCATTTGTATTGTTTTTCTCCTTCTGATTTATTTGGCTTAGTATAATCCCTTTTGGTTCTATCCAGGGTGTCACACATGGCAAGATTTCATCTTTTTCTATAGCCGAGTACTCTGTGAAAATTTATACACCACACCTTCTTTATCCACTCATGTATTTTTGGGCACTTTCCATTACTTGACTACTGTAAATAGTGCTGAAATAAAGAAATTCATGTATCACTTCATTAGTAAATACCGGGTATGGAATTGCTAGAATTTTTTTTAGTAATTTTCTGTATGTGCTGAATAAGTCACATTCCCAGTAATAGTATATGATGGTTCCTTATCTTCACATCCCTACCAATGCGTGTTTTGTTCTTTCTGATAGGTGTCTCACAGGTGTGTGGTGGTAGCTTATTCTTATTTGCAGTACCCTAATAACTAATCATGAGCAATATTTCATGTGTTTTTTTGTCATCTCTATGTCTTTGGGGGAAAAAAGACCTTCCTACTTAACTTTTTTTCATTGTTTTCTACAAATTAGATGTTGGTGTAGATGACACAAAGAAATGGAAAAATAATTCCTGTTCTTGATGATAAAAACTGACATTGTAAAAATGGTCAACATACCCAAAGCAATATATAGTTTCAATGTAATGCCTATCAAAATTTTAATGACATTCTTCACATAAATAGAATATTACCAACATTGCTATGGAAACATAGCAAAAGAAATCCTGACAAAAATGAATAGAGGTATCATATGCCTAGACTTCAAACTAGACTACAATGCTATATGGTATTTTAATAAAGATACAGATATCAGTCAATGGAGAGATGACTATGAAACAGTAAGGAAAGTTGGACAGTCATATGAAAAAGAATGAAACTAGAATACTAACTCACAAAAAGATTTGGAATGTTAGACCTGAGACTATAATATAAATAGAAGAAAACATAGGCTAAATATTCCTAGAAATTGGTTTCAGTGATGGAGTCGAGGTCTTGACTCAGAAAAGGAAAACTAAAGAAAAATTCAGATTATTACAATGTTCAAGGACAGATATGCATGGAAGAACATGACATTCAAATGGCTGTAGTTTTAAAAAAAGTTTTTTCTGTTCAGAGAGAAAGATTCAAAATGTTTCATCCCAATCTCGACCACAAAGAAGATATTAAAAACACCTTTTGTATCCTTTTTGTTTCAGGGACTCGATTAAGGCATGGAAACAGGCACAGGCCCATCATATCCAGGCATGTCTACAGCTGGTGTCCTTTCCTGGAGACAACTTCAAGTGAAGATTAATGCTGCTATGTTCTCTCCTGCCCCTCAAGGTAAGCAGGAAAACACATTGCCACTTTTCATGAAAGATACCTAATCTACTTTATTGACACTCGGGATCATCTTGCAATTAGTTAAATCAGACCCCCCCAGTGGCTTCCAAACCTCTCCATTTTTATCACATTAAAAGGAAACAGTTACCATGACACCAGATATTCTGCCATGGGCTCATTCTAAAGTTGTTAGAAATGAAATTCTAAGATTCATTTGACACTGTAATTTTACCACCACATATTTAAATAGGCATATACAAATGTATATAATGTATATATGCATATTTAATTGCAAGGTCAATGACATTCTGAACAGGTCTATGCCACTCGTAGAAGTTTTAGTATGTGCTACTGAAGCCACTAATGTGATTAATGAACTTAATCACACATACTGAATTAAAACCTTTACCTACCTCGATATTTCTTCGGGCTTGAGTTGCATTTTTCTCAAACTGGATGGGAATTAGAGGCAAACCTCCGATTTTGGGATTTTTGGTTATAGAACGTTTTCTTTCCTTTCCAGCTGGTGGACAGACATCATTTTCATGCTGTGGAAACATGATCCTAATATTGGTATGGTTTTATTCTGTGGTACTCACATGTATGTCACTTGGCTCCTTTTCCTCACATACAAATCAATGATCTGCTTTCCCTGAGAATGCCATTAGTAATTGCGATGTTGACTGGCAGCAGCATTGCTGGGGGATGTAAAACTCAAGTGAACTCAGCTTTGAGGTCTTGTTTTAATTTTTAAATACTAATCAGACCCAAAGGGGAAAAATATTTGAGAGGTCCAACAAATCTCTTTGTAAGAGACAAATAACACACCACACTTCTAGGCCCTGTAATAAAAATAACTATACATTCATTTTCTCTCTGTCAAAGATGACTTTAGTGTGGAAATAATTTAACTTCAATACACCAAAAATCAAGCTAAGGCTAACTATCAGAAAGATTAGCCTCATTTTATGATCTATTGAAAAATGTTACTTTTTCATTGTATTGAATTCAAAAGAAAATTACCTCGTACACAGATATTTATACTGAAAATCATTGTACAACAGAGTGGTACATTTGTTCTCAAATTGACTGCATATTCTAGCACACTGAACAATTACAGATATATGACTAGAGAAAACTTAATTTTGTAATGGGGAAAAATATACCTAGGTGAAAATGCAAGCTCCTCAGTGAGATAAATACTTGAAATATGCATATAAAAGAAAAATATTGAAAGATTTTTTTTTTCTGGTTCTCAGAGAGATTAACTTTTCACAAGTTGGGAAAAATAAATTGATTTTGAAACAACAATCTATGAAATAAATGCAATAGAAAATATTCATTGTGAAAAGGAGTTTACAGATGCTTGATGAAATGAATATTTAATAAACCACACAAATAAAGGACTACTCATTTTCTTTTTAAACTGAGAACACTAGTTCACAAAGCAGCATGGATTCAGAGGCATAGGGTCACCTCTTCAGGACACCAGACCACACACACCATGGAGCCATCTTAGTCCACCACAGTCCTTTGTTTCACAACATAGAACTCATTGCAGATATGAACTGTGTACCCATTATATAATAATTGCTAATTTATATTGAAGGGTATACTGCTAGGCCTTATGCTTATCAATAAACATGTACTATCAATCCTCAATGATCCTATAGCATAGGGCCTATTATTACTTACTTAGCATATATGCTTTAGATCTACTCTTAAGTTTTAGTGAAGTACTTACTTTGTTTCAGCAAAGACATAATGGTAAGTTTCATATTGTTCCAAACTTAGTAAAAGTATATGTGCTAACGGATATTTTGAGGAGACCAAGAGCAGTTTTCAAATACATATTTCTTTCTCTAATGTAACATACAGTTGCTGGTCTTCTATCGTTTCAGTTAATGTAAACATCCTCAGGTCCTATGCTATATATCTCAACTCCCTCTATCATTCTGAACAGGCAAAGCCCCAAATTGGACTATATCTAATTCTAGATGGAGGAAAACACAACAACAAAAGATCAGTCTATATGATCTTACTAAGCTTAAATTTCAAGTAAGCACTCAAAATTACCCTGAAGTTCTACTATAGGGCAACTGGCTTCCATACTCTCCAAAGACTACTACTTCTCTTCTAGTATTCCTCCCTGGCTTACAAAATATAACAATACCCAAATTATGGCCTTCTCTTGCAACCAGCATTTTCACTTATTAGTAGTAACTTTTTCCCATCATGTTTAAAATTGTCCTGGTATGCCAGAATATGTAGTCAACAACTTGAGAACAAACATGCATTTTCTCACATTATTTCTGCTCAGGGCCTGTACTTGTATATCTCTTTTCTCCCAATTACTAGAGAGTGTCTATCAGCATGTATGCTAAGTATAAACTTTCCTATGTTAAAGATAAATCAAAACCCCATAATTTGTAATTCTCTCCTGCTTGAACTTTAAAAATTAGAATGCCTCAGAGCTTATTTGTCCTACTCGCTCCCATGTCAGCCAAACCCATGGTTTTCAATACAATTTAAATATTGACTTCTTTCACATTTACATTTCAGCTCCAATCTGCTCCACAGAATAGTTATGTATATGTCTAATGGGCATCTCAAATTTCATGTTGCCAACATAATTCTTAATTTTCTTGAACATCTGATAATGTTCACTTATATTCATCCATCGCTCCAGGCGCCAAACCTGGGTTCTTCCTTCATTTCTATTCCTTCTCTCAAATTGCAAACCTTAAAGATTCCAGGTTCAAATATGCTTGAGTGTGTCTTGCCTTACCATCGCCACTATGAGCCACCCTCATCTTTCCACTTCCCATCTGACCTTCCACAGCGCAGCCTCAAAAAAGTAGTTATTTTTTCAATTAATATAAATCATATTATATCCTTGTTTTCCACTCAGACTCCTAACCTGGGACTACAGGGTCTGTCCCCTGACTTCCTCATTTCCATGTGTATCGATGAAGGCCTGTGCGAGGCAGGCTACAAGCCGAGCAGGACCTTACCTTGCAATTCTGCTCAGTCCCACATTTCAGTGAGGGCCCAGCACTCCTGTCTGCCACTTACATGATTTTCCCTGAGAACACTTTCTCATCACTCTGTTTTATCTCCTTTCCTCTTTTAAAAACACTGAAGCAATTATGCATAAAGATCTTCTAAGTGAGAGAAAACCACACAGCTTTTAAAATTAATGATATAATGTTGAATTACACGATGCTAAGGGTTCCCATAGCCTGAAAGGCAAATTGTTCTGAAGGTCATGGAAAGTTTTCTGAGAATAAGAAATATAAGCTGGAACTTGGAGACAGAGCTGGATATTAGAAAAGCTCCAGAAAAAGTGTTGACAAGCATGTGTGAAACATACTCTATATATTAATGTTTGGGTTTTTTTTTTTCCATAGTTGTCTTATTGTGATGAGGCATTAAATCCAAAAGGACATTTATATTTACCTTAACTCTAAGAAGTGAAGCTGAATGGAGTTTCAAGGACCTTGACAACTAAGTATAGGTGAGCAGAGAGAAGTAAGTCGGTTAACAGCAATCTCCCTAGTTTCCAGCTATTTATATTTGATTTTAAGAAGAGTCCACTGACTTGATCATAAGAACAAAAATATCAGTTTGCTTGTGCCACAAATGCTGTAGCAGTTTTCAAATTTGTTTTTTAACTTTACTAAAAAACTTCAAATCTAGGTTTTTTTTTCCCTAGGTATAACATCAACATGTAAATTTTCAAGAAAAAAGTCTCTTAAAAAGTAGCAGCCATTCTTGTTCTGAAAATATATTTCCAGGTATACAGTAGAGTTAAGCTGAGAAGAACAGTGTTTACGAATCATTGGAGAAATAAATAAATTAAGTGAACAGAGAAGATGGTTTTCAAAACAAGTAAGGACCAGATTCTGGGGTGAATTAACTTCTCACGTATAAGAAAAACAGGGAAGTACAGTCTTGGTAATAAAGAGTGGCAACTTAATCGCTATCAGTGAATTTCAATACCCTTGTAGGAAGCATAATGGGAAATCAGTTAGAAAAGGTTGGGGGGAAAATCTTATTAATGGGACTATTTAATCCTTTTCAGAAAGAGTGAGCCCTTCTCCAGGGAAAGTAAATGGAGCATCAAGTATGCTTTGGTCTGTGGCACCCCTGGGTTTAAACCACCAAGTGAATGTGTATCTCAAAGCAGCTGGCACCGTGGTTAACCTTCACTCCCTTATCTGTCAGCCACATCATGTATTAAAGCAATGTAGGTTCAGCAATGTTATTGGAAAAGAACAGAAAATCGAACAAAAAGGAAGCTAACACGCAGCTAAATGATCAGTGTGTGGCTATGGTGGGACGACGCTTCGATAGTACCTCTCCTAAGCTAAGGAGCTGCTGAGCAGAACAAAACTAGATATATCTGAATTCTCAATTTAAAATGTGAGAAATGAAAACATGCATACAAACTCTCTTATTAAATTATTTTTAGGGAATGTTAGGGTGATGGTAACTTTCAGAAAGTTGAAACAAATCTCCTACCTGAGCAATAAAGACACAGGCCATCCAGTCCATCTGGGTTTGTGAACTATCGCAACACAGGTGCCTACAAAGCAAGGTTTATAAAATATAAAATTCAAAGACAATGGAGTATGCTCCAGTACATTTAAAGATTAAATGATCAGAAACGTTTTTTAGGTTTCCCCCTATTAATCACATAATGTAATAAAAATGGGAGTTTTCCACTACCGGTTGTCTTAGGATTCTTTTAAGTGTACATTATCAAAATAGTACAAATATGTTAAATAAAAGACAGGTGAAAGGCAAGAAGGTCACTGTCATTTGCTTTTTCAAGAAGAAAAGATAAATATCTTTTCCCCAGAAACAGAGCCTAAGGAGACAAATATGTACACATTTTCTTAACACATTTTTGAAATGATTTAGACAGTCTTCATCATAACTGCAAACATTAGTACCCACAAGACTCATGAAAAAAGAGCTAACTGGAAAAATCTCTAAAGATCTAAAACACTGATTTAGTAACCTTTCTTTGAAAACCTAAAGAAAAGAGATAGATTACCCTCAAGGCTCATGTAGTCTATTAGGGGAGTCACATAAACAAATAACACACTGAAGAAGAGGCAGTTGAACTGATGTTAGAATAGTATAGTGGACATTTTAAATGTAATTAGTTTCTGTATTACAGAGAATAAATTATTTGAAAAAAATGTTAATTTCTAAAGTCTTGCTTCCTTGATTATTCTCAGACATTTTCCATTGCCATGTCCAAGATACCATTTTAAATATGCACTCGTGTACAAAATGCTACTTACACAAAGAAATAATGGTTAGAGGCGGCAGCTTACGAATTAGATTTCAGGGACATGTGAGCTATAGTTTGAGTGAAGAGTAACAGTTGAGTTAAACAGATCAGTAGGAAGAGGATGTCAGGGAGCAGTATGCAGTATGGGAGAAAGTAGTATAGGGACTGTATATAAAACATGTAGCTAAGAAGCAGCATGGAATGGATGGTGAATTGAAGACAGCTTATTCTATCACAAAGTAAAAAAGGGATGACCACCGGAAATGGAGACTCATACTAAGAATTCCAGCATGCCAAGCCAATTACCCTGTATTGTTTGTGATAGAGCTTTAAAGTACAAGAGAAACAATTCATTTTAGAAAACTACCTTGGTGGTGAAGTGATGTATTTACCGGTAAACAAAAGCCAGTTCAGGGTCAGGAAGAACGTTTAGAACTCGGTGAATAATGCAAGCAAGTGCATGAAGGCAGAGCTCAAAGGGAGAGGAATACTGGTGGATCAGACAAAGAATTAAGAGGCAGGTCTGGCTCAGTGGTTGATGGAACACAATGAGTGAGGTAAAAGAGGACACCTGCACTCTCTAGGGAGATGGCGCGATACTGGTGATATCAATGAAAATCAGTGCATCTGTGGGAAGAACAGGTTTGAGGCCCAAGAACTGGGGTACAGGCCAGAGGTGTGGGGGTGAAAGGATTCACCAAAGACAGAGTGGGGAACAGACCAGGCAGGCTGACTGAAGTACACTGCTGAGGGGAGCAACTGGAGCAGCAGGAGAGGTCTGCTACCCCATGTGGGTCCCCTCCTTGGCTGGGGATCAAACTCTGCCGCAGTGGCTGCGAATGCTTCATAGGACAGTGCTTAACCCCTTGCGCTACCAGGGAAGCCCCCCAACTTTGAGGAGTTCTTATCCTTCATTTAAAACTGAATTTTTCCTGATTATTCTTTAAGAATTGGGATTCTAAACTCACTCAATTAACAAGTGGAATTTCCTTAAGAGGCACTGGTAAATAGGATACGTGAGATTGAAATGACCTAAACAAATCAATTTTCCTCTTTGTAGACTCAAAGTTTTTTACAAAAGATTTTTAACTTATGTGATACATTTCCTGCCTGTACATGTATCTGCCATATTATAGCCATATTTGGTAACTGAATCATCGTGTCAAACTGAGAGCTGTTCACTTACCAGTGATGTTTTTCAAAGTATGCCGTCAATCCCCAACTGCATCACAAAGAAAAAAACACATATACATTAACAGTTACAAGATTGGAAACAAGACTAAATGTCAAGGAGGTGGTATTTAATGGTATAAATGTGAAACAATAAATACACACAGCAATAATTCAATAAGTATGAATTAGCTAGAGGTAAATGGTAAATATTAAAGGATTTCACTATACATTTAAATGTACTAAAGGGAGACAAAAGGAGTTTATATTATGGGACAGATGGAAAAATCTCTCAAAACATGATTGAGAAATGATGATTCAATGAAGACAGTCAAAATAGCATACATACATACATGATACTATGGTAAATTAAAAACTGCAACTGCAAAAAGCTAAATGTACTGGGCTTAGAAATTAAGCATAAAGGCAAAAGTGAAATTTTCAATAATCAAGTCTCGATGTATATACGGTTCATGAAAATGGTGTTTCCTAGTATTAAGAAAAAGTATTAGTATAAATATTATTTAGCTAATCAAAGAAAGTCAGGGTAAGGAAGTGTGGTATAAATCAGATGTTGACGTGATTCATGTGTTCAAGGAGAATGCATTGTGTAGAAGAGACCCACTTCCTATCATCTATGTATTACCTTCTTGACAAAGTTTAACAAGACAGACAGGGCAAATTACAGAGACAGGCTAGACCAAAATGTTCTAAGTCAATTCTGAGGAGACTGGAAAAGAGCATTTTCTTACTGGAAAAATCCTTAAGTTTCCAGCCTGTGACTGATGAAGAAATGGGATGTGGAGAAACCATGTGCTTCCCAGTAGACAGTGTTGCCTGGGAATTTCTTGCTTTGCATCAGGGAGACACGATCAAGCAGGTGCCTGACCTGAGTCTCAGAGGAAACATGTCTCCTTCCTTATCTATCCATGAAAGTTCCAAGACCCATCACAGGTCCCCTGTGGCACATTGTGATAACTTAAACATCAGCCTGAAGCTTAGTTTATTAAGAGTTGGAGCTAGAAGGGAACATGCTCAAGGAAATAAGCCAGAAAGAAAAAGAAAAATATTGAATGGGTTCACTTATAGGAGGACTGTAGAGGAAACAAGGCACTAGAAGAAAACGTAATTATAATAAATTAGAAATCAAAATCAACAGACAACTATAAATCTGAGCTGTTCCCCAGGGGAGGAGGAGGGAAAAGGAACAAAATGGGTGGGAAGAGCACAATTGACTATGCTGATGGTGCACGGGTGAATTAGTGGTGGGAATTTCACAGGGACTACACCTGAGAGGAGCAAGTGTGCACTATACAAGAATGAAAAATAATGTAAAATATATTAAAATTAAAAAAGAGACTAATGCCCCTGCTCTGAAGTCCATAAACACATATATGTCCCCAATTTTTTTTTCCATAACTCTTTCCTTCGAACTTTACCTTGTTGGAGGCTTCATTTTCTTTTTGACCCCAAGAAAAAACTTCATTGAACTGAGAGACAACATTTTGTCATGTTTACTGCTCTGTAAGAGAAACAGAATAAGTTACAGTTAAACAGATTCTGTAAATATCATTGTTTTCCTTAATAACTGAGTTTAAGACTATTTAGTTTCTCCAGTATTTCATGAATGTAATACCAAGATTTTAGTGATTGTATATTCTTTTGGCTAAAATACTATACATTTACATATGCATTTTAGATATATATGTATGCTTATATATTTGGGATAAATGTATGCTTATATATTGGTTTGTTAGAAAAATCATGATGCATTTTTGTTTGAAAATCATACATCATGACTTTTCTGATAGCCCAATATATTTACAAACACACATATGCACAATTATTCAAAATGCTTGGGATCAGATGTGTATCACAACGGATCACTTTTTTTCACATTTTAAAAATACAGTCCAAAGCATGTGCAATGTGTTCTGTAACTCCCACACCACCAGTGTTGATGGGACAGAAATCTGTGTTCAGATATATTCAAACTTCTGTACTGAGGCAATTTACATTCAGTATGAAATAAAGGTTATAAATATTATGAACTGACTGTTCCTGTCTTCCCTAAAGTCATTTGTTGAAACTTACTCCCCAATGTGAGAATATGTGGGGGTCAGACCTTTGAGAAATTAAGTAGGTCATGAGGTTGGAACCTTATGAGTAGGATTCACACCCACATAAAAGTGATCAGAGTAGCTCCCCAAGTTAGGCTATAAGGAAAAATCTGCAATCTAACCCAGAAGAGAATCCCCACCCAAAATCCCATCATGCTACTATACCATATTCTCAGACTTCCAGTCTCTAGAACAGTGAGAAAATTTTGCTTGTAAATCACCCAGACTATTATACTGTCAGAGCAGCCCAAACTAACTAAGATATATATCTTCACATTGGTTTAGATCAGATTTTGCCACCAACTGAGTTATGAGTTTCTGTGTAATTTTTATTTCAGAATTATGGATATAACCGATTGAATTACCTCAAATATCCACATTTATGAAGATGTTTCTAAGAAATTATGAAAAGACTATAAAAATTGTATTTGCACTGAATCAATTAACTACTCTTCATAGATATCCTAATATAGTTATCTGATTTGTAGTCAAAAAGAGTATTAATTCATTACATAGAAGTACAAGAAAGTTGTTTGACAGAGGCAAACTTAAATCACTATACTCTAATTTTGCAGCACTGTTTACAGCAGCCAAGTTATGGAAACAACATAAGCACCCCAAACCAGAGAATGGATTAAGATGTGATTGACACATGCAGTGGAATAATATTAAGCTATGAAAAGATGAACTCCTGCCACTTGCAAATGACAAAGGTGAACTGAAAATACTAAGTGAAATAACTTAGAAGGAGAAAGACATATATCATATGGCTTTACTTACTTGTGGAACATAGAGAAGAACAAAGGGTCAGACAAAACTAAACCAATAACAGGTCCTAGAAATCCAATTGTGGAATTGAGACTATAAGAGGGAGCTGGACAGACACAGTGGGAAGGCGGAACAAAGGATTACGTTGGAGGACTTGGGTGCCCTGGTGGTGGGTGTGCAATGGTAATATGCTCTGAGGACATATGATCTTCTGTCTCTATCACAATATTGTAAGACTAATGTTACCTCAATAAAAATAAATATCAAACCACATTTTATTATTTATCATGTGATAAATAGGATAAAATTTAATACAATCTTCCCCAATGTCCTAAAAATTCTCAAGGAAATCTCATGTTTTAGATTGGTATACAAACAGCATTTATAAATAAGATCAAGGAGTCTAGATTCAGAGACTAGGGTGCAAATCTGGATTGTTACCTATAGACTCTGACCTTACATTTCTTCTCTGCTCTTTTCTTTTAAAAGATTTATTTATGCTTACAAGAGCTGGGGTGCAGGCCAGAGCTGCAGGGGGTGAGGGGTTCACCAGAGACAGAGTGGGGAGCAGAACAGGCAGATCTACTGAAATACACTGCTCAGGGGAGCAGCAGGGGAGAAGGAGAGGTCTGCGGTGCCATGTGGGTCAGCTCCCTGGCCAGGGCGTGGCTGTGAATAAGCTTCATAGTGCTGTGACTTAACCCCTTGCACCACCAGGGAGGCTCTGCTCTTCTTATTTGTTTGTAAAAAGGGATAGCAGAAATATTGACTATCTCAGAGGGTTCCTGTCAAAATTAAATGGGAGATTTGTGGTTTACTATAAAAGGTTATTGTACAGATGAAATGAGAAAAAATGCTTATAAAGGGTTTAGGCCTGTAACTGGCATATAATAAGCTCATGGGAAATTACTGTAATTATTGTTATAAATTTAGAACACAGTGCCTCAGAGAAATAGTAATACATGCTGTGTTGGCGATCCTAGGATATGCACAAAAACCCAATTAACAAATATGTAGCTCAAATCACTTCTAATGTCTACAAAAGTTAAATTATTACCATGAAATTGATTCTGAAAAATGAAGAGTGGAAAATATATTTACAAAATTAAAAATGCTTTCCATGGAGAAAAAGATTAGAAAAGACATGTAGAAAAAAATAAGCAGGAAGATCAAGGAGTAATATCTTCGTAACTAATGACCTCTGTGATGGTGGTAAGGCCTGCAATTTCTACAACTAATTTACTCCTAAATCTCTATTTGTTGTTATTATGACAGATAATTGAAAAAAAAAAAAAAAAACAAAACATGCCTTAGCTATTTTATTTCCTTTTTGGACAGATTTCTAGAAATAGTGAATGTTTAAGAACATGATTAAGTGTAAGAATAAATTTCCATTTACAGGTACTTAGATTACTCTAAGTGAAGTCAGCCAGAAGGGGAAATATAAGTACCACGGTTTCCTTTATGTGCGGAATCTAGAGAATCCAAAGGACCAGATAAAGACAAACTGTAACGCTCAACTTGAGCACAGACAACAGACCTGAGACACACAGGAAGGGAGGGAGAACAGAGGCCAACAGTGGGGGCAGGGGAGGGAAAAGGCTGGGAGGAGAGCATGATGGAGTGTGGCAGAGGACTGTGGGCATTGTGGTGATGGAAAAACTATGGGGACCACACCTGAGGGAAGAAATACTGTAAAAAAATTAAGATGTACAAAAAAATTCTATCAACAGACAACTGGATCTAGAAGATATGGTTTGTCCAGACCATGGAATATTGTAAAACCATAAAGGATGAAATACAGCTATTTTTAACAAAATAGAGAATGTGATCAAATTATACACATCAAAGTCAGAATGATTAAAAAAATACTGGACATTAACATATCAGACAATTTAATAATGTAAAACACTTTGGAAAACAACTGAATATTAAGAGGAGAGGGAGAAAAAGAGATATTGGAATAAAAGGGATGGTGATGAAGATGAGAGAAAAATAAAAAAATATTTTGGCTAAATGATAGTGTATATTTACTTAACATGTATTCATATGTTTGCTAGTAATTTGAAGTTTTGACTTGAACAATTTCTCCAGTCTTATTTGTATTAGTTATTTCTATACCAAACATAAAATTGCCATGTTTTTTAAAAAAATTCTACCTAAATTGCCATTTGCCTTAATTCTACTCATTATCTACTTTTAATGTCATGCAGTCAAATATATTGGTTTTGGGGGTGATTTCTTAACTATTGCTTTGAGTTTATTTTTTTTAAAGATTTATTTATTTATGCATATTTATGCACTGGGGTACAGGCCAAAGGCATGTGGGGTGGGGGGTGAGAGGATTCACCACAGAGAGCAGGGAGCAGAACAGGCAGATCAACGGAAGTACACTGCTGAGGGGAGCAACGGGCACAGCAGGAGAGGTCTGCTGAACCATGTGGGTTGGCATGTGGGTCCCCTGCCTGGCCGGCAGCAGGGATTGAACTCGTGCTGCAGTGGCTGTGGTTTGCTTCACAGTGCGTTGCTTAACCCACTGCGCCACCAGGGAGGCCCTACTTTGAGTTTAAAGGGTTGCCACATAGCTAATGATTACATGGCCATATAGCTTGATGGGCTGCAATTTTAAAAATTTCAGATTCTTATGTCAATCTGGAGTACCTATTTATATATAGCAAAGGTAAGAATTTAAATTGAAAATTTTTGTTAGCAATTATTTCAGACCTATTGAAGAAATCTTTCTTTAGACATGCATTTATGACACCGTATTTATCAAAAATAATTTCTCACATACTGTCAAGTCATTTACCTGACTTTATGTTATACCATCACTATCTCTGTTCATTTTTATGCCAGGATATCATTAAAGCATTCTCATATTAATTATACACCTTAATAGTTGAATGAGAACTATTTCACCATTATATTACCTTTCTGTCTCCAGACTGTTTCAAATATTCTTTTCTGTTTATTATTTATCAAATATTTTCACCAAGTTCTAAAATAATTCTTTCTGGAATTTTGAAAAGAATTGTATTAAATCTATAAATAAGTATTAGTACTTAATATGAATTTTTTTTCATGTAAGTTTAACTTCTTTTTAAGTTTATTGTTTTGTAGTTTGTGTGTGCTGACTTTTTTACTCCAATAAGGACTGGTTTGGGGGTACTCATTTTTTACTTGTTATGTTAACATGTTAATTATGTTAATGAATGTTAAGGAATAATATCTGAACTAAGATGAAACAGTAGAAAGTCAGTATAGGAAACAGTCAAGGAAACTTTGCAATGTTCACAGTAGAGGAGACTCTTAGCCACCTTAGCCAAAGGTTAAATCAAGTCAAAACTGAGTTCCATGTCCTTCCTAGCAGTAGACTCTGGTCCCACAGTCCCAACTAAGGCAGCAGGTACCGCGAGATGCAGTACATCTGGCAATGCGGGTAAGATGGGAATCGTATACTTGAGAATGACAAACCGGTGCCTGACCTAGAGCCTGCACTTACACAGGACATTGGGAAGTCCAGGATTTGCCTACATTTTGAAGTATTTTTATTCTAGATGGGGAGTATGAAGTAATTCAACTTAATTTTTCTGACATGCAAGGCCACTGCTTCATACTATATTGTCCAAAAAGTGCAAAATGTGAGAGGCGATCAGCAATGGTGGAAGAACTCATTTTGGTTTCAATCTTTAAATTGAATATGCATAAAGAGAAACTATAAGGATCCTAATGGAAATTCTATAAAAAGAAATTTCCTTTGGCAAGAAAACTTTACTGTTGGCTGATTACAACTATTTTCACACATGGGTATATGTATTTTCTGGAGAATTTCACAAAGTTCAGTATCTTGGAGTGTTACAAAGTTTATAATGTGTTGCTTCAGGCACTATATTTCAAAATAAAGTTATTAATGAAGTCAATTAAATTAACGTGCTTAAAAAATTATCCTGTGACTAAAAGGAATTTACTTTATTAGTGCATTCAACCTTTAACAACCCCTCTTACCTATTTGCTTTTTTCACACCATTAACAGTATAATGGTAAAATTCTTTGAAACTTCTCACCTTTTATGTAAATCAAGTCTGAAAACATTTTAATTAACATTTTATGAGCAGTGAAAACTCTCAAAACAAAATATCTTCCCCTGTGTATTACCCTAATTTGTTGTTAATGAGTATTCATAAATTATCTCTAATTAACACATAGTCTCTTTAAATATACTTCTTAATTTGTAATTTCTACTCCCTTCTCAGTAAATCATTTTCTAAATATATACAAGCACACATATTTATGGCAACTATCAAAACCAGGGCCATATCTTAATTCAAATAATTTAGGGGATTTTAACTACTGATCATGTACTATAAAATCATTTTTGAAAAGCTAACATTGCCAATGACTTGACCAATAAAAATAAAAGAGGAACAAATTAGCAACATGAAAAATTAACTAGCAAAGTTAAAAAAAAATTATATATTAAAAATAATTTGAATTTAAGAAAAACCTAAGGTTCTCATCTGCTTGCTTTAATGTGCCAGTATTAATTGTGTTAATTTGTTTTGACAGATGTAAAAATATAACTTTCAAGCACTTAATAAATAACACTATAATTCCATAGCCTGAAGTCACTGTGATAAAAACGAACACTGACAAATAGTGTATGTCTGCACTGATACGTGGAAACTAAAAAGCCTCTCTTAGAGGCAGAAAGGAGAAGGTAGTCACCAGGGTTAAAGGGGTGGAGGACTGGGCAGTAGGGAGATGGCACTCACAGGGCACGAGGCTTCAGTTACCCAGGATGAAGACATTCTGGAGATACACTGCACATCATGGTGACTACAGTCAACAATCCATACTTAAAATGTGTATACTTAAAATTTGCTAAGAAAACTGACATTAACTATCTTGCCACAAGGAAAAAAATAATTATGTGAGTTATGCTTGTGTTAATTAGCTTGATTGTGATAATCATTTCACAAACCACACTTATGTCAAAACATTATGTTTACCATGTAAATATATACAACTTTTATTTGTCAATTATACCTCAGTAAAGTTGGAAAAAATATTTCAAATGTAAAGAACAGACTTTCAGATAAGCTTTGGCTATTAGCACGGTCTACCATTTATATGAATTAGCTTACATTAAGTACATGATTCTTTCATAATGATGCATTTTAAAAAATACCTATTCTATCAAGAGATACGAGATTCCTTATCTCACAAGAACAATGCCTATGGCAAAAAACTGCTTCTCCATTGCTTCCTTATAACAAATTTTAAAGTTCATATCAGTTTGGGCAAAAACAACATAAAAACTGAATTTTTGGAACATCACATTTGGAAATATCTGATATGTATTCAAATAAAAAAATGATTCTCTTTAAATAAAATTCTGTAACCAAAAACATCAAGGCAAAATAATTCAAAATTAACATTCCTTATTAATAAGTCCCTGCATACAGCCATTAGAACCAGACACCTGTGAATACATTCTAGCACTGGTTGCTTATAGTGGTGGGACTACAAAGCATATACAATGACTAAAGTAACCATAATTAACAATGATATAGAAGGGCAAAGATTAAGGAAGCCATTCTAATGAAGATCAAGGTGGATGATCTACTGAAGAAAACAAAATAAAATACCATCAGATTCAGTTCTAGATGGCTAGAATAATCAAACATTTACTTGCATGAATGCAAACCTGAAGTTCATGAACTTGATAATCTAATGGGCTTAGTTCACAGAATCTCAAATTCATATGTCCCTGCCTTCTTCAAACCATTCTTTCTCCACTGAGAACACTGATGGATGGTGATAAATGATAACAAGAACTTATTACCCTTTCCACACAGACCCTACTTTTGGGTGGACAGGAATGAGTAACAGGTGGAAGTCTAAGTACAGCACTCAATACAGCTCTAAGATTAGATGAATCAGAGCTCCAGAGTTCAGTGCTGTTTTGCTAGCCTCCTGCCTGGGCTGCTACTGTCCTTGAAGAAAGCAAATCTGAGCTCTAAACAAAAAGCAGTGATGCTATGAAGATTTATGCCAAATGGGGACCTCCCTGCTGAAGGCAGACACAGAGAAAGCGGTCAGTGCCTGTGGAGATCTCAGCAGAAACCACAAACAGGAGCTGCGAGGTTTTGGGAAGCTGCCTAATCTTTCCTTATAACATATTAACAGATGTTCCTAGTCTGGGCTTTCTTTGTACAACTCCACAACAGAACATACGCAAGCACCACATACTTCAAGTATGCAAGCAATGCTTACTCAAGTGAAGTTTATTATTCAACAGAAAAAAAGTGTCTCTAAGTCCATTTGCTATTCTCTGTTTAAAATCAATACATGAACATTGTCAAGAAAGCAGAGATGTTACTATAAATACCCATACACCCACCATATAATCCTAGATAAATTTATTTTTATCATCTTAGAAAAGCACCATACTAACCAGCAGCCACCATTCCCCAGGCACACACTCCCACCACTATGAACAGTTATCTAGCCTTAGAATTCTTATCGACTCATCTGGCACGATTTTGTAGTGATCGACTTCTGTTCAACAAGGGTTAGAACATAAATTATGCTGTTGCATACCTTAGTATTTACTCATTTTTATTGCCAATCATTATTCTATTGTATGAATTCATCATTCCATTAATAGACTTAGGTATGTGTATTAGGTTTCAGTTTGTATAAACTAAATAATGCTTGTGAACATTCTTGAACATCCAATTTTGTGGGCACAGTACCTAGAATAGTGCTGGGTTGCTTGGTAAATTAAAAAAAAATTAAAACTGACAAATAGTTCCATATGGTGATTACATGATTTTAACTTTCAACCAGGGATTTAAGAGAGTTTTACTTAGTCAACATCAGGTGTTTTTATTCTAATGATTTTAATCATAAATGTGTTGTCATTCTTGTGATTTTAATCATAAACCAGTAAGTATAAAGTAGTATCTCATGGTTTTAATTTTCATTTCCTTGATTACTAGAGATATTGAGCATGTTTATGTTTGTTTTAATGGCTTATCATTCAGCACTTTCCTTTGCATAGTGTCTATTTAATAATTTGCCCTAGCTGTTTCTTCAGTTGTCATTTCACGGTTATTTGGCAGAATTCTTTCAATTCGGGATATGTTCTTTTTTAAATATATGTACTTTGGGGCTTCCCTGGTGGTGCAGCGGGTTGAGCATTACACCGTGAAGCATCAGTGGCACAGCAGCTGAGTTCGATCCCTGGCCAGGGATCAGACCCACATGGTGCAGCAGACCTCTCCTGCCTCACCCACTACTCCCCTCATCAGTGTATTTCAGTCCATCTGCCTGTTCTGCTCCCCGCTCTGTCTCTGGTGAATCCCGTCACCTCCCATGACTCTAGCCTATACCCTAGCTCTTGTATGTATAAATAAATAAATCTTTACAAAAAATATATCTATGTACTTTCAAAATAATTTTCTCATCATGTGACATACTTATCCATATTCTTACTGGAGACTTTTTGATGATTATCTATTATTACATACATACTTATTTACTATATTTCATAGTTTAAGAAGAGCTTTTACATATATTCTTATTTAAACAGTAAAATAACGTAGCATATACTCATACTATCATATAGATTAAGAAACATAAGTTGAAAGGTTAAGTTACTTACACAATCAACTCAGTGGATTTCAGGTTTTCTGATCTAAGCTCAGTATCCTATGGTTGCATCATTGTCTATTCCCTCATTTTTATCTCCTCTACTTTTCTTAATTCCCTAATTCTTTAATAATAGCTTTTAGGAAATTCACACAAATAGGGATACATCACTAAGACTCAGTTATAAATATACATTGCATACATCTATTTGTTCAAACACAGAAGTGATACATTAATCAGGCTTACTTTAATACTTGCACTTAGCTTTTTTATTCCACATTGTATTAATTTCCATTAGCTAAACTCAAGCCACTACTGCCTCAGGGCACAACATATTCTCTTTAATTTTGTTGACTGAGATGCTGATTTATATGCTAGTTTATGTAATATTTTTCTTTTGCACTTAAGTAATTTTCTACCCTAAAAAATGTGAAGTACTCAGAAAGGCCACATAGATTCTTCAGTGTATTACTAAGTGCATGAAAGGCATGTCCCCAGGAAAGAATCCATCAGCTCACTGAACAAGTTACTAACCACAGGCCTTGACTTCTGAAAGAGAAGGCCAGGGAGAGATAAAATAAGAATACTAACAGATGCCCCAAAATGTGTGCATGTATGTGTCTGTGTGTGTATATTCAAAAAATATTTATACTATACCTTCAAATCCTTGTAGAGAAAGAGATACCCATCTCGCAAAACAAAATACCGGTCTTGAAATTTATTTCCAGATAGTATTTTAGATGGTTCTTCTTTGATCTTCAGCATTCCCTCTTTGATACTTTCCTGGGCCCTCCTCTCTGCCAAACACAACATTAATTTGAATGTTAGAAACATTTTCAAATATGTGGAATATAAAACATTTGTATATTTTCAATTTTGACAATATAAAATAACAACATGTTTCCTGCCACTATGAGGCCTATAGTTAATTTCTGGATTACCATGTATCAGGAGTATTGCTGTTTATAATATATAAATATTGGGTAATGATAATGCCACCCAATTAGCTAATATCTACTGAGCATTTGAAATGTGGTTAGCCTTAATTAAAATGAGTTATAAGCATAAAATATATACCAGATCTGGAAGAATTAGTATAAAAGTGTATTTCAAAATCACATGTTGATTACCTGTTGAAATATTCTGAGCATGTGAATTTAAATGATATTGGTAAATGCACCTATTTATATATGTAGGATGCATGCATAAATGCATGTACTATATATATTTATACAGTTAATAAGATATCTCCTACCTAAAACAATGGACAGATTCATTGGGATTCCTATCAACATTTCAATGGCATTCTTCAAAAAAATAGAACATTACTGATATTCAGATGAAATGAACAAAAGCTCCTGAACAGGCAAAGTAATCCTGACAAAAAGAGAGTAGTGATATTCCACTCCTAGACTTCAAATGATACTGCAAAGCTATACTAATTAGAAGAATATAATACTGGAACAAAAACAGACACACAGACTAATGGAATACAATTGAGAACCCAGAAATAAACCTGCATGTCTATGGACAGTTAAAATATGAAAGAAGATTCCAGAGTATATAGATTATAGGGTCTCCCTGGTGCACAGGGGTTATGTCTCAGTGTTATCACCAGTACTGCAGGGTTCAAGCCTACCCACAGAGCTAGCCCACACACAATGGCACAGTAGACTTCTCTCCTGCAGCTCTCCCTGAGCAGTGTATTTCAGTGGTACAGAAAATCAACTCAAAATTGATATAAGACTTATATGTAAGACCTGAAACCATAAATACACAGAGGAAAACATAGGCAAAATACCCTATGACACAGGTTTTAAAAATGTTTTTGTGGACTTGTCTCTAACATCAAGACAATCAAAAGAGAATATAAATAAATGGGACTGTATCAAAGTAAAAAGCTTCTCACAGTGAAACTATAACTAGAACAAAATGTTATTCAACTGCATGAGAGAAAACAATTACATACATCCAACAAGGGACTGATATCCAAGAATGACAAACTCATACAACTCAACAAAATGAACACAACCCAATCAAAAAAGGGGTAGAAGAGCTAATAGACACCTTCTCCAAAGAACACATACCATGTATTCATGAAAATAATGTTTATTATCATTTATTGTTAGGGAATGCAAATCAAAATCACCTCACACCTGTGAGAATGGTCCACATAAAAAATACTTGAAACAGCAAGTATTAATGAGGATGTATAAGAAAAGGAACATTTCCTACAGTGTTGGTGGCAAAGTAGACTAGTTCACTCCCCATGGAAAACAATATGGAGGTTTCTCCAAAAATTAAAAGTGTACCTACCACAAACCCCAGAAATTCCACTCATAGGTATCTGCCTGTAAATTACAAAAACAAACAAACAAACAAACAAAAAAAACCCAAAAAAACAACCAAAACCCTCTTTTGAAGGGAAACATGTACTCCTGTGTTTACAGCAGCACTATTTAGAAGAATTTAGCTATGGAAACAACCAAAGGGCCCAAATGGGTGGACTGGGAGTATGTGATATATATATATATATATATATATATATGTGTGTGTGTGTGTGTGTGTGTGTGTGTGTGTGTGTGTGTGTATAAATAAATAAATCAGGAGGAGAAAAACAAATACTATTTATAGCATCACTAATAGAGAGAAACCAAACAGATAAATGTTTCAAACAAGAAACATTAGAAGGTTGAAGATAGAAATGATTTTATCAGAAGGAAAAGGGGGAGTGGAGAACAAAGTGGGGAGGGAGCACAGTGGAATATGACACTGGACTATGGTTTTGGTGGAGGATGCAGTTAAGTAACAACACCTACAGGATAAGATCATATATCATATATCAATAAAGCACAAACAATGGTGATAATCAATGTTACTGCAATGAAAAAAAGTCTTCACAAGTACCAGAAACACAAGTACCAGGAACTCCCCTCCCCCACTTCCAGATCACTAGGTGGATTAGGAAGGATCCTTCTACCCTGCCTACAATCACTGAAAATTTAAATATCTGAAACTCTTCAGCTTGTCTTTCTGCTAAAGACATTCCTGTGTTTCCGGGAATGTTATTGAATGCTTCCTATTGGACCTAAACTGTTTCTACTCCATTTGCCAGTTTTAGCATGAAAAGATTGATAGAGTTTCTGAGAAAGGGGAAAAAAACAAAAGAAAGATACTGTATACTTGTGGAATCTAAAAATACCAAATTCAAAGAGACACTGTCCCCAGGGTTGTCAGAAGTGTGGAATAGGGGAGGGAGGTGTGTTGGTGAAGGTGGTAAAAAAGGTACACACTTGCACTTAGAAATAAATTCTGGAAAGGTGATGTGCAACATGATGGCTACTGTGAACTATACTGTATTATATATTTGAGAGTTGCTAGGAGGGTAAATTTTAAAACTTATCATAACAGGAAAAAAATATAACTATGTGGGTGGTGGATGTTAACTAAATGGATTATGGTGATCATTTTGCAATATTGTATTATACACAGCCAACTTATTATGTGATTAAACTCATACAATGGTATATATCAATTATATATCAACACTGAAAAAAAATAATAAGGTTTGTTGAGGAAATTGGAACCCTCATACAACTGGCAGGAACATAAAACATTACAGCTGCTTTGGAAATTAGTATGCAGTTCCACAAAAGGTTGAATACAGTTACTATGAGGCCCAGTAGCTACACACCAGCTATCCTCCCAAGAAAAAATGCAAACATACGCCTACGCCCAAACTGTAGACACATGTTCACAGTAGCATTTTTATAATACAAACAGAAAAAGAATAGGAAAATCACAAACTTCCATCAAGTGTTGGACAGATAAATAGCAAATCCATGTAGTAGAATGTTTTCTAATAATATAGTGGGTAAAACCACTGGCGCACACTAAAACATGGATGAATCATGAGAAAAAAATATAAGTAACAAAAACCAGTCACAAGAACCACATTCTGTTTGACGCCATTTATGAAATGTTCAGATTGGATAAGTCTATAACCAGGAAGTATATTAGTGACTATGTACCATGGGAGGTGACTGGTAGTGTGTAGGGACTTCCTATTTGAGGATTGATAAAAATGCTTCTATATTATAAAATACTAAAAGAAAACAAAACTGAAAGAAGAAAATGTTATCCCCACTTCATCTCATTCATGAAGATTTTTACATCTATGATTGTCATTCATCTCTAAACTCCAAACATAATGTAGTGCTTGAATACATAAAAAGTCACATCTGCATCATAATTTAGCTCTTCAATACATGATAATTTCATTTTTTTAATCAATGTGTGTTTTGGATTTTCTTCCCAAATCCATATGAGAGCTGCTTAGCACAGAGACTAAGAAGGCACCCTTTACCTAGACTGCCTAGGTTTGAATGACAACACATCCTTTATTCAAATTGAGGCAATAATCTCTACGTCTGAGTCTCCTTTCCTCATCCAGTGGACCTGATCTGTAAGATGTACAGAACAATGTTAGGAACAAAGCAAGCAGAATGCATTTGCCTGTTTAAATAATGGAAGATGGGCATCATGTTATTCTGAAACGCAAAATCTGCAGCAAGCAATGCAGAAAGACCTATCTTTCCAAAGATTTGCTGATTTGTAGACTGAGTATATTAGAGTCTAAAAAACTAATCTCCAGTTTATCCTTGATTTCAGCAGAGTAAGCAATTTAGGACAGAATACATGTCCTGGATTTGGAAGTAACCAACTCTAATGCCTGTTCCTCCACTGACCAGCAGGTCACCTTGAGGGAGTTATGTAATACCTCAGCATCCCAGGTTCTCAATTTGTAAAAGGTTTAGTAAGTACTAGTAAATTACTCTTGAAAGTATAGGAAGATACAGTGAGAGGGTGTATGCAGAGCATTCAGTCCACATCTGGTACACAGTGAATGCACAGTTACTATAAACAATTTTCATCTCTCATATCTGTTATCTATGTTCTGAGCACTGACAAGGGAATATACAGCAAATGAGTCTGTTTTTCATGTTCTCTATGTGTCTCCCTTTTTCTTTTGCTAGCAAAGACTGTCTTCAGGCCCACACATTATCTGAAAAAATTCCTTACTCTAAGTTCCAACCTCCCATAGACTCCAAGTCATGAGGCTACAAATCTGCAGCTTCCAGGTTTAAAATATACCAAAATCAAGGGACACTGGTAATATTCACAGTTTAACATCTAAAACATTCTTCCAAATTAAAAATCACAAATATTTTCCTGTTATGTATTGATTGTATAGAACACAAATAATCTTCATAATTTGAAGAAGCAGAATTAATGGTATATATCACTGCTTTTATGACACTCACTCAATATGAATATGTATTTTAGTAAAGTTTAGTTCGATAGCTGAGTAGAAACCCAACTGGACATGATGACTACTTGAAAGTAATCTACTCCCTAGGTCAAGTCCTATGTCCCTTCACGTCCAATCCTTTTCATTTACGTTATTTTTGTTGAAGAAGCAAGGCTCACTAGAACAGACTAATGAAATCCTCCTATAATCAGACTTATGTACAGTCCATAAAATTGTCTTTTGGTTATTACTGAAACAAGCCTGAGTATACAATCATAAGATCCCATGTCATTTTACTGACAATACACAAAGTAGTAGAAAAGTAACACAACTTTTTATAACTGTTTCTAAAATGAAATTTAGGATACTAAATCAACTATTTTTTATATTATATTGCAGTGTGTTTTTTGTTATACTTTTAAACATACAGATTAACACATTGAGCTTTTCAAAATATTCATATACTTCCTAATTGGGGAGTTTACATAATAAGATCTCATTTTATAAGTGAGAAAATTTTCGCTTTAAAAGATTATTTGACAAGGTTTAAAAGCAACTACAGGAGAACAAGAATTCTCTTAATATCTAACATGGATTATCTTCTATGCTGAGACACTTCTAAGCAATGGTGATGAATTTCATGACCACCATCACCATCATATCAAGAGATGCCCAAGTGCCTTTTTTGACCTCACTGTTTTTAGTGTTAAGCACTTTTCCCTAAGACCTCTACCTTTGATGATCTCCATGACACTGTTCTGTCCTTGTTCTTATAATCTTTCTGTTTCATCACACATCAGACCTCTCTAGATACCTCATCTCTCAAATGTTGTTTCCTGCGCCAGTTCTCTAATGTTCTTCCTCTACCATGAAAACTATGTGACCTTGCATTTTCCACAGCCTAAACGATGTTCTCAATAGCTACAAGTACTCGGTTCCTATCAAGACATATACCCTTGGGCATCTGACAGACAACGAAAACCCAACCCATCAAAAACTAAATCTTTTGACCACATACCAAAGTCACCACAACTAGCTACATCTACTATCCTTCTGTGAATGTCTCAAGAAGACCCAAACCAAGAAGTGGAGAGCCCCACACAGCTTTCTCAGTAACAATAGAAAGTCAATTTCTTTGGAAGGCAGTCCCAAACAACTTTGCCTGTACATTATCTGGGAAATTTTATGAGTACTTGCTCAGTCACAAAGTTTTGTATTCATTTATAATTTTTGAAGTTTATACAACATGTAAGTGAGTGAAAATAAGATAGAGTTTTGTTACGGAAAGAACACACACACAAGAAAAACTAACAGGGATTGATAGTTTCTTGAATAAAAGACAGTCAGTGCTAGAAGAGTTGTCAGAGATCATCTAGTTGAATCACTTTTCTTTGTTTAAAAGCCCTCATAAATAGCCTGGCCTATAGCAGTTATTTATTGTATGCTGTGTTTATAGTCTTACATTTGAATAGGCTTCATACATTTAGATTTTCTCTCCCATAAGGGTAATGACAATGCTTAACACTCCTTTAAAGTTACCATAGTAGATTCGTGCATGAAACAGATAACTAGCAAAAACTCAGCAATTGATTTTTTTACTACAGAAATATACTATTAGAAGAAGACAGGATATTTATACTCTTTAGTGACTATCGAACACTATCAATTTCCAAGAAAACACTGCCACTTCAAGTAGGTCTTATCTTCAACTTTTATACATCTTATTAAAAAAAAAGATGAAGAGTGGAAAGTAAATTATTCCAACTAAAGTATGATTTATGGCTCATACAGTTTTTGATGGAATTCTATTTTCTGTAGTCAGTTGCTAGTAGATGGCTCAGCTTTTCAGGTCTGAAGCCACTTTCACTTTTAACTATTCTAATAAAAATTTAATTTTGAAGCATGTCATATGCAGTGATCTAAATTTAGAAGCTCACAGGAATCTGTATTTGTATTGTATCTATAAATTATTTCTTCCCCACTGGGATACTAAAATGTGATTCCCATTCAATTGGGATATTAAAGAGCCTTAGTGCCTACAATAAGGTTTTAGCAACATGATTTATTCTGGAGCTTTACAGAAGCTATAAATGTATATAGTCTGCTTATGATAGATGCTGAAACTTAAGTCAATGAGATAATCATGATGAAAGATAGTCTCATAAAGATTAGATATGCCAAAGTCCAAATGGAAATTTAAATGAAGTTCTACTCTATCTCAAGGTTTCAGTCATAATCCCTGGGTAGGAAGAAATTTGAGGATTATCATCTTCCAAGTTATTTAACTCTTCATCACAACAATGGTAAAGACACAAGATGTTTTTACAACAGAAAAACTTGTTTTTGAAAAACAGGATTTTTAAGGCAACAGAAAATTCATTTACTCTCATATATTTATCTGTGAAAGTAAAGTATGTTACTTCAGGGCCTCCCTGGTTGCGGAGTGGGTTAAGCAACCCACTATGAAGCAAACCGCAGCCACTGCAGCACGAGTTCGATCCCTGCTGCCGGCCAGGTGGGGGACCCACATGGTGCAGCAGACCTCTCCTGCTGTGCCCGCTGCTCCCCTCAGCAGTGTACTTCCGTTGATCTGCCTGTTCTGCTCCCCGCTCTCTGTGGTGAATCCTCTCACCCCCGACACCTCTGGCCTGTACCTCAGCGCTTGTATGCATAAATAAGTAAATAAATCTTAAAAAAAAAAAAAGTATGTTACTTCATTACCTTGTAAGAATGAGTAGACTGTGTTGAATGATTCAAAAGTCTGTTCCTAGATGTGATGCCTACATTTGTAAATTGTTTAGAAAAAATAAAAAAGTTAAGGTAATTAAAACCCTAACAGTCCTAAACTATTTCATAAAATTCTTGATTTAGCAAGAAAGTGTTAAAAAAATGTCAAACAAAAGAATACACTTATAATATGTTCCACAAATTAAAAAAAAAACACTACAGAACTAAAGCAATGTTAAGTCATATGTATATGATTAGATAGATAGATAATAGTATAATATGTGGCAAACAGCTATCAAGTATGTGAGGACAGGGAGCAAAAGACAGCAGTGATACTTTATATTTTTGTAAAATGGTACCATACTAGCTACTTATTAATATGAAATTTGGCTGCGACCAACTTCCATTGTTTCAGATTCAGCTAATTTCTGATTGTCCCCAAGGTTAGAATAAGAAAATCTGAAGAAAGAGAATTTTTAAGATTGCCCCCTTCCTTTCTCCTATGAAGGGTATTAAGTATTTCTGATTTCATTCCCATTTTTCTGCTAACAAATTGACAGAGAAATCACATTTGATTTACTTGCATTATTTTCCTTTTAGGCTCCAATTTTATGTAGTGAATGTAGTAAATGTAGCAATAATTCTGGAGTAGGTGGTCATTGTGACTGATTTAAGAGACATTTGCCGAGACAGAGACAAAGTAGACTGAATATCTAAGCAAACCAAAATTAATCACGAAGTGTAACACATAAAACTTATTGATAAATTCCAGGCTCTTAAAAGACAACTGTAGGGGGAAATTTTTGATTTAAGAAACTAAGGAACAGGTCTGAATGTCTTTAAAATGACAATCCCAAATTCTCACAGATGGAGAGCCAATTGTAATGGAAGGGATATTTTAGTTTTGAAAATCTGAGTACAAATCAAGCTCTCATTAACAACATGTATAAATATTATTGATTAGAAAACAATAAAATGATTTAAATATATTTATGTCATAGGTATTCCTGTATTAGCCAAAAATCCATAATTACTAATATGAATTAGACCAATTAATGTATTTATTGATGGTGTTTCTATAAAGCCCGATTTCTTTTTCATGCAGAGACATAATTCCTCCTCGTAGAGGAACTATAGGTAGTAGGACAACAGATTGTTTGGCAAAGTGAGGGAGGGAGAGTGCAAGACAGGGTTGCATTTTATAGCTTCCCACCTGATAGTAGAATGAAGGACAAGAGTAACAGAAAAGCTGGCTGACATTTTACTATAAAGAATATTTTACCCAAATTCCTGACACTATCATGTAAGTCCACAGCTTTCTTTCCAGTATTTGTGTTCTCTGGTTATTATGCAAGATGCTTTGCCTAGACCTTACAGAGGAGTGATGCTTTCAAATAGAAGGACACACTCATGACCATGCCAAGAGCTGTAGAGGAATGTGAGGCATCGATATAACACCAAATCTTCCCCCCAGTCTCTCGACAGACCCAATGGAGAAAGCTCTTTTACGCTACCTTTTCCTCTTGTCCTTGAACAGCATAAAGACCTGAATCAGATGTGATTGCTTTAAACCAGCTCAATGTATGTGGCTTTTTACCCCATTTCTTCCAAAAACTTTAGGTTAAACTCCGTCTGTGACACCTGGTGAGCCTGTCTGTGTTTGCTCCTCCTACGCTACAAGATTCTGTGAGCAATTACTCATATTTCACACGTTCAAACAACACTTGTCCCAGAGTAACTATCTTTCCACCATGTGAGATTTCAATCACAGTTACAATGTGAATAACACCTACCACTATAGTATTTAATTGTGTCAACAGTTAAGAATTTCTTCACCACAAGATAAGCAGAGCCAGGTTCAGCTAATGAACTCCACCGAAGTACCTGCTCCAACACATTCTCTGTGTAGTGAAGAGGTCGCTCTGCAAAAAAATTAAATAAATATTAAAACCCAAACAAAAATTAGATTTTTTTTACAATTATGAATTTTTAAAAATTCATTTAAAAATATCTGTATGCAACAATAAACTAACTTCTACTTGATGTTACACTATGGCAGCACTAAGACTACATACGGGAGATCCTAACACCTAGAACACCATCAAGCATGTGATAACATTTATTGTATAGGGCCGCCCTGGTGTTGCAAGGGGTTATGTTGAAGCAGTATGAAGCTATCTCAGCTACTGCAGCGCGGGTTATATCCCCGGCTAGGGGCTGGCCCACATAGCACAGCAGACCTCGCCAGTTTTGCCCACTGCTCCCCTCAGCAGTGTATTTTCAGTCCATCTGCCTGTTCTGTCCCCCACTTTGTCTCTGGTAAATCTCCTTACCCACACCACACATACCTCTGGCCTACACCCCAGCTCTTGTTTGCATAAAATAATCTTTTTAAAAAATGTAAAAATACACCTGTTCAAGGACATTAGTCATTCAGTTATTTTAAAAAAACTCAGTGGTATTAATCTTATAAATATAATTTAAGATATGAAATGACCAATTTGGTACAATATGCCAGTGTCTGTATCTACCTTCTTTAACTTAGGTAACATTCTGTCTTGCTTCTTGAAAGCTGCCTGTTTTCACTTGCAATTAATAATTGTAAAGGCATCTGAAGCCCTTTCATCTGCTCAGTACTAATAAACATAAATGAGTGCTTTCTCCTAACAAGATGAGCATGTTATAACTTCTGATCAATACCTATAAGCAACTGAAAGGTGATACTCATTGTCAATTAATCAAAGTAAAAATAAAACTTTAACAGAGAAGGTAAGAAAATAATCATACAATACTACCAAGCAATCTATGTTTAACTAGTAGTCGAAATAGCAATCAGAAATATGTAGCAATATTATACATTAAGTAGGGCAAGCAAGCAAGAAGATAATGGTATATTAAATGTTTATCCTTAATAAATACTTAGTAATATACATTTCATTTTAGGCAACCATATTTTTAAATGTCCCACAAGTCTTAGCAAAGTTAAAAGACAAACATTTACAATTATAATATGAGCACTACAGGAAAGTTGTTTTTGCTGCTAAAAATATGCCAATCAGTTAATAAAGTGTTACAACAAAAGTATATGCTAAGAAAAAATTTAAACTTTTCACAGTTTCACACTGAAAATCATGCATATGAAACAGGGAGGATCTAGGATAGTCCACGAAGGCGTTGATGCAGCCTCCCCAGTATCTTGGACAGGGTAAGTGAATTAGAAGCTTTCATTCTCCTAAATGTAAATCGCCCAGCAACTGTGCTTTGTCATGTAGACATGACAATGATGAACAGAAAAGAGTGTGTAAATAGCCTCACACTCATTTATGATCATGAACTTCTAACTGTAAATAAATTATAAGTACAAATGACCAACTATATTGCACCCTCTTCTATACCAGTCACCCTAACTATAACCAAAGCATTCCTGAATTTCTCAATAATCCCAGCTCCATAGAAGAAAACAAATTTTCTGCTTTGCGTGTAAATAACCATATTTTCCTGCATGTAAATAACCATATTTTAAAAGGTGTTTATCTATGCTTATGTAGTAAGCCTGCTGATTATAATGGCAATTACAAAAGAAAAAAAAAAACAACTAGATCATGTATTGGCAATGAAATCTACCTCTTGTTTACAAATAAATTACCTGCATACAGCACAGCTCTGAGTATGTAATAGATTGGTTCAAAAAACACTCAGGGAATGAAGGAATTTATTAAGTTCTAAGGTGGCTTATAAATTAATACCTATCACAGACAAAATATATTTTGTAAAATCAGTCAAAATCTGTGTTAGGTCAATCTTATTTTTCTTCAAATAACTTTTTACAAGGTTTGGCAAAGAGCATAATTGCCTATAATTTGCCAAAGGTATAGGTAAATTACTGATTACCCATACACTGAAAGCCTTCTATTAACAGTAGTTATAATTTAAGCTCACTGTATTGAAGATAAAAAAAAACAAATATGATAACCACTCTTTTTACATTTGATATTATTTGAATCTTAAATGCTATTACTTGCAAACCCCACGATGCTACCAATTGCATTAGCCATGCGATTTCTGAAATAACAAATATGAACTAGTTGTCACTTTTAATTTTCTCAATACTTTTCATTAGGTGGTATTGTCATTCATCTTTTATGTATAAGAGAAGATCAGAGAGAGCAGCCATGTACCTAAAATCAAGCACCTGGTTGAAGTGAGAAACCAATTTGACATACAATCTAGCAGACTTACAGTCCAAAATTCAAAGTAGTACACTCAATCACATTTGGGCCAAGTATGAAAACCTACCCATAATGATATTTTCACATATAATTTGGGGTTCAAATGTCTCGCCTCACCCAGAATTTCTTGATGACTAAACATGTTAACACAGGAAAAGTGAGAATGTCAGTTCACATTATTCCCTTCAGTTTTTCCCTTGCACTTTTCTATCCCGAGAAGATGGCCAAGGAAATTATAGCAAGACTTGGGTTTCCCTGGTGGTGCAATGTGTTAAACAATGCTCTATGAAGCAAACTGCAGTCACTGCAGCACGAGTTCTATCCCTGCCTCTGGCCAGGGAGGGGACCCACATGAGCTGCTGCCCTCGGCAGTGTATTTCAGTCAGTCTGCCTGTTCTGCTCCCCTACTCCCCACTTGTCTCTGGTGAATTCTCCTCACCTCCCACAACTCTGGCCTGTACCCCAGTTCTTGTATGCATAAATAAATAAATCTTAAAAAAAAGAAATTATAGCAAGACTGTTTCAAAACCCTACATGTATGGCAACTGAAGACAGTGTAGTTGACTTAGGGGTAAGAATAATATTCTTCTCTCGAAAAGAGCATGTAGACTGAAACAGAAGCTTACTCCCTTATTACATAATTAAATTAATAATGACACTAAACTATCAGAACATTCATATTAAAAAGATCACTATTACAAGTTAAATCTATAGTGACAGCACTAATGTTTTCACAGTTGTAATAAAATATCTCAGAGCAGATATAGAGACAAATATAAGTTTGCAAAAAATTAATTAGTTATGTTTTTCATATAAATATCATAGCAAGAAGTACTCCAGGGGAGTAAAAATCCTGAATATACAAAAAATAGTTGAAAAATAGGATGAACGGATATTTAAAAGACAGTCATATAACACAATTATAAAATGGCATTAAAATCCACCTTGAAAGAGGCAGGAAAAACTGATTGAGTCATCAGACATTGTTAGAATATAAATTCCTACAAAGAAAGAAGCTTTTATTTATCGTTGCATTTACAACCAGCTGTCATGAAATATTGCATGATACATAAGTTATATTTCAATCATGCATTGCTAGAAATAAATCATTTGAATACTGCCTATAGAATAAAAATAGACAAAAATTGGAATAGGTTGGAAAGGAAGTTCCTTAGCTAAGCAAATCATGTTGGTAATAGTTTTAAACCATGTTCACAGAGTAAACCTGGTGTCCCTCATTAGATAACAGATGCTGTCCTTAAGTCTCTGGCAGTATGACACAGGATTTCCAGAAACAAGTATGACTTTTGCAATAATTAAATTCTCAGTGCTAAACACAGAGGTGTGCAGGCCTTCTTTTGCCCTAGTCACGTGATCAGGAAGAGACAGCACTTTCTGTCAATATAAAGAAAGGTTGGGAAGATTCCCCCGTAAAAAAGAACAGAGCTTCCATACTGAAGTAGCTATGAGGAAGAAATAGGAAACATTATGATGTTGCTGCCTAGAAAGAAACTGCCTCACAAACCTGAATTTGAGTGAAAAAGCCCTTATAAGGGTCCCACAAGCAGTTCATTTTTCATCAGATGAAGAATGAGAAGGTATGGCTACAGGGACAGAAAGAGGTTCAGTTTTAAGTCAAAGTATTTAAATAAAAGAGCACATGCTTTAGAAGTTCAAGTGTTGATGATGCTAACAGTCTATAATAGGCAGGTTTAAGCTTGCCTTGGAGAACGAATGGCAGCAGTAACTCAAGGATGCTCAGTACTTTGCAAAGAATGAGACCAAGGAAAACTTGTTCTCTAGCTATCCAATACAAATTTCAAATGGGGGCCCGCCCTAGTGGCGCAGTGGGTTAAGCAACGCTCTATGAAGCAAACCACAGCCACTTCAGCATGAGTTCGATCCCTGCCGCTGGCCAGAGAGGGGACCCACATGGCATAGCAGACCTCTCCTGCCTTGCCCACTGCTCCCTTCAGCAGTGTATTTCTATCAATCTGCCTGTTCTGCATCCTGCTCTGTCTGGTGGATTCTCTTACCACCCCCACACCTCTGGCCTGTACTCCAGTGCTTGTATGCATAAGTAAATCTTTAAAAAAAATTTTTCAAATGGCCCCCAGACATTCAAAGGCAAAACCTGCTTATAAACTGAGCCTAGACTGTAACTCAACTTTACATGTAAGTTCCCAAATTGTTTTTATATGGTTTTAATATGACTTTTTTCTATGTCTCTGACTACTATATAAAGAAACAAAGATTGTTTTGTTAAACTTTTCTAAAAGATGTTTCCCATTCACTATGGTGTGATTTTTTTGAGATTCATACACTGAAAGCAAATCACTAATATGGTAGTATTAAGTGGGCAAGGCCCTTGGGTCAGTGGCCCTATAGGAAAGACACCAGAGTTCCCTAGACACTTTCACTATGTAAAGACATAGGGAAAAGACCTTCCATGAATCAGAAGTGGATACTAACATCTTGATCTTGGACTTCCCAGCTTCTAGAACTATGAGAAGTAAATTTCTGTTGTTTATAAGTCACCCAATTTTGGTATTTTGCTATAGCAGCCCAAACAGACAAGGGCATTACCTTGCTGATGACAGCAATGTGCTGCTGCTGGTGACACTGGAGCCGGTAACTGGCCATAAATCAGGCACACTGTAGCTGTCACACCGGGGACACTACCCTTCAAAGGTTTAAGAATCTATTTCATCATGTGCAACCATATAGAAGTAACTGAGCATTCATAATACTTCCCTTTCACTCATTTTTGTAACATAATTAGGGAAATTACCTTTTTTTTAATGAGTAAAATAGATTATCTCAGGAAAGTGAAAGGAACATTACAAAATATTAAAGGGAACATTGAATTGAGATAGAGAACTATTCCTTTAAAATTTTCATAAACCTGAAATAAAATCCAGCACTTCTGTTTTTCTTATTTGTCCACTTATTTATATATTTTTAGTTACTCGGAGGATTTGTATTTACATTATAAAAAGCACCAATGCCTGCTGACATTCTTCCTATCAACTACAATCTTGTGACTACCAATGCCTTCACTTTTATCTTTTATATTTAGCTTTATCTTCCCTGGATGCTACTAGGAATAAAGCTTTTAACATTTCAGAAGGTCAGGTAGAGCACAGGAGAACCATTTGCTTCAGTAAGCCAATATAATCACTGGCACCTTTGTTGCTTTACAACTTTGTTCCTCTAGCACCAGTAAAAATCATCTCTGTTTTCACTTCTGGCAATTTCTACTCAAAAAGTTAGCTAACATTAAAAGCATGCCACATTTTAGTTCTTAACTCCATCAAATGTATTTTTCCTTGGTGTACATAGGATGCGCTTGCTTATATAGTTGGTCACCAAGTGTTTTAATATAGTTTTCAAGATAAGTTTAATTAGGGAGAAGGAACCAAAAAACAAATAAAAAATACATCCTAATTATGACACACTAATTGTCACATGCAAAATGTTATTTTCAGGTTAAGGATTCCAAGAAATTTATTATCAGTGCTTCCAGATGCGTGCAGTATCGCTTCTATCTGTGTATGAGTCTTCCTGTCCTGATCCACTGCGTGAGGAGGATCAGCTCCTAAGTGTCACTCTGGCCTGCTCGGTGAGAAGGACCAATGCACAGAGATACAGAGCTCCAATACTGCGACACCGGCATGTGCTCTGACTCATCCTTTGAGAAAGTGTAGAAGGTAGAAGCTGTCTACACCCAAATCCTCAAGTCATTATCCTGCTGTGGATAGTCTCCAAAGCAAAATCAAAAACAAAATAGAAGCATGTAGAGCAGTCAGCTTCTAAGACATCCTGGTGGTCCCTAATCTAAATGCAAGAATCACTTTATTTGCCTCCACATTTTATACCTTTATCCAAAGAACAACAATCCAGGACACTCAGGTTCAGAATGCATCTATTTTTTGCTGCACCCTAATTAGCAAGATATTTGTTGGGGATGTTACATATCAATGCTCTACGCTAGAGTATTGAGAGATAAAAAGATCTAGAAGAAATAAGATATAGAGGTCTAAAAGATATGGTAATGTCCAAGAAATAAAAACACATGACCTAGGGCCGAAACTGATACATACACTGCTGTTCTCCAAGTCAGACAGCATGCAGATTACAAATCTACAAGCACATAATGAGTGGTCTGTGAGAATTATGTCCATCCAAATGTCATGGAGAAAAGACATTTGAGATAGATGTTGAAGAATGGCCATGCATTGAGGAAATAATTTAAGAATTTTAAATGGAGAAACAATGTTATCCTGTTTGTAATTTTAAAAGATTATTCTGATAGTAATATTGACAGTAATATTTTATTCACAAATATGATAAAGCTGGTAACTTTAGCTCCTTTCATTAAAATTAAAAAACAAAATTAAAAAATTGCACCACCTCTGTACTACATAGTAATGCAAAAGTAGTGCTTCACTTATTCAATACACTTTAATTGTATGGCCACTATGTACCAGGCACTGTGAGAGATTAGATATAGAAAGGGAGTCCTTCCTTCACCCTTCCCCAGAGATCTCACCAGAAGTGATGAATATGAATTCATGTGATAGTCACTAGTAAAGATGATAAGACGAAGTCCAATAGAACAGCTAACCTGTAAACAGGTAAACAGGCAGGCCAGATGGAAGAAAGGAAAGGTGCACTTGGGAAACATCAATCACACATTAGTAAAGCACAAAGAATAGTAGAGACTATCTACAAAGCACATGAACAACAACAACAAGAAAAAGACAATGGAGACTGAAGCAACAAACCCACCAACTAGGGGATAGACATAAGAATGGACAAATGAGATAAAATAATCAGGGAACCAGGGAGAAAATCCAGGCAGTTACAAAAATAAAGACTTTCTGAGAATAAGGAAATGGCTATTAACAGCAAGTGCCACAAAAAGGAGAAGTAAAGCAGAGACTGAAGCAAACCCACTGGACTGGGCAGCTGGAGGTCACAGCTGCCACTGGACAGAGCAAATTCCGTGAATGTGAAGAGTGAGACTGATTATATAGGGGAGGCATAATGTGAACTATGACCAAAGCACCAGTCAGTGATTCCTGACAATGTATATTGAAAAATGACATTTCATTACAAATTTTTAGAGAATACTAAGCATAAGTCAAAAGGAGAAAGATACTAATCATTTCACTAATATGTGTGCAATATAGAAAAAGAAAACAAAGGGTCAGATAAAGCACAGCAAAAGCGTACCCTAGAGATCTGTCTACTGGGACTACGAGAGGGGACGAGAAGAGTGCAGTGAAAGGGAGGAGGGGCACAGTGGAGGGTGTGGTGTGCTAACAATCATCTGAAGAGATGTGAGCGTATACTCCTAAATCATACACAGTGTGGTAAGCCAATGTTATCTTAATAAAAAGAGTTATGCAGGGCTAAAAAGAAATACAGAAATAAAAACATCAAGATGGAATAATGAAAGATAAAGTATTTGAAAATCCCATTTAATTCTAACACTGACTGAAATACTCCCAGTAACCCACAGGGGTACGTCAATATTATCTGAAGGCTACAAAGTTAATCTTAAATCATGAATTTACCTTTTTTACAGGAATAATTGCAGATTAATGTAAATTTATATTCATATAAAATATGTAACCCCCCAAAACATGTAAAATTTAAACAATTAAAAATGAATTTACCATAGTTTTTTACTTTTTTCTAAATGTTAGTGATAAACATTGTTGCACATAATAACAATTTATTTTTAACTGAGGTAATATTGGGGTACCCCACCAAGTATTAGCACTATAGTATAGTCACTATCAGCTCACTCATATTCCACCATCATAGACCATTGTGCTTCCTTGCCTCTCTGTTCTTTCCCCTCTCTCCCTTTTCTCCTCCTTGGTGTTTCAGTTCTGTAGTCAGCTATCACAGGTTTCAATTTTTATCTTTAAGGCACAGGTGGCAAGATTTTACTTCTGGCAGGTTGATAGCTATACTTGAAATGTCCCAAGATCTTAGTAGGTATCAGGTAAACAGATGGTCATGGTACACGATATTCTGCATCATTTTTTTTTAGTACAGCCCATAAAAACAAATGGAATCATTAGAATATTAAACTTATCCAACACTTGGCTTGACTACTGGGCCAATCATCATGTTTTAAAATTTTTCTTTAAACTATGGCACCACTGGAATAAAAGATGACAGATATATGATCCAGTAAAAGGAGATATAAAAAAAATCAGCTTTTGCTAGACTTGAAACAACACTGTATTTACATAATACAGTCTTTGTTAAATCAACATTCTTTTGCTTTTGTTAAATAAGTAGCATACAGGAATAGGTGGCTAGGGTGGTGACATTTAGAATATGATTGCAAATAAAATTGTTTGTCCTTACAAATAAAAGCTTTATTTCCTAAGAAAGTATCATAAGTGCCTAATGCTTTACACAATATCTTTATAGTCAATAAAATAATCTCATTATTTAGATAAGGAAAACCATAGAAAGGTAATAACTTACATCAACACATGCACTGAGGTAGAAGGGAATTCATAACGAGATACATAAAATGTTAGCAGTAACTTGCCCAAAAATATTATTTCCTCATAGTATAGGAAATTTAAGAACACTAACATGAAACTCACTTACCTAGTTCTTCATTTTCAATGACTTCGAATGTGGCCCAGATATCACCTTTCGAAGGAATAATATTTTTTATTGCTAATATATCATTAGTCAATTCTTCTGCTTCCATCACAGGAGATATCTGTAAGAGAGGCCAAATTTCTTTAGAAGAAATTTCAGACACAAAACTAACCACAATCCACCACTTTATGATACTTTAAGATGTTTAATTAGCTTCTCCGGCACATTGCGGGGGGCGGGGGGGGGACGACATGTTCAGAACTTCCCCATAAAATGTAGTATGGTCTATTGTGAGTGCAAAATGAGATTACTGTGTAGATATAAGCAAGAATATGTGCTTCTTCTTGACTTAGTAAGCAACGAGATCATTCAGGAGATAATATACCAAGTTATACACAGAATGACCATCAGTAGTCAGCAAATCCAACAGTCTTCTGGGAGTGAAATTCTCACTTCTCAGTTCTATGATCAAGGGTTCAAAGTGGCCTGTTTATTCAGCATGAGTCCTAAATCATGCAGACAGCTGCTATCTGCTGTGCCAAAGAGCCCCAGGATTTCAGTGATCAGTGGTGTGCCCACCAAGCCAAGGGACAGATGGTAGGGTACCAGAGCATGCTAGAGCCAGGATTTCAGGGCTCAGGCTAGAATCTCCAGCTCCAGCCTGGGGGCAGCTCTACAAGAGCCTCAAAGCCTTCGGTCATTGCTTAAGCACATCACCTTCTGCAAGGACTCTGGGGATTTTTGATTTGTTTCTTCTTTTTGCTTTTGCTACTCTTAAATGGCAAAAAACAAACCAGTTTTTTCAATGAGAATTTATAAAGCAGATGATGTTGTAAACATTTAAATATTGCAATTGCAACCAAATTTGGCATTTTCCATAAAACGAGGTGCCTATTAAAATTTTTCTTAGAAAAAAATGTGTTCATTTCCATTTTCCTGTCCAATGTTGATCATAAACACATCTACCTATCAATACTATAAACTATCTTTCATTACAGGAACTCAAACAGCTTATCTTTTGGACTTTGTGAAATTTAGTGGGTTTTTTTGAATATATTAATTACACAGTCAATATCACTGTTTTTATTTAGAAAAGATCAATGACTTATAATCTTAGAAAGAAAAACAGCATCTGGGAAAAGTAGAGAAAGTCTAGCAGTAGAAACATTAGTAGGTGAATAATTTCAAGGATGAATTCATCTCAATGGATTTAACATTCTTTAAGGAGTATGAGCTTTCTTAATGTGATAATTACTGAGAAGCTAAACTTGTGAAATACTGAGCAGGAAGTGCTCCTGGCTGAAGCAGGAGCAGAAGCCTGGATCTCTAGGCCTTGTCTGGGAGAAACTGAAGGACCCTCTTAGGACACTCGGAACTCACAAAGCCCCTTTGGAAATTATTGCTCTAAGGAATGTACAAGTAATTCTAATGGACACCAGGTTTGGAATATTATAATTTAGGTTTGCACTCTTGTCTAAATGCTTTTAGTATCTGCATAAACTTGGGGTATCACTGACATTCTTGCCTCCTTGAGATGAAGTAATATTGTCACACCAGAGATCAATGACTAAAGGGTTTCTGAAAAGTCCTAAGCATTAAACAAATGATGGAGATTCTTTTAGTACTCTTTGTTATGTTTTTAAAAAGAAGGTGGGGTCATTGTAGGCGAAACTGGAGAGTCATATTTATTGAAATACACTAAAAACAGTGCAAGAATTGTGCTCAATTGTAATAGCTTCTGTTATGGTTTTCTTATTAAAATAGGATTAAAATGTGCTACATAAAGTGTTTATGTGCAGGTGGTGTTAAGTCATATGCTATGAATACCACTTCTAGCATTAATGATGGACCCATGCTGACTAATCTGCACTACTCCTCATGTACCTGTAATCACACCTCACAGGCTCATTGTAAGACATATGAAGTGTGAAGGCAAGTGAAAGACAAGGAAAAGCCTATTGTGGTCGTATGTCAGTCCTACATTCTAAGAGCGGTAAACCAGAGTCATAAATAGAATCATAAAATATAATCACAAAAATATGTAAAACAACAATTATATTTTTACATAACCAAAGACCAGAAGCATCCAAAATTAAGACTATTTAATATTATGTTTGAAAAAGGTGTGAAACTGTATTTCTACTTTTACATAAAAGAATGCACAGTCCTCTCACAGTGAAGGCAGACTAAGTAGGAATCAAAATATCACTGCTACTCTCCCAAAGGCAGGGTAAATGCAGAACATGTTCTTTCTGAATCAGAACAACTGACTAATAAAGAAAAGCTTTATCTAGTATTCAAGTGAACTGGAAGACTAGAAACTAAAGTTTGAACACACTTGTGGAATATTAATAATGATGTTACTATTATTGATTATTCAAAAACGTTTATGTGATAAGCAACTTAGTAAGTGTTCATTATGCAATAGCTTGCTAAGTTTAATGCAGTAATATAAAGATTCTAATTTTTCTGTCTTTTATAGATTAGAAGACTGAAGCTCAGAGTAAATTAACTTACCCAATGTTAAGAAGCCAGGAAGAGAAGTATTTGAGCTCAGGATATTTTCCAGAAGAGACCCACTGAAAATCCTAACCATAAGAGATATTCCCTTACCAAATGACTAAAATATGGAATTCCCAAAGGATCTAGGTATAAGAAGTCAATCCTGTCCACATTCACAGTTTGAAGTGGATATGTAAAATTAAATATAAAAATGAAAAACTCAAGATATGGAAACAAATGTAACATTCATGGTTTCCAAGTACTCTTTACATCCATCTTTGAGACTCACCCGAATTATAATACTACAGTCAGGTTCCTTCCTTTCCACATAAACTTCAATCAACAAATCTCCAGCCTGGGAAACCTAAGTACAGATATGAGGACAGAAAAAATTTAAGTCCTCAGGAAAACACATAGAACATTTGAGACAGTGAAAAAAAATATTGCCATATTTCTAAATATGTTTTAAAAATGAAAAGAGTTCTATCATCTGGTTAACAGCATGATGACATTCATTTTCCAGATATGGTTAAGGACAATGACTTTATACAAATAAAAAATCAGCACCAATAATCACAATTTTTTAATTTCTTATCCAATATTTTTGTGTACCAATTATACTTATACCCTTAGTGAAACAAAGAAGGTGGCTACAATGAAAATATGCCAAATGTAACGAAGCTGTAAGCCCCATCACCATGTATGTTAACAGGATAAATAAGTGAGGGGAGAAATAAGCCATATGCAGCTCTATCCTAAGTTGTTGTATGGGCATACTACTAATAACAAATAGGGAAAACAGGTCTTGCTAAATTTTCAAAGAGATGTTATGTCCCAAAACAGAAATTTGAGGATAAATTAGGTAACAGCTATATTAAAACTACTAATAAAATATTTTATCAAGAAAAAAAAGTAAAGTCATACAAAAGGTGAATGATAAAGATTTTTTTAATTTTAATTATCTTTAATTCAGCATTAAGTGCTGCTATTTGGGAAAACATACTAAGTGAAAAAGAGAGGACAGAAATAAAAACATAAGATGTCACTACATAGACTGACAGTATAATGTGGAAAATAACAAAGAATGTTAAAAAAAAATGAAAGGTAGTGAGTGGCCTTTTTTCTTTGAGAAATTACTGAAGTTATGTAACATAGAAATGATATTGACAATCCCATTTTTTAACTGATAATAATAGGGAAACAATCATCATGAAGTTAAATTTGCCTCAGAATAAAATCTGATGAACAAATTTGTGGAGGAAACATTAAAAATGTACTTTAAAGAAGCACTACTCAGTTTCGATGCTTTGCAAAAATTCCAGGGAAGAAAAGATACACTTGATATTTTCACTTCTCACTATATTTGCATAAACAACTCTCCAGGAAAGACACATTTTGAAAATTAAAAAAAGCAAACACAAAAAATTCATAGAGTGAAGCCAAAAACCAGAGTAGCTAAGAAATTCAAACAGGGATATGACATAGAGACTGTAAAAAAAAAAAAAAAGAATACATAAAATCCAGGAGATATTTGAAAGGATTAGGAAAAAAATTCCAGAAAAATAATACTTTTAAAAACTCTTCTACTTTTATTTCTTATATATCAAAGACAATTATTAGTTTTATTTACTTATATTTAAGTAGAAAGCATTCACATCCATTTCCTTATTGTAATATGAATATAGAAGATTAAAACACAGAAATTCTTATTTTATCTAATGACAATATAGATGATGCCATCAAAGATTATTCTTTGGGATCACACAGTTCTTTATTTCACAACCGTAATAACTCTCCCCCCAAAAAAGCAAGATATAAGAGAATTGATAATGATCCATATTTTCTGAGGTATCGCTAAGTCCTCTGGACCTCTTTCATTACTTTGGGTCCAAATGGAGAAAACGCCTCCTTAGGTAATTAACCTTATAATACTAGTACTTGGGGATTTAGGCACTTGGCTGAGAGCCATTCCTATTCTTCTTCATATGAAATTATAGTCCTGGAGATTATTCTAACTAGTTGTGGATATGTCAGGAATGACATGAACTTAGAGTTTGACTATTAATGATTGGCTTCAATCTCTTTGAGTGTATTTTTTAATATATAGGTATGTTTTAAAATCAAATAACATTATATAACACCCTTGTTTATGTTTTCACAACATAGGCTTTCTCCTACTGTTTGACTTGGCACCTTGAATCCACTACAATTCTTACTATTAGAAAAAGATTAAAGATCTACTTTAAGAAAATTTAAAGAGTGTTCATCAAACATGGGAAAGTACCCTGAAAGAGTGTAGTGAAACCTGAACACACAAATGCAATATAACATGACTGAGGAAAACATGGAAAAATCCAGAAAAGCCAACTTGCAACATAAATCATCACATGTTACAAAGGTCATATCAGAAACATACCCACTAAGCAGTCACAGAGCATGCAGAGCAGAAGCATGTAAAGGCATGTATCTTCAAAATCATAATGGAAAGAATCATTAGGAAATTTGAATTATTAATTTGCTCTATTATTTCCTTGGCTTTAAATGCTTCTTTTGAAATACACTGACATTTTCAATAGTGCTTTTACAAATGAAAATTGATTTCATAAATTGATTTTAGTAAGATTAAAACTGATTCCTTCTGTTATTTTGAAAATTTTATATGAGTATACATTGGCATTTTGCTGAAATGCCTCATGCAGAATTACACAACCATTTTATCTGGGTTGTTTTCCCCCCATTACTTTTAGTTGGCTTAAAACAGGAACTTGAGAAAAAAACACACGTCTTTACTTACAACGAAAGTTTTTTTTTTTTGTTTGTTTTGATCTGTTTTTAATTCTTTGGAGATCTAACTATTACTACTCACTTGGGTGTCTTTCCACTTGGTAATAAAGCTATTTTCTATGTCCATTTGTTTGACTTGGTCTTCTTTAACCTGTTTAAAATATAATTCGGGACATTCTAATAAAATACCAGGAGTGATGGTACTCATCCTCATATAACTCTTCAGGAATTTAAAGACCAACAAGTTAAAATAAATGTTAATGGCCATCTTAATACAGGCCCAAGCAGGTAAGATAGAAACAAAGCCAATCAGGCACAGCCTCGTCAAGCTCAGAACATTCTACGATGACTCCACATCAGGCTGCAGATTCCACCAATGGAAGCCCTATTGCTACGGCAATTTAATAAGCAAAGGGGCTAATGATCGGTTTGTAAGAGTTTACAAGTTGAGACGTATGGCTTGTTTCTCAAACTGAAATGTTCATTAAATACTTATGAAATTTTTACCACTTAAAGTTGGACTTAACAAAATTATGAATATAGTTTTTAATGTAACAATACAAAAATAGAAAATAAAGAGAACATGTAAAGCCACACATTATTCTTGTCTAATTCTTTCACTTTTCAGCATAGAATTATAGCAAAGAAGCCACTGTTGATCAAAAACAGTTGACACATAGAAGGAAATAAAAGGAGAACAAAGAGCAAAGAAACTCCAACCATTCTTACATGACTTAAAATAAAACTGTTATTTCATCCTATTAAAATCTATCTTCTTTTTCCTTTACAAGGTCCTTGTGACCAGTTATTATAAGAGTGGACAAACTACAGACTGACATATTTGATTTCATCTGCTATACTCACAGCCAAGTAAAAGAGTAGCATTCTCTCACTCCATTTCATGGGAGGCTCAATGAAAATTTAAATGGTAAAACTGAGCCAGAGGGGTTGACTGACAGATACTGAGCCCAGATCCTCTCTATTCTTCCATATTCAAATCCTGGGGCTTATTTTCCTCTATTTTTACTTCTTTGAACTAAGAAATCATTCCTAGTATAACAGTTTTCTATGAGACATGAAAATATTAACTTCTATCATTATAAACTCAAAAGTCAAATAATTAGAACAGAGATGACAGTAAAAATCAAACAATGTTTCACATTTTTGTTTCAATTTGGGGTACAATTAAAAGGAAACACTAAATGCTTTCCATTACAAAATTTAACAGGCTGATGTTTTACTACCAAATTTGTGAAAAACATAATTTCACACCTCTAAGTAGACATACTTAATGCATACACATAATGAAGAGAAAAAAGAAACATAAAAAAACTATAAATAGAAATATTCTGTCCAACAGACACCAGATGGTAGAAAAACTCTTTAAAAGCCATCAAGTTTATAGGAATGCCTATAGCTTAAAAAGCTAGTTGACTCTAAAAAAACTCAAGATAATATAACTATCCTTTATTTTCTTTATTTTTAAATACTTATAAGGACTTAAATAAAATCATGCTATGTTTGCAAACAATAACATTAAAACTATTTTAGCAGGGGCAAAATAAATAATATTTACCTCAAATATTTCAACATAATTATTAATTAAGTCCTCAATTACATTCACTTCTTCACTAGTTTGTCCTTTGGTTTGAAACAAAAAGGATGAGAAGACCAAAGCCAAGTTATGGGCATTCATGTGATTGATTTCTGAGCATTTCTGAACCCTGTTGGAGAAAAACATAGCTCATTACAAGATGCTTCCAGTTGGATATTTCTAAGAACTTTACCTCATACTACTTATCATTTCTTAAGCCTACCTATCTCTCAATCAAAGGTCACTAATATTAAGGGTGCAGTGGTGATTTAAAATATTTGACTTAAAATTTCCTTGAAATCTTAAAATTCACTGCACATGCAGTATAGTAACACCACCTGAGGCATGTGTTACTAAAACACTAATAACAATGTAAATCAATGTGACCTCACTAAAAAATTAATTTCCTCACTGATCAACAGTCTGACACCAAAATATTAGGGTCAAATTAGATCCTAACTAATAATAAAGCAGTAAGAGTTTATAATAAGTACACCAAGAGGAAAAAAATGCACTCACAGATTCCTGCTATAATTTAGGTGCCTGTATTTCCATTTTTCAACTTCCTTCTTAAATGAACTTTAAAGTTCTTACTTATGCACTGGATTTATTTCAGGATGCCTTAAGTGATGATACCTAGTGTATTTAAGAAATTTTCCAGTGCTATTTATCTAAATGGTGTCCTAATTATAGAAAGAGCTGCTAAAATGATAGTGTAGTGGGTATTTCATTTTGAAACTGTTCCTGAGTTATGGTGAAATACTCATTGTTCCATGTGGAAAGTTAGCAGAAGCCCTTTCATTAAGAAAGAATACCCTACTAAGAGCCATCTTTGAAATACCTAGAAAAGTTCACGAATCCACCCACCTGTAAAGGTGTTCAATTATAGCTGCCAATGTTGCTCGGTTGACCCCAGGAAGAGTACGTATAAATGCTCCATACTTCTTAATTCTTTCCTTGTCATCTTGGGTATCTGATGGTAAAATAAAATCCTTAATACTAGTCAAAATTTTATTTCACTAACTGGAACAATTGAGTTTCAGTGGAAAAACATTCAAACTATCATAATTTTAGAAAAGTATTTATATCAACATTTCATAGCTAAATGCAATAGTTCTTAAGTTTGTAGTTTAATTTTAAAAACCCAGAGCATATTTCATCTTCTACTCTATAGAGTACTGAACTTCCCCTTACAGGGATAAATCCAACTCAAATACAAGTATACACTGAAGAAATAAGTCAAACTAACTTGAACTCTTGCTATGAAAACATTTCACTATTTGGTAAGGTTTCATTGTATTTGATAAAGACATTCTGATATTTTTTTCCTTGTAAAATCTCCCCCAAACTATGAACCTTCCCAGAACTATGAAGTGTTCATTATTCTGAAGTTTCAGACAAAGGGTATTTACGATTCTGAAAATAAGGAACAAAGGAAGTGGACCTCTGCCTTTGTCATGGACAGAATGTGATTTGTCACAGAGAGAATGAGAAGGAATGACTCTCCACTTTCTTAACCCCAAAATGTCAGTACTTAAAACTGCACACACCAACCCCCAAAGCTCTAGACTCTAAAAGATATGTAGTGACGGTTGGGTCTAACATACTAGTGTGAGAAAATAAAAGAGCATTCTTCAAATAACTGTGCTGATTTAGTAACTAAAGGGGTTACATTACATATTCCCTCTCAATTCCCAAAGACCTTTGAAAACAAGACTTTTTCATTTTCTGCTTAGCCCTGCCTATTTTATTCACAGAAAACCATCAGCACAATAATGAGTCTTTAAAAGTGCTGTTGCTTTTAAATGGCATTATGATCCCTGAGAAGGGAGGAAACTGTGATGAATTTTTGAATAACCTCAGATTCAAAATTGAAACTATCCATTTTGTTGTGTCTTCTACTTCTTTTAATAGTGCCCTATAGTTTTCTTTGTATAGGTGCTTCATTTTCTTTGTTAGGTTTACTCCTAGGTATTTAAATTTTTGAGGTACAGTTCTGTGCAGATTTAGCCTGCATATAAGATCTAAAGAGTGAACATGAGGGAAAAAAAAAATACCGGATGGTCTCCCTTATAGAAGGAATCTGAGGATAAAGGGGAAAAAAAAGTAATAACATCAACAACAAAAATGACAAGAGAAATGAAAATAGACAGCTATAAAACTGAGACAGACATTCTGCAGGGAAGAGGGAGGGACTGGGATCAAGGCAGGGACTGGAAGAGCACAAGGGACTATGGTGATGGTGCACGGGTGAACTGGTGGTGGAAATTCTGAGGACTACACCCAGAAAAGAAAGCAAACATTGTAAGAAAAAAATAAATAAAAATTAAAATATCAAAAATAAATAAATAATAACAAATAAAAAGTAAATAAACATGGCAATACTGACTTAACTACACGAGGAGATTAGTATACTACTGAAAAACTACACTGCAAGTGAATTAAGAATCAGCTATCATCTCTGCTATAAAACAAACATTAGTCCCTATGTCACTCAACTAAAACTGTAGGAGTAATTTTATTAATTCAATACAATTCATTTAATATTACTATACTTATAACAAGAAACCATGCTAATATATCATCACAAACCTTTTAAAAATAGGTAATATTTACAAAGAAAAACTTATGCAATTCAAAAGTAAAGAAGACAGATTGTGGGTCAAAGAGAAAATAAAAAGAATTCAGAATCCAGATAATTTAACAGTGTTCTCAGAAGAATAGATCATATATCATATAAGCAGGTGGTGTGCCCATTCTATAGCATTCTTTGTCTCAGGTGCCCAAGACCCAAGAGTTTCCTTTTCAGGTCACACAGAGTGTTCTGGTTTATCTTTGTCAGATCCAACAGAAAGACTCCTGACAGGTCAGGATGAACTATAGAAAATCTAAGGGCAATGGACCTTAAGGCTATCTGACCCAGTATTCAAAGTCAACTCCAAGTAAATTCTCAAAGAATTCATAAACCAGTAAACAGTGAACACAATCCTCTTTTCAATGCCACCTTTCCCACTGTATGTGATGACAATAGTAAAGATGATTTCTCACTGAGTTTGTAACTTTGGCAAAAATAAATTGTGAGATATTTCTGATAACTGATTTTATAACAAAGACAAACTGTAAGGCTGTATAAAACAGATATACCACACGTCCTTGAATAATACTGTTCCCTTTAAGTAGTTTCCTATGATGATGTCAAAAAACAATCCCAGCTGACTTTAAAGAAATTAGTTTGAGGACCTACTTTCTCAGCAGGATACCTCATTTTAGTTAACATTGTAGTCTCCAAGAACTTCCCCATGATGCTAAGGGTGTACTGTATGTTAAATAGGACTCTTAGTGTACCATAACTTCATAATTACAAATTATAACAAAACAGCTTTTAAAATGTGATTGGAAAGATACTGGGCTTAAAGAAATACATTACTAATTCAATATTTTATATACCAGGAAGTTATACATTTAATAATTTGTCATTATAGTTAAATCTAGGGATTTAGAAAATACCAAAACACTTCTAAATTAGATAGTTAAATGTGAAAAGTTTTATTTTAAAAATAATATTACATTCCTGGGAAAATTTTCAAACTGAGCATTTCTTAATGACATCACTTCAAAATTAATTCCTACAAATGTCATAGTTTATGATAGATTAAATAATTTCCACAAAAAACTACCAACAGAATAATTAATATATATTCAAAATCAAAGGTAATTTTCAAAAAAGACCTTGAAACAGATGGAACATACAAGAAATATATTAGTAAATTATGATGTAGATCAAAGGTAGATTTTTAAAAAGAATAAAAATAATCATTTGAAAATATTATACATAGGAAATATTGTGATTTATTTAGTAAATATTATATACATATGAATTACAGGTGTAGAGACAGGTAAGTGTAGAGATAAAGACTACAAGATACATCATATATAAAACTGAAAACAGCGCTAGCTGAAATGAGATTAAAGGTAATGTTTATATTTAAAAGTACTTATTGTTAGGTTTCTATAAGAGCAGTTGTTCTGAGTTAACAGATGTAAATATATGTTTTACTGAAAACAAATTTACCCAGTAAGTGATTAAATAAACTAATTTTCTAAGATAGGTTCTTTCTTAAATAGGTTCTGTTACAGAGTAGCAAATCTTTGTTAATTCATTAGGCAATCTAGGAAAAAGTGAAGAAAGAATGGAGTAGGGAGTTAGTTAATAATGTAATTCTAAAGAAGAATAAATGATACAAGAAAGGCAAAAGAGGCAGGTCAATCTTACAAAACCAATCTTGCATTAAAGCTTTCATTTTAATCTTAATGAAGAATGAATAACATACATGGGCTTAACCTTGTATATTATATACTTCTCAAGTTGCAGCAAAGGAAGTGCTAAGAAAATTGAAACTAAATGATAAAACACCACTGATGGCCTCCCTGCTGGCCTTCAGTTAAGTCTTGCTGCTATAACTACTATGGCCTGAGCTACAGCCTGAGTTCAATCCCTCCCAGGTGGCTGACCCACAAGCGCAGCAGACTTCTGTCTTGCCTGTTGCTCCCGTCAGCAGTGCATTTCAGTAAATCCACCTGTTCTGCTCCCCACTGTGCATCTGTTGAATCCTCTCACACTCCCCCTCAACTCTGGCCTACACCCCAATTCTTTTACGCAAAAATAAAATTAAAAATTAATTTAAATTTAATTTTTAACTTAACCAATGATTATCATAAATTTTAAAATAGATATAAACCACTATTAATATTTGAACAATTTCTATTATAAGCCATTATAACCAATGTTTCTTTCAATTAAAGTATCTGAATATCAGAAATTTTAAAAACTCTAGGTATGAAATTAAAAGGCAACATTTATAGTATGTTCTCTATCACGTATATTACCTAAAGCAGAGATCCAATAAGGGTACAGCTCCTTAGTAAGAAGTGCATCATCAATATCAGACAGAAAACTTTTCAACACACCAGTCACATCTTCAAGCTGATGTCTGCCAGCCCTCAATTTAAAGCTTCTTGCATCTTTTTTGAAACTCTCCAAGAGTTCATTTACGTGTAAAGGATCACCATTCTTTTGATAAATATATTTGCAGCCTAAACCTTTGTTTAAAAAAAAAAAAAAGGTTATATGAACAAAGTCTAAAACCAAAATCCACTTCAAGTATTAGAACAAATCTTTATGTTGTAATCATGAGTGATAAGAAATAGTTATCCAAGAACTGATAAACATGCATGTGGGGGAAAGCTTTTTTCATCTAATTTGATATTAATATACGCATGTTGAATAATCTAGTCCATCCTCAGCTTTTTTATCAAGGCCCTGGTAAGTCCTCCACCTGGTTCTTCATAGGATTTTTTTAACAATTCTGTGTTACCTCCAGTGACCTATCTTCACTTTGTCTCCCAAAACATAAACATGCCTCCAGATCCACTGAAGAAAGTGACTCTCTGGAACAGATTTGCACAATTCCTTTGCCTTCAAAGCTATGTTCTAATTTCTGTCTTATTCCACCTTCATTTACTTCCTGATAGTGGGTTCATCAGATGCCAGATGAGGTTATAGTAGGAGACAATGGAAGAGCAGTGATGATGATAGTGATTATGAAGTGACACCAAAATCCTCCATTACCCTCATCCTGTATTTATTCTTTCTGTTGCCTCACTTGCCTATTAATCTTCTAACCACACAAACCTGCATCTCTGCCCAATTTAACTATATTGGGTCCATCTTCCTCACTTTATCTGTAGCATTTGACACTCCAAAGTAATCCTTGTTAAATTAAAATCTCACAACTTTCGGGCCTCTCTGGTGGCGCAGTGGGTTAAGCAACGCACTATGAAGCAAACCGCAGCCACTGCAGCATGAGTTCGATCCCTGTCTCCGGCCAGGGAGGGACCCACATGGCGCAGCAGACCTCTCCTGCCTCACCCGCTGCTCTGCTCAGCAGTGTGTTTCAGTCAGTCTGCCTGTTCTGCTCCCCACTCTGTCTCTGGTGAATCCTCTCACCTCCCTGGACTCTGGCCTGCACCCCAGCTCTTGTGCGCATAAAATAAATAAATCTTTAAAAAAAATCACAACTTTCATGACATAGTAGCTCACATTTCCCTTTCCTCTGTAGTTAATCTTTCAGTCTTCTATTTCTTCTGCTTATTTAGTCTTTGGTGTTGATTCTAGGAATCCATCCTTAATTCTCTTCTGCAATCCCCTACAAAATTCCCTGGGTAAACTCATCCAACTTCATTGTTTCAACCAAATCATATACATTTTCATCCATATTTTTATTTCTAAGACTTCAAACATACTCCCATATACTGTACTGCAAATATGCAATATGTTACACACATGTAACATACACACACACCATATCCATATATAGATAATTCAAAATAACCTGAGAGGGATTAACTCGCCTGGACCATTCACCACCTCACCTCCCAGTCCCAACATTTTCATTTTGTTCCCCTACTTCAATATATGGTGTTGCCATCTTCCCAATTCTTTTCACTTTTGAATTTCTTCTAACACATTGCAAAACACTATTTCATACAGGTTGAACATGCTCTCAGAACATTTTTCTTTTCTCCATATCACAAGCTAGTATTTTGTGTGCTCAATTTATCACCACCTTTTCCTTGTCTCCTGCCCCTATTCCTGTGCAGTAGACCAGTCTGCTTGGAAAACGACAATGTGATCAAAAAAAGAGGTCTCTTGCTATAACTGACAGGCTGAAAAGTCTGGACACTGTCATCCCACTGCCTCCAGAACAAAGTTTGAGGATTTTGATATATAAAACCCTACATGAATTAGCCTAACTCTCCCGTCTCCTTTATTCTAAGCCCTCTTAATTTACCTGGAATTAGAGTCACAAAATAGTTATAATGTTTGAAATTCAGTTGAAAACAATCTAGTGTTAGTGATTTTAAATTCAAATAAACACCACAAAGAAACTTCTGATTTCCCTAGAGAAGCATTAAATTGGATACACTGGAACTAGTCAAGTTATTTTAATCATTTGTCAGCTTAAGAGAGACTCCATGACGCTAGAAAATTAACGTGAAATTTCCAATGAGGGTATGGTCTTTCTAAGACAATAAACATGCAACTTATTTATACCTGTGAAATGCAAGTGCACTAAATTGCACTAATAAATGAAGTGCATTTCCTTATAATTCATTTCATAACAAATTATTAATAATGGAAGATGACAACCATCTCCCTCCCCCATTTTTAAATAGAGGTGGTTATAAGAAAAACATAAGCATATACTATCATAGAAGGGAACTTTATAGAGTAATGCCTACAGTGTAACTTTGCACATTATTTATAGTAGATTTATAATTCAAACACATTGATTCTGAATATTAATAATTGCATGTATACTACCTATGAAATAAAAATAAGTAAAACAGTATTCTTCCCAGGATAAAGTACACATATTATACATTTAACTTATAAAAATTGATTTTCTTCAAAGCTTTAGTTATTTATGGCATTCTGTTTCATGTTAGTTTATTGTCAGTTCCACACTGGAACACATGGTTCATGGATTTAGGTTTTTATTCCTACTACTGTATTTCCACAACCAAGGCCTGTGGCTGCCATATAACTGGCAATCAGTAAGTAATAATGACCCCATGTTTACTGCAACTCACTCACTGATTCGAACCTACTTTTTAAATTAAGAACACTCAAGAATGCTTTTAGTAGTAGAAAAGTTAATACAGCTTTTCCAAATACTAGATCACTCATTTTAACTTTTTCCACATTTGTAAGTTAAATCAATGTCATTTACCTACAGATTATCAGGTGGACAATCACTGTAGATTAAAAATGTAGTTAAGAAATTTCCATCAGTTAAAGTATTACGGAAATATGTAACAAAAAGAAGAAATTTGAAGAAGCCATAGAAATTTTACAATATGGGCCTCCCTGGTGGCGCAGTGGGTTAAGCAACGCATTATGAAGCAAACCGCAACCACTGCAGCACGAGTTCGATCCCTGCTGCCGGCCAGAGAGGG
>JAGFMF010011678.1:8258658-8286771 GCA_019455555.1 Galemys pyrenaicus | reverse complement strand
CTGCTCCCCGCTCTGTCTGTGGTGAATCCTCTCACCCCCCACACCTCTGGCCTGTACCCCAGTGCTTGTATGAATAAATAAATAAATCTTAAAAAAAAAAAAAGAAATTTTACAATAAACAGGAGGAATAAAGTTCTTTTCAGGTATATCTAAAATGCTACCATAGCATATTAAATTCAATGAAGCTGAGCCATGGATCAATCAAATAGTTTTTTTCTATAGATAAAATTATCTGTGGAATTAGTCCCAAATTATTTAATATTAATAATCCCTTAATATAAACATGTGAGCACTTTGAACAAAATACACTTACACATACTCTACACACATACCAACAAACTGTACATTCTCCTGCATACTGCCCAAGAATTTCTCTCTCTAATAAGATGCTTGAGTAGCACATTACTTTCTTCAAGACTTTATTCTAGGCATATAACTTTTGGAAAATATTATCTTTAATATTAATATAAATCTTACAATCAGATTCTTTCAATATATTTAAAATCAGTATGCCAGTACAGGAAGGAGTGATATTTAGCTGAACAGAGCATGCTTTTATTTTTCACTGATGTACTTACAAATATAAAGGTCTCTAATGGAGGCCCATGGATGTACCACTTAAAAACTGTAGAAATGATACTATGAGTTCTGGGGGTTGAATAAACGCCCTGTAATACTTACCATACTGTGTAACAAATGCTATACAGCTGTTCACGATAATGGGAACGTCATTTTTGCTGAGCTGCTGATCTTGTAATGCATTACCATCTGTACCTGCTGCTTTTTCAATTGCAGTATGCCAGACTGTGAAATCCAACTTGGTATGCCCATGGATGTATAATGTTCTGTAAAGTTTTAAAAAGCATTTCAAATTATGATTTTGGTTTTTTTAAAATCTCTAGACAGAGTATCCTTAAATCCATATAAATGTGATCTTGTCTCACCCATTGGAAGAAAAGACCCTTCTTTTACCCTCCCACTAACTTCCACTTTATTTGCCTGAACAGTATGTCTCTCCATAGAATACAGGAAGTTCTATGTTTCTGTTCTCCTCTTCTTTCACTCCTCCCTCTCCTTTTTTTTTACTGAATAACTGAACTGAAACTGTTCCAGTAAGTTATCAACAGCAACTTTTAGTGGATATTTGTGAATGAATTTTTTTAAGACTAGAACTTTTGATGACTTTATTTCTTTAAAAAAGAGTAAAATACATCATCCAATTTGGCTTTTGTAACCTAATTCTTCACGGCTTTTCTCCTGTCTTTCTGGTTACTCAGTCTGTTTCCTAAGCTTGTAAACTACTTTCTGAAAATGCAATTTGTCCTCAATGTATTCAAATAACTCTAAAAACTATAAAGGGATGTCACTCAGACCAAGGCTTCAGCCCTGGCATGGAAACTGGTAATAGCCAATCCCTACCTCCAGATTGTAACATTTTTCATGAGTCAGATCTTCATGTGACAAAAACCAAGAGCAAAAAACAGATAAGAGAGTCAGAAATACAATCACTTTCAAAAATCAAATTCTAACTATGTGCGCACTTTATGACCTAGTCAAATTATCATTCTTGTTTGGGTCTCGGTTTCATTATTGTCAAAATGAGGATAGTAATTAGTATTACCTTCTTACTAAAGAGATGTAATATCAATCACTAATAAGCCATTATATCAACTGATACTTATTTTCTGATGCCTTTATCTTAATGTGCCACACATAACTCAAATGCTTCTCCACCTTCATACTACATTGTTTCTGAAACCATGACTCTTTATCCTACCAGAAATTTTGGATTAACTATCAACTGATACCTCCCTCCAATCACCACCAGATGGATTCAGTGTCAATTCTATTTTTTTTTTTTTTTAACTCTAGTTCCCTGACACATCACTTTGTCCTGTCATTTCAACCTTGCCCCTTATTCAGGTCTTCATAATGTTTTCTGAGGCCACTAAAAACCCCTCCCAAAAGCAGCTCCTTCTCAATTCTCTACCTTGCTAACCACTAATTCCTCAAGGGTGTCAGAATGAACTTTCTGAAATGCAAAGCTAATGACATTACTTCCTGATCATTGTCTTTTTGTAGGTCTGGAGTTTTCAAGATCAAAATGCCTTCATGATCTGGCCCATTATTTTTTTTCCAACTTTGCCATTCCCTGACATGAAAGACAGGGAGAGACAAACATACACAAACCAATTTATTCTCATGTCTTTGTAATAAATATTTCCTGTTTTTTAGCTACTCCAATTTCTCTCCCAAAGGTATATAAACTCCAGGGGACACTCCCTGACACTCCATCCTTGATCTCCCTCCTCTGCTCAGTTCTTAAGCGATATACCTTCTTAATGCTAAACAGCTGTTTTGCCCTATCAACTGTTATGAACGTTTTAGCTGCTAGACTCCAAATTTTGTACAAAGACAGCTTTCCAGCATCTCAGTTGATTGGTATAGTGCCCAGATTCCGTGGGTGCATAATAGCTCTAAAGTCCTATCATTAGATGTAAATATGATTTGAAACATAAGTTAATCACTGATATATTTCAAGTTTATTTATATCATGTTAAAATTAATCTTGATTTCAGATGTTGAGACAGCTACCCTGGATTCAACCAAAATACATGAGCTAAAGGAATTCTGATTATTTAGGGGGGAGGGGAGGGCTGTTAATCTTTTGCATTGTTCTTATTCACTGGTTCTAAGGTTAAAAGAAAATCAAAGTCCACCTATCTTTCCTTAGATGTCTCTTCTTAAAATCTCCTTGAGAGAGGAAGATGCTACCAGTACCTCACTGTTCTTCTAATACCTCTGAACTTCCTTTAATATTACTTTTTCATTGACATCTGTGCCTGCAATGTTCATCTTATGCTTTCTGACATCTTTACCTACAAGTTTCATCTTCCACACCACCACTTCAGCCTTGACCCTCAGGTTTTTGCAATTTTCTTTTTGAAGTATTCTGACACTTGCTAATACTCCTGACATACTGTAGCCTTTTTGTCTCTATTACATCGTCTTTAGCTCAAAAGCATTCTATTCCTCAGTATACTTGTCTAAATGAAACTCTTATTCAGGTTATTTCTGCCTGGGCTTCTGGTTCAGTTTAGTACTGAACCAGAAGGAATGGAGCAACTATGAAGATTTTTGAAATGTTCTATACCTATCTTCCTCTGCTCAGGTACTCTGCCCTGAAAATTTTAGTTTCCACATGTCCCCAAACTCCTATCTCTGTATCTTCAACTTAGCAAAACCACCACATTCTGCTTGGGACTCCCCAATCCTTTCCGTGAACTAAAAAGTAACTACACCTAGGAAATCAAGGTTATATTAAGCCCTCCTTCCTTTGTTGCCCTTCTCTCCATGATCCCAAAACTAGGATGCCTAAAAATGGCTTGTTTTTTCCTAATTGCTGTAAGTGGGAGGGAAGCATACTCCATGTATGTGACAAAAACCCCATTATCTACAGATGATACATTCTAAGGCTCCCAATAGATGCCTGAAATCTCATTCTACCAAATCCTATTTGATAAGAACTGTTTTTTTCCTGGAAGTACCTACCTGAAATAAAGTTTAATTTGTGAATTTGGTAGAGTAACTAAAAAAGAAATAAAATGATAGGACTATACTGTAAAAAGGTTAGGTATGTGGATTCTCTTCCTCTTAAAACATCTGTTATCTAGTGTTTTTCTATCTTGGCTAACCTCAAGTAACTGAAATTATATACTATACTTCTTCATGGCCAAAAAAGGGGGTCTGGTAAATTTTATTTAGTCTTTACATCCACAAATTACCCTCATTTTAGTTTATAAAGATACAATATTTTCCCCCACACCTTCAGATAAGAAACGGTTGCATGGGATTTTAGTCAGAAACAAGCAAATAGTTATTAAGAAAATCTCTACGAGGTAGAGATCATGTCATCAGTAATGTAGAAGATACTGTTTTAAATAGCTTGTTTCTTCTGAGGCCAGTAGTTCAGATAAAACTGTCTAGGCACTTGATTCTCAAGAAAAGCCAAAGTTTCAGTTTTATAATCTCACCTCATCTACTGTTTAGCAACCACCTTATGGGAGGTGAGAAACAACCCTGTTTGGGCTGGGCTCAAAATCTTGAATGGCATTCCACTGGCTGCAGAATGAACCTAAATCCTACTTTTAAGAATATTTCTTGAGGTTTTAAAATAAATAGATTTTATGTACAAATAATGTGCATATGTATGTAAATGTATTCTTTCCAGAGAAAGTAAAGCTATTAATTAAGCTTAACTGATAAAGAAAAGGATGCTATAATCTATATTTCCAAAACCAACAGCTCACGCTTCCTCGAGAACTCAAAAGTCAACAGGAACTGAAGTTGCTCCCTAGCCCATTCTATTTCTCTGAACCTGCTGTTTTTCTCAGACTATTTAGTTTTCCTACTTAATTGCACCTTGGATTTCAGATCTAGTTACGTTTATAAAAGGGAGCTTCTCATTCTTTTCTATTTTTTTTTTCATATCGTACTTCATTAATCTGCCCAGAAACATTCACTCCAGTTGTAGAAAGTGCTTTGACTGAACAAAGTAAATGTCTCAAGCAAATAATATAGCCTTTCAAATCCACCATTTGTTAAATAATCACACATTCCCTTTGTTGCAATTCCCTTCAACAAATCATCACTTTATAAGTTTGAAGACTCCCTTTCTTTTTTACAAAATATGTGGGGGTTGTCAGAGAAGAGAATATCCTGTTTGCCTTGACAATGTTCAGATTAAACCATCTCTATGAATTAAATCATCAGAAAGTTACAAAAGCAGTCAAGCTGATATTGTGGGCAATTGGCTACTGTTTTATTTGCAATTACATGCACAATTTAAAAACCACTTTAAGATAATTCACCCTCCAGAGTATTGCTAACATGTCAGCTACTATAAAACTGTATTCAGGAGGGAAAAAACATCACATGTAGTTAGTTGATGTGAAATAAGAATCTTAAATTTAGGGTGTTAATCTCCCAAATTGAGAAAAGTAGCCTATTCTATAATTGTGGGACATATTGATAGATAAAGCGTTGTTAGCTCCATTATGTCTGGAATTTGCAATTAAAATTGAAAGCAGCCAATTTGGGAACCTTCAAGTACTTTATGATTCACTCCAGGTCAACTAGGAAATATATTTTTTTTAAATGCCAGGATTTTCTGTTTCTCAGAACATAGTGAGTTACTCATATTTTATTTGTTACAGCTAATGACCTTTCAATGAAAGCTTAATAAGAAGTGTCTTTGACAAAAGGGCATGAAGCTATAAAGGTAAGGATGGTGAACACAGTAGCTTATTTATCAGAAAGAGATACACAGTGGCTAAAGTGCAAAAACAGCTTTCAAATTTAAAGAAAAGATGTTGTAATCTAGTGAACATTTCAGTCAAAGTGGATATCTAACCTTTTGTCCAGGAAAACGCTTCTGACCTTGTGATTCAGAACATTCACTAACAACAGAAATTCAAAAAAAGCACAAAGAAATCCTAAGGCATTTAAAAAAATAACACAAAGATTCTAAATCCCAATAATTGTATCAAAGAGCATGCCAGACACCTTAAGTGTAATCAAGAAGGCCTTATTTTCCAAAATAATAATTTTTAAAGTATACAAAGACTACACATTAAAGCGACACCATCTGGAATACCTTCTGTTTAGAGCTTTTTAGAGCAAAAATGCTCTGTGTGTGGAAAATATTATTGCAATATTTTTCTGTCTAAAGACACTCCTGCTATGCATGTAGAGAAAATTATCCAGAAAATTAAAATATATATCTAAAGAGCAATACTATATTCACTGAATGATTATCAATGTTTTAACTTTTTTAGGTCAGATGGGTCTTCCTCCTCTTTGCTGTTAAAAAAGATTAACATATTTTAGCATTATCAACAAAGTTAGACAAGGACAAGGAAAAGATGTAACATTAATTCATTAAATGTATTTATAATTTGCAATTCTGTTTCAAGCTATTATTAGCCAAAAAAAAAAAAAAAAGGTTAAAACACAGTTGGCTAGTTTCTCTTTCAGCTGTTCACACTATCTCTATATGCCATCAACATGAATAACTGGACGTTTTATTTCCTAAAGCCACAATTTTACCTGTCATTGACAAATCTAATACAATCTACTTTAGCTTGTAGTCATTGTATCCCAAAGGACTAACAGATCAAAAGAAATATGAAAACAAGAGCATGCACTGAAAATTCTCTTACTTTGACATGGCATTAAAACAGCTCTTCAACAAAAATGTCTATAATTAACCAGCTTTTTCATCTGAGTACTGGGAGAGAAGTACACATTCCCCCATCTTGATAAATGACATAATCATTAATCAACTCTGTCCTAAGTTGAGGACTCATTCTTACATCCTAGTTCACAAAGCAACTGAAAGTCATCAGATTGGTGTTTGTCTCAACATCCCATCACCAGATCAAGACAGCTACCAATATCCAAAGCCTTTTTTAACTCCTCTTCTTCTCCTTTTACAAGTGAGGACCTTGCGCTCCTGTTGCTCTCACTCATATACATCAGCTCTCTCCCTGTGCCTCTTTCCATCACAATTTTAAACCTGTGCAAATTCAAACCATATCAAAAAAATCACACACATATTCCCTTCCTGAACCCCTTCTAACCCACTATTCCTATTTACCTCCAGACACCCTTGACTACCATCCTCACCAGCTGTTCCAATTTTCTCAGTTCCTAAACTTAATCTAATCCTGTTTTCTATCAATCAATTCTGTTTTCTCAAAGTCACAGATGGAATCTGTACCACTTATCCAAGGAGCATCTGTCTTTCTCAGACCTGTGTCCTTGACAGCACTGGACATTTCTGACTCTTTCTTCTTATTGAAATACTCTCCTCTGGACTTTGTGCTTACCCCCATCCTGGCAATTTTTGTTTCGTTTTTTGTTGGTTTTTTTTTTTGTTTTTCATAAAAATGCCTTCAACACAACTTGTTAGTAATACATATGATAAGCAATTTTAACTATTATTTTGAATTTCCATTAATTTTCAACTAGTCCATGAAGTCAGACTAACTTCTGATTCCTATTTTTTTATATTATTAAAGATGTATTCATTTATACATACAAGAACTGGGGTACAGACCAGAGGTATGGGGGGGTGAGAGGATTCACCAGAGACAGAGCAGAGAACAGAACAGGCAGATTGACTGAAACGCTGCTGAGGGGAGCAGCAGGAGTGGCAGGAGAGGTCTGCTGTGCCTTGTGGGCCACCACCCAGCCGGCAGTAGGTATCAAACTCTTGCTGCAGTGGCTGCAGTTTTCTTCATGATGCATTGCTTAACCCATTGTGCCAACAGGGAGGTCCCTAACTTCTGATTCCTATTGTCCCAGAGACAGGTCAAGATGTTATGAATGGAACATTTGGTTTTTCATTTCATGCATTTATGTGGGTATGTAGCTACATGCAATAAGCATTAAATGAACACTTACCAAGTTGAGTAATTCTAATCCATGTTTGCTATATTTTAATATAAAATCTGTGTGCCACTGATAAAATCCTTCATAGACTAAATCCTTCATAGACTAAAAATGACAGAAAAATGCATTGACTATAGTAATCTGACAAATTTTAAAAAATAAACACAACATATTCAACTAGCAATGTGTTTATTTATTTAAAACATAAACTTATGAACTCAGACACCAAGTCTGCATTGTTGACCATTTTTTCTTGCCATGGAGGAAGCCAGTAGCAGACAGATTATAAATATTAATAGATGACAGTAAAAACTGCATTTTTTCTAGTACTTTAACACTATACTACTATTTACACACACACTACCTTGTTATTTCTGGACATATAATTAACAGCACCCTGATAACAGAGTGGAATCATTGTTTAGCACCAAGAATCAAACTGCACCAAGTGAAATCATCATTTAGCATGGTTTATAACCATGATAATCACAGAAGTATAAAACAGAAAATCCTAATTATACCTGTACATTAACAATAACACTCAGACCTAAGTATCCAGTCAGCAATATGCTTGAAGTCTAGTATTCCTGATGTATTCTCCTGGAAGTCACAGAAAAGACAGGTTCAGGTCACCATTCAAAGCCACTATCCCTGGGGCCTCCCTGGTGGCACAAGTGGTTAAGCACCACACGATGAAGGATCCGCAGCCACCGTAGCACAAATTCATCCCTGGTCAGGGTGGTGACCCACATAGCATAGCAGACCTCTCCTGCCTCACCCGCTGCTCCCCTCAGCAGTGTATTTCAGTCAATCCACCTCTTCTGTTTCCCACTCTGTCTCTAGTGAATCCTCTCACCCCCCCCACACCTTTTGCATGCATAAATGAGTCAATCAAATTTGGGAAAAAAAGTCATTACCCTGTCATTACCAAGAAAATGACCTGAGGGAAAAGTTGATCTTATTTTTGTGTTACTATTAATATGCATATATAGTATATTTATTGCACATGATCTTTTATTCTTGTACAACTGAAAATTTTGTATCTATATAAATAAGGCATTATAAAACAAAGGAAACAAAAAATCTGTTCAAGAGACTACACCTCCATAATTGTAATATGACCCTAGCTGTTCCTTCCCAAGCTCTCTCGCTAGATCATCCATCTCTTCCTGACCTCTAAATATTGGCGACCCCAACATACAACCTCAGATCTCTACCTATACTCTCTGTAGGTGAACTTGTCCAGTTCTTTGGCTAAAGAACATCTGTATAGTGATGACTCTCAAGTCTGTACCTCTAACTAAAACATCACGACTTAACTCCAGATTTGTATATTCAAATACTCATATGACCTCACATATTTGAAATAAGTATCTCAAAGTGACCATTCCCAAAATTATGTTCTTGATCAACTATCCTAAACTTACTGATATCCTCCCTCTACTCTGCTCCAAGTGTTTCTTATCTCAAAAGAAGTCAGCAACATCATTTCCGTCATTACTCAGGTCAAAAACTTGAGGTTCTTAACTCTTACACACTCATTTAACCCTTCAACAGATCTTTTCACCTCAACTTTCATAATATATCCACCCACTTCTCAGCACCACATAAGAGGCAGTTACCTCTTGCTTGGTCTCTGCAGAAGCAGTATATGCGCACACACTTTCACTTTTGCTCCCACCCCCAAAAGCTTATTCATCTGAAATTAGAATAGTCCTTTAAAAGAATGGTCAGATGATTCCACTTTTTGGCTCTCAAACTGAGCAGTTCCCCTTCATGCTTAGGATAAAATTCAGATTTTACAAATCATGATCTACAAAGTTCTTATATGATCAAGCCCAGGGATAGCTATGAAATCATTTCTTTCCACTCTCCACTCATTCTCTCCCCTGCCAAGTTCCAGCAGACTTTGACCATACCAATACAACACACACCTAACATCTTACAAATACCTTTGCTCTTGTGTCAAGAAAAGTCTACTCAGGCTGTTGCAGAGTTTGCTAATTTCATGTCTGTACATTTTTAATCAAATGTACCTTTTTTTGCCATCCTACCAAAAACAGAATACTGTTTCACTAGGCCCTCTCTATTTACCTTATTTTCTTTAAGCATTTAAAATCGATATTTTAGGAAAATTGAATATAAAATCAAGAATCAAGATTTAGCTATGCATGACTGACATACATAGGTAATTCAGGACTTCATTTATACCCAGGATATACCTCTACTATATATCTAGACTGAATATAGGTGTGTGTGTATGAGCAAATATAAAGTGTTCCAAATACTTAAATATAGTCATGTGACTTTCTCAAAAAGATGCAGGTCTTAGAAAACTGTAATAATTGATCACCCTGATTTTGGTATAAGAAGAATAAAAGTAGGCTTCATCAGTATACTTTCTATTGAAGAGTATACACATAGACACACACCCAGATGTGACTCAGAAAATCTCCACAGTATATAATCAATGTATTCTCCCAAAAAAAGATAATCAAATGTCCCATTCTCTATTGTTGTGCCAATAATAAGTAAAAAACAAAACGAACTTACCTTCCTTTTTCAACTAACAGCAAGACATCCAATTTTTCCCCATTTTGAACCATTGTGCTGATTGCTAGAGGAAAAAGAGAAAACATAAACATATTTTTTTAAACACTAAATGTCCATAAAGACAAAGTTATTAGTATTTAGTTATATATTCAAGAGTGAGCCATAATTTCATGTATAATCTCCCACTGGCATGCACAATATAAAATTATGTGTCCAAAATAGAGGTGAGAGGGAAAAGAACTTACTTAGCTCTTGCAGTCTTCTTAAGTGCATTCTATCTTCCTGAACTTCTTGTATTTGAAGGCAAAAACGCAAGCTAGATTTGTCCATAGCAAACCAGCCTTTTCTCCACTGATCCAGAGCATGGCAATCTTTGTAGTAAAGTTGACCAATCAAATCATAGTCAGCTTCTGTTAAGTTTTCAGCAACAAAGGGAACAAAATGCTGTTAAAACAAATGAAGAAAAGTAATAAAGACAGTGAAAACAGGAAAATAAAGACAGTGAAAATAGATGTGAGAAAAGTAAAAAACTATTTCTATTTTTAAGTTGTAACCCACATACATGTAATACAACCCACATTTCAAAACAATTATTTAAACTTGCTATCAATCAATTAAAGCTGACTAACTATAATGCATTTCAAATGACAGCATCTTAAACCACTTTTCTTGAGGCATTCTCTGTTGATTTGTGGCATTTTTCAAAATGTCAACCTTCAATGTTTGACTCCATTTGTATATTTTACTGAACTTGTTCAATTCCCTTTTGTGTATATAATAAATACTTGCCTATAAAGAGACATACCCAGAAGTGATTTTACAATATTGAAAAGATCTCAATCATCATAACATGGGTTTAATTCAAACAATGATTTCTATAAGGTCCTTAAATTTATTTGTTCTTTGTTAGAGCTCTACAAAGGGAGATCTTAACCTCTGACTACAAACTCCAAAAACCTATGAAAGTATTCCCAGAACCTTGTATAAGATTTACATAGATTTCTGAAGCTCAATCACAGATCACAAGCTCGGACTTTTCCCTAGATTGAGGATAATTTATATATTGAAATACCTTGGCTATTGCCTCTGTCCATTTTCTTTGAGCTTGAGGTGTTTCAGCTCCAAATAAAAATGCACGTTCTGAAGGTAAATAGATTTCAAAGGTAAAGATGGGCCTACAGAGCATGAATGAAAGATATTATCAGTCATATTTGGTTCTTAGGAAAACAACATGAAAATCAATTTTTTAATTAAAATCGCTTTTTAAAACTGGGTAAGGCCAAGAACTTTATATACCTATCTGTGTTTTTCTGGTGATGTTTATATTTTATTGAAACAAGTTAAATTAAACACACTGGTTCAGACAAATGGAATATTCTTCTGATTAATCATTACTTAATCTTCTTATTACTCAGTGTACTGCTGTTTTGCTGATACCGTGTCACTCAATTGGCTGATGCGACAACTGCTAGCTACAGTCTTGTCTTCCCTTTGAGACCACTGCTTTGATTTACTCTGGCCAATGTTCAAAGCAGACATTGTCCAAACAGTTCTCTAATTATTTCACTTTTTGTCTTCACAGGAGTTCCTTCTGCCATCTCTTATCCTAAAATTTTGTCTCCTTACTATACATAAACTTTGAGTAACCAGCCACATCCTGAAATTTTTCCTAAGTTCCTCATCCATAGCTCCAACTATTTCTGGAATATGCTAAGTATATAAGCTGCTATCACCTACAAAAATCCAAAATACCCTAAAACATAGTCATCTTTCTTCTTCCTCTTTTTAACCTCAAACTTATAATTTCTTCACATTCCAATTTAGAGCCAGCACCATCTACCTAAACAGCAATTTTAAGACTTTGGAGTTTAATTTCTTCTTTCCTTGGTCAAAAACACATAGACACCAGCCTTGAAAAATTCCCCTTGAGCTGACAAAACCAGAGCAATCATACAAACAAAGCTTAATTTATCTTCTTTACAATACTACCTGATCTGGGTCATTTATTTTTTTGTATTTTTGGAAACTATAGGCAAAAGTCAAGCTATCTCCCCAGACTGATACGAAAATTACATAAAATATAATTTTAAAACAATTGGTTAAAGAATAGTGCTTTTCCACCATATAAGCTACTTAATATTCTATGCCCACGAGCTTCATTCCATGTTTAGTTCTGAAAGCTTCCAGTTCACGAGCTATCTTTTTGGTATGGTTACTAAAAATTAATTATTACCTAAGTGACTCATTGACTTCACTTTGGCTATTTCTGACCTTTTGACCATTTGACATGCTTAACTTTAGCTCTTCATCCAATCACTGAATCTACTATTTCAATCATAAGGTTCTTTCCACTCACTGTTTTTCTTTTAAAATACCTCTTCCTCTAGTTAAACTTGCAGCAAGTGTGCTTTTTCTTCCTCTAATCTATGCTTTACCACTTCAGCCAGCTTTCTTCCTAAAATACAAACTGCATAACTTCTCAGTGCCTACATTACTGCATTCAAACCATATATGCTTCGTAAGACAATTCAAAATTTGGTTGTAACAATTACATATGTATTTATCTATGCATACAAGAATTGGGGTACAGGACAGAGGTGCAGAGGGTAAGAGGATTCACCAGAGACAGAACAGGCACATTTATTGAATTACACTGCTGAGGGGAGCAGTGCATGAGACAGGAGGTATCCGCTGTGCCATGTGAGTCACCTCCCAGGCAGGGGATTGAACTCAGGCCATAGCAGTGAGAGTACTAAGACTCAACTCCTCTGCCATCACTGAGGACCCAACAATTAGTGTTTAACAATGAGGGACTGAGGTGATGGTGCACTGGTGATATGGTGATGGGGAATACATAGGGATTACAATTGATGTCAAATATATATAAATTAAAAAAAAATGCCTCTTGGCTGGGCAGTGACACATTCTGTCTCCAACAGCAATCTGGAAAACCATGAAAATAAATATGTGACCATTTGAATTTATCTCCCTATTAACTCTGAGCTCAATTTTCATTCCAGAGAATTATACGTATGATTTCTGCTGTCTATTTTGTTCTAACTTAAAAAAGATTCAAGATGCTAACATGGAACACAAATTGCTAAAGAATACCCAAGGGCAGAGTAAGAGTAGGGGAAAACATACAAATAGAAAAAAGATAGTGGGAAAAATGAATTAAACAGCAGTTCACAACATATTCTTATTCTGAGGCAAGGATCTATCTGACTCAGTTTCTCATGATATAAAACAAATTTGTTGATCTTCCACAGAAACAAAATAAAACTTGAGCAATCTGGAAAAAAAAATCTCAATATAGATGCTTTCCCCCGCATATCTGCTTGTATCAGTCACACTTAAATCAAAAATGTGTTACTTCTGAATATGATTACATGCTGATATAAACCAATATTAAATATATATACTGTATATTAATTACTCATTAAGCAACTTACTGCACAAGATACAATTATTTTAACATTCCATAGTATGGCATAGTAAACTGATTACTCACTTAAAACAAAAGTACTATTAAAAATTAAAACAAGGGCCCTCCCTGGTGGCACAGTGGGTTAAGCAATGCACTATGAAGCAAACCGCAGCTACTGCAGCACGAGTTCAATCCCTGCCCCCGGCTGGGGAGGTGACCCACGTGGTGCAGCAGACCTCTCCTGCCTCCCCACTGCTCCCCTCAGCAGTGTATTTCAGTTGATCTGCCTACGCTGTTCCCCACTCTGTCTGGTGGAGTCTCTCACACCCCACCCCCCCGCACCTCTGGCCTGTACCCCAGTGCTTGTATGCATAAATAAATATTTTTTTTTAAAAAATTAAAACAAAAGGGGCCTCCCCGGTGGTGCAATGGGTTAAAGTACTGCACTATGAGGCAGACCACAGCCACTGCAGCACGAGTTCGATCCCTGCCTGCCTGCTGCCGGCTGGGGAGGTGACCCACATGGCCTGGCGGCCCTCTCCTGCCCCGCCCGCTGCTCCCCTCAGCAGTGTATAAAAAAATTTTTTTAAACAAAAGCAGGGGCCTCCATGGTGGTACAAGGGGTTGAACGCCTAGCTGTGGGTCTTCCCCAGACACTGAAGCACAGGCTAGATACCCCAACAAGAAGGGGACCCATATGGCGCAGCAGACCTCTCCTGCCTCGCCCACTGCTCCAGCAGTGTGTTTCCATCGATCTACCTGTTCTGCTCCCCACTCTGTCTCTGGTGAGTCCTCTCGACCCCCACAACTCTGGCCTGTTCTTTTATGCATAAATAAATAAATCTTTAAAAAAATTAAAACAAAGGCAAATCAACTAATAATCTGCCCACATAAAAAAATCAAATTGAACTGAGTAGAAAATAGTCATTTCAACTAATAATATTGATCGTTATATAACAAAACTAATATTTTATATAAATAACAGCTTTGAAAATCTCTTCCATTTCTCAAAAAATATTTTATTAAAATGCTATGCTCCTAATAAAACTAATTTTTACATATATTATTTGTACTTTTATATCATTCATATTACAAAATGTAATGAGAAACTTTTACAACAAAGATCCTAGTCTCTTTCCAAAAGTTCTCACAGAAATTCTATTAAACTATTTATAAATCAAATATATTAAATAATGCTTACCCTTTTAATTGCAATTCCTTGAGGCTATAAAGATGCCAAAGGAAATCTTCAAGGAATTAAATATTTAAATATGCTATTAAATGTATTTTGTATTTTATTTTATTTGAACAAAGTTTTAAAAAATACTTTCCTTTATCATCTATTTTATCCACAACAAATTAATGAATTTAATGAATGCATAAACTTTTCCTCAGCCCACCATTTATTTTAATAAGAAAATCACAAACATTATAGGACTACATGCTCAAGAATGGAATGTTCTAAATTTACTTAAATTTAGATACAGATATATTTTACTTAAATTTAGATATAGATATTATATTACTTAGCATAACATTTTAGTTTTTTGAGATTTTTATGAATTCCCTAAGGGAATTTCAGTAGGTGCAAGATTAAGGCTTTAAGGTGCCATTAAACAGGTCCACAAGAAGCAACTGAAATAACAAATTCCTCACTACACGCTATAGTAAATACCAGTATCTCCCTCTCCTCCTATTTAGGGATAGACCTACCCAGTATTTAAATAGAAGTCTTCTTTGTGTACAGCCAGGCAGATCACTTCATTGATGTTAATGGTACCATTAGGTGTGGTAGACTTATCATTTTCATAGTAGCTCAAGAAGCCCCCTTCCAAAACACACCACTTCTTATTTGTCTCTAATAATTCAAAACAAAAGAAAGAATAAGTTAATTTATATCATAAATCTAGCTTTCAAAACCACACTAAATAATGGCTGGATTCAAACACATTTATTAATTTCCTACTTTGTGGTTGGAGCATGCTGTATTACTCAATAGGATAAAAAAATTACCACGTGCTTTACTCTCAAAAGATGTACAGACTTTAATAAGCAGGGATGTACACAAAATAACGATGACATTGATGTCCAGAGAACAAACATGCATGAAACGATGTCTGAAAAGCAATTCTGAAACAGCAGAGTTAGGTCTGTACAGTGAAAAGTGAAACTGGGACTGATAGTAGTTAGTATGCAAAGAATGTATCAGAACCTGCAGTGATCTTAATGACTTATTTGGGGGATTTAAAATTATTTTAAGAAATAGTACACAACCCTCTTCAGGCCAAATGCAGATCACCACTGCTTCTTTATTTAAATAAAGTTTTCTTGAAACACAGTCACACCCACTCATTTATGAATTGCCCGTGGCAGCTTTTTAACTACAACAACAGAGCTGAGTCTCAGCAGAGACCATCTGGTCTGCAAATCCAAACTATTTATTATCTAGCCCTTTTCAGAAAGGTTTCCTAAACTTTGACTTTGTACCTGATGGTCAAAGATGTCAGTGGCCTCAGGAGATGCACATAAATGGGTTTGATTTTTATACTCGGATTACTGTAAAAGGTGAATGTGAGAGTGGAGGCAGAGGCAGGGTACCAGCTAGGACACTGCTGACAGAGTTGAACGTGGCCAGAAGTAAGACAGTAGTGGAAAGAGAGAGAGACAGAGATGGATGAGGAAGAGAAAAGCGTAGACACGTATACTCAGGTTGCAAGGAGATAAACTTATGGATGCAAAGAGAACTTACAATTGGAGATATCATTTTTAGCTTTGATTACAAGGTGGATAGTAATGTCCATTTTTATTTAAAAGGAAATAAAGTAGAAAGTTTCATTCTATACATTTCCATTAAACTTTACAATTTAAAATGCAGCTTTTAAATACAACTGTAATATGGCATTCAAATTCTACTGTTATTGACTGTAATAGGAACGTATTATTTTGGAAAGTACAGTGAACTATACAAGTAAATGTAATATCTGAGTCAATACAGCCATAAAAATAAACAAAGATCCATATGCATTAAAAAAAAAAGGAAAGGAAATTAGGCTAAACATGATTACTCCTGACTATGTAAATGATAAATGGGAAGAAAAGTTATTAACTGCTACAATTACAATTAAGTACTTAATAATGAAAGTCAGGAACTATTTCCTAAAAGTTGTCTATATTTTATCACTTTTAATTCTGAAAATAAATTTAGGGTCATTTCTAAAGATGCAGTGTCAATTTGCTAAGGTGCAGTATAATGGAACACAGTAGGGTAGGAAAGAAGGTGTTATTTCAGAAATGGTTCTCTGGGCTCAGGCTTGTTTTGCTCCTACTGAATTCTGAAAATGATGCAGGAACATCAGGCATGTATGTTCTACTTAAGTCTGCCATACGGTTTTACCTTACCTTACATACTAAAAGCACCCATGTTACTCCTTGCTCTAACTTATTTCTTGACTGCATTTGAGGCACTGAAAATAGGAATGCAAAAATGTTTAAACAAAAGGAATGAATGCCAATCAGACACCAGGACTTTATATAGTCTGCCTTCTCATGGCCAGAATTTTTTATTAATCTGCTTCATTCTTTTTTTTTTAATTTCCATTTTAAAAAAGTAAAACAAAGAGCTATACTAGTTAACAACAAAATAATTTATATTTTTATCTGAAAGAAACTAAAATACAAAAATCATATTCTAAAGATTTGTTATTTTCTATAGATTTCAATGATGTAATTAATGCTTTTAGTTTGCCAACAACTCTTTGGATGAGTGAGGTAAAACAGCAAGCTCTATTACTGTTCCATTCTACTGTTCCAATAAATAATGCAAAGATAGAAAATTATTTGAAACTTTGCACTTCCTTAGATACAGGAAATTCATTTTTAATTATGCTCCCACAATCCTGATTCTGGACTCAAGAGATTGGACAAGCAGTCACATTGAAAATTACTGCCAAGAATTAAATTATATAAGAAACCCTAGATTGTGCATTTAAAATATACATCAGAGCTACAGACATTGTGACTAATAAGCAAGGTCTACAGATTCAGACTTAATGAATAAAATATGTGAATCAGAAGATCTAATTTTGATCACAATACTGTGGCTGTTTCAGGAAAGGCTCTTCTTTTTAAGAAATATACAGTGAAGTACTTAAGAATAAAAGGACATCAAGTCTGCAACTTACTCTTAATTCTGAAAAAAAAAAAAAAAGCACATACATATACACATGTTTATGAAAATATTACACAGTCACAGAAAGTAAATGGAAGATGCTAATATTCGGGGTGCCTGGGTAAGAGATGTATGTCAATTGTGCAGTAAGTCTGAAACTAAATTAGGTAAAATTATCTATAATGTTATTCTTTATATTTCCCTTTATGATAATGGGCTGGCGGTTAGAAGTAGGAAAAAGAAAACAAGACAATTTGTTTAGCCTCAGAAGCAATCACAAGGAGAAACACTCACTTAGGTAGAAACCCAGGGAGCTCTAGCATCACTGTATTCTGAGAAATGGATTGCCAAATGAAGGCCAAATTGTAACTGGCAGAAGAAAGCAGCACAAATTATTCTTTATGGGTATTGGAACAGAAGGCTTAACAGAAACCCAATCAATTCCTACTGGACAGTGATACATTGTTCCAGGACCATTATATCCTGAGTCACAGTGTATGCTCTGCACAGTTAAATAAGTCATCAAAGACCATACATTTTAGATGACTATTTATTGCATTTTTTAAAATATAAGAAAAGGAGAAATCAAAATAGTAATCAATGGGAGTTACAAAATATTGTCTAACAATGTACTCAGATGACTCATTTCATAACGAAAATGGACCAGGGGGAGAAAATGTACATTTATTCAGTAGATCATCACTGGCACAAGTGAGGAGCCACCCTGTCCTCAGGCAGGATGTAGTCCAATTTAATAGGAGACATGTTTGGAACAATGGCCTTTGAAGGGGTGCAATCCTTCATGAAAGGAAGCCAGTTCACAGAGCTTTTGAAATAATCACTTCAGACTGAAAGAAAGGTGTGTTTCCAAAGTAGCAGAAACGCGCTGTGAGCAAAATCATTCACTAATGTTGGAAAGACAACTGAGGAATGTCACAGAAAGGGAAACTGTGTAGTTTTTGGAAACAAAAACAAGACTGCAGGCTCGTGGCAGAGACCAGGCCTCAGATCTCCCATGACAGGTGGCTAGGAGTTTGCACCTTTCTCCGTAGACAAATGGGACCTATCAAAAGGTCTTCAATGAACCATGCCAGATGAGTAACACATAAAGTAAATGTGAATGTGGAACCTAATTATATAAATTCTAATGGGGAACAAATGGCAGATCTCTTTAAAAATGGAATACAGAGTCATTTTAAGTTAGATCTATGATGCTGATGAAATTTAGTCCTGAAGCATCATCACTATTATAACCCTTGATTAGCTTCATGTTCATAAGTGAAATGGGATGGAGGTCAGATAATACAGGCACAGAGATTACCTTAGAGAACTGGTAATAACAAAGCTCTGATAGGAAAACTTGACATTCCTATTCATTTGGGAAGGAATGAAAAGCTTTAACAAAATTCTGTCAGGTTGCACCGATCCGCTTAGGTCAATTCAGATGCACTCAGTCCTGACTTTTCATTTTGAGAAACGTCAATGTCCTCTGTGCCACCCTCTCTTCTAAGAGTAATCTTACTCTTAATCAGTCACCAAAAGACATCGATATAAAAACGAGGCCACAGAATGTGTAACTCAGGATGCAGCTGTTTTAACAGATAAGAACTTGTGTGCACTGTGGTTATACTGGACGGAGGGGTTGTTCATGCTTTCTATTCAGTCTTGATGTTTACATCAGGGAAGAAAAACATTACTGAAATTTACTCAAGAACAGGCAAAGGATTCCAGAGGTGACCTATGAAAATACCACTCGAAGAGCTATGGATGCTATAGCTGGGTACACCTTGGTATTCAGCTACAGCCTGTAGAACATATCTAAACTCAAAGGTTACCTGGAAACCAGGAATAGCTGCAGCTGTGTACTCAGACAGTCCCTCTTCCATTCTTCTCATCATCTTTCCCTCCTCATTATATATGATATATATATATATATAGTCACACCCTATTCTACACATTTTATATGGTTTAACTCATTGAATTCCTAGGACTCCCTGTGTCCCTTGAATTCTGTCCCTAGGCACAAAATGTTTGATTAACTTTCCCATGGTCGTACAAATACTTAGCATCAGATCTAGTGGTGGAACCCAGGCAGCTGAGCTCCAGACGCTATACCCTCTTCATCACTCTTCTACTATCTCTGTGCGTCTCTTGGACATTTGAAGTGAGTATGCCCATTTTAAAACGGGATATTGGGGTACAGAAAATAACACACCTTCTCATACACATGCACGCACACACACACATATAATCTGATATAGTTAAAGCAAATCTATTTCTTTTTTGAAACCATGAAGCTGTTTCCTGATTAAGAATTTCAGCATCTTTCAGCATCCACTGATAGGAGTATAAGCTATGAAGTCTTGTCATTGAAAGTAAGTACGGTTCAGACTTGAAGGAATATTTTTAAGCTATACATGCTGTTTTTAAAAACAAAGATCTTCAAAATTCCTCAATGTTAATCTATGGAATTGAATAAAAGAAAATGATAAGGGTTTCCATAAAATCCTATCAACCACTTTCTTTTTTAAAACCACCGTGTCAACAAATCATGGTAAAATACTGAGGGGCAAAAAAACACAGCTTAGGGAAAAAAACAGAAAACAAAACCAGGATGCTATTATTCAGCTCTGTACTTAGGTTTAATAAGAGCTATCAATCTTTCTTTTGTGAACCCTAAATTGAGAAGAAGAAAAAAAAACAGAGAGAGAAAGAAAAATACAGATCAGTCTTCATAACCAGAGGCTAGAAGAACTTCAAATCCTGGAACCTGAACTGAGAGTGTGCTGCCTCTGTAGCTCTGAAGGACCACATGCACTTCATTCCCTGACTTTTTTCTCCGTTTTTAATCATTTTGCTCTATGGCCATCCTGACAGGGACTGATGGAGCACTGAGGTCCAGGTGCTAGCAGTTCAGAGGCAGAAGTGACAACCACACTTTAATCTCTAAATCTTTCCAAATAATTCATTCTTTCCATAAAGCTAGTGCTGCTCAACAGGAGTACAGATAGCGCTGTAGAATCTTGAGAGGGGAGAGGAGAAAAACAAAACCAAACCCAAAACTTAATACTGCTTAGTAGTTTGACTTTTACTTCTTGATTTTTAAAGTAGTTTCTTTCAGGAACAAAGTATGTATTGTGCCCACAGTGATCTATTTTTACTTGAGGATCAAAAAATACTAAAAAGAACCCATGTATTTTCACATGGGTAGTAAATAGAATAACGGTCATTTATTCAACAAATATTTACCATGCGGTAACAGGTATGTACACAGTTTTAGGCACCGAAGATTTGATAGTCCTAAATAAAACCAAATATATCTATGTCTCATGGAGCTTTCACTCCAGAGGGAGAAAAAATTAACAAAGGAGGGCATCATCTCCAGACAATGAATGCTATGATGGAAATAAGCAGCATCCCGTGAATGAGCAGAGCTGGCAGTGAGATCAACTTTGAATTGATCCTGGAAGATGAGAAGTAGCCATTCTGGGGCAAGTGCCCCCCTTGCAGTGTGAACAGCTATTGTAAAGATTCAGAAGATGACAAGAAAGTGGCACATTCCAGGAACAGGGTGGAAACCAGTGTGGTCAAGCATGTGAATTAGGGAGAAATGACATGAGATGAAGGGGGAGGAGCCAAGTAAAGGTCCCATAGGTCATAATAATGAATAGAGCTATATTCTGGAAAAGTAAGATGCTAGATGTACATGCAGTGTAAATACATGATCATATTTACAACTTTAATTATTTTTTTAATTGAGGTAATACTGGTTTATGACTATATGACTTCCACATGTACAGTTTCACATCCATATACATCACACTACGCACACCAGGGAGAGTCAGTTTCCATCGACACCATCCAATTCGCCTCTGTAATACCCTCAAGCCCTCAAGCCCAAGTCCCCCCCCCCCTCTGGTGACTACCACTGTGTTGTCAGGAGCAAAGGGTTTATTTTTGTCTGTTTGCTTTGACTCCTGAGGTCACTGTGATATCTGCTTTTCCCAAGCATGGCTTGAAGGAAAGGAAGGGCAACTGGCAGCAGACAAAGGAATACTGCCACCTAGGCAGACGTGAGTGATCGCAGCTGAAGCGAAGATGGTATCAGGGGAGAGAGAAAGAATCAAGGTCAATTTTGAGTTTAAAGATAATAGAATTTGCTGATACACTGGATATAAGGAATGAAGACCATCAAAGAATAATTTGCCAAGAGATGATTTTCCAATGAAATGACTTCTATTTGCCATGGAGTCAAAGTATAAAAACTGCATTTCATTTTACGTAAAATAATGTTCCAAAAATGAGAAAAAATATATGATTATGTATGTGAAATATACCAGTTTTTCAATTTATGTAGATATATATATGTATCTCCTTATATCTCCATGGTTAGCTTATAGAAGACAAAAGAACAACTTAGTCATAAGTTTAAAACAGCAATTTAGTCTTCCAGTGATTAAGAAAAACAATCTATTGCAAGGAAATATTAAGACGATCTGGTCAGTCTATAATCACAATTTCCAAACAGTACATAAAAACTTATTTCCAGCCTGCAGAGCACTAATGATATACTGGGAAACATTAGGAGTTAAGTCTTGTGTTTCAAAGTCCCCATTCCACCATTGTATATGTAGTTTTGAAAGGTGGATCTAAGACCTACTATTTAGAAGAAACCCATGCTACAAATACGCTAATTACCTTATTATTCAATTATTTTAATAATTGTTACAGAACATTCCCAGATTATTCAGGGACTATTTCCCCTCCTAATTAGTCAACTTCTGACTAAGGCTTAAATAACAACAGGAAAAATAGGAGATGAAAGAAAATGTAAAATTTGTCACTTATTATTGGTCAGGTTAAGTCAAGAAAGAAATTAAAAACCAGCTGCTGCAAGACTGAAAACAAACAAATTCAAAGGATAAAGAAAGCTTTGTCATCCTACAGTCAACAGGCCATCATATTCTGACCAAGGCCGAAGTGCGAGAATACCAATTATCACACAAATCAGGTGTAAAACTCTGCTTCATGCTGAGCAACTCCATTTTCCATGTAAAAATCAGCAGGATGTCAACTATCATGCAGAGATTTTATGAGGATTATAACTAATGCACATGAAGTACCAGTATCTCACACGTAGTACATGCTCACTAAAGGAAGCTATCATTTTCAATAAAATCTAGTAAAGTATAGTTAATCTCAAAATTCTGCTTAGCCATCAAATTTGGGTTGAGAATAAAGCACTTATACAGAAATAGTCACTTCAAATGTACAAGGATCAGGATTAACCCTCTAAAGTGAGTTTATCTTCCTATAGTTCTTTTGATCAAGTAATAGAACTGGATTAGATCTCCTAGGGAATTAATACTAGACTCCTGAGCCTCTAACAACATCAATGGGCCTATGTAACTCACTCTGTCTTAAATTTTCTTTGTTCCATTAAGACAGATTTCATTACATTTTTTCCTGCCTATGGTTCTAAAATTAATTGGAATATATGTATCAAGATCATGAGGCCTGGATCTTACTCATTTTGTATTTTTAATGCCCAGCAGTGCCTGCACAGGAGCTGATAGAGGGGGCAAATGCCTACTATGATTCTGGTGAGCTAACTCCCCATGTTAGGGGGAAGGGTAGTCCTGAATGGATTACATAAATAGGTTTATGGAATCCAACCCCCACTTCAGACCACCAGTATTCCAAAACCACAAATCCAAAAATACGATTATCGAAGAGTGAATCACTGGGAACTGAGGGTGGAGTTAAGCAGCCAGGCTGGCTATAAAACCAGAGAGGTGAGCCTGGGGTTCTCTCTTCCTTTGGAGCCATCTCTCTTGACTCAGAGCCAGCTCTCAATGCGCCATTGAATTCCAGCTCAGAAGATCTGGTAGGATATTTATGGCTTTGTATCCCTCTCTTTCCCTTGGTGTTATTTCTACTCTATTCCCCTTCTTTTGTAAAATAAAACCCTTTAATGACTTTTGTCACGTGTGCCTGAAGTTGGGACTTATTATAAAAGTCTTCTGAGTGCGCAGGTAAAAACCCAGTCAAGAAAACCCATTTTATATTAAAGTTGCCCTGTAACACCCACACCTAGAATATGTTATAAAATTGGATTATTTCTAATCATGTGTATGAAACTATGTTTTTGATTCATTTTGCTTATACACATACATACACTCTTACAATCAGAACAAGTTTAACTACTTAATATCACTTAGTTTGCTGAAAGGACACATACTGAAAACTTGCCAGTTCTTCCTATGTGTTGACAGTTACGTATTTTCTCTCTCCAGTTAGGGTGTTTTTCCCCTAAGGAAAGGGACTAAGGCTCACATTTCTTTGGAAAAACTGTTAAATCCTGAAACAGAATTGGTTGGCCCTAAGGTAGACATCAGTGAAATCTGTTGAGAATTCACTCAGCATTCCAACCCAGTGGTAAAATCCCTGCTGCAGAACATGAAACAATATCTGTGCCTGGAAGCACTTCTAAATCCTCAAAAAATATTTCTCTACCTCAAGATCAAATCTAACATCTTAAGGGGGAAAAAATCAAAATTTAAACCTAATTGTGTTGATAATGAAATAAAGTTTTATCAGATAACAAAATCTAAAAAAAAAAACAAAACAATACCTTCGAGCACTTTTTTCTCCGAAGATGGTTTAGAAGCAGCAGAGGGTGCTTGATACAAAAAGTCACAGAGAAACATGGACTGGGAGGACTCTTGATTTAACCCAGCTTCAGAATGAATGTCATGCTGAGGGAAATCTAGAAGAATTACAGAAATAAGCATTTGCTATCTAAAAGGCAAATAATTTTTCCTCTGCTTATACAGGTCAGTCTCAGGCAAAAAGAAAAACCAGTTCTAATTTACCACAGAATATACTTGAGGTCCTTATTTTCACTTTGCATAAAATTTGCAAATAAGTACTTAAGTTGTATTTATTATTCACATATGAGAATCAGACTTAATTTTGGTGAACGTGATTATGTGGTATTAACTACTTTAATCTTCCATTTATAAGATTAAAGATGCATAAAACTTTTATTTCCTAAACTTTTCTCAAAGTAAAGGTTAGAGCATCTTTTTTGAAATTACATCTTTCTTCATACTGACAAATTTTCTTTTTTGAGCAAACAATATACTTGTGCTTCAGTTTTTTTAGGAATATAGCAGGAGAGACCAGGCAAATGCTGAGATAGGAACAAACCTGAGAATTTGTTATGGTAGAGAAATTCCATTTGTAGACTTTGCCCAGCCTTCTTGGCCAGCAGGTAGGGGGTGCTGTGCATGGGGTCTCCAGTTGCACACATGACATCTGCTCCACTGAACAGCAAAGCCATTGTTTCCAGAACATCTGGTTTCACTACAGCAGCACACAGAGCCTGGTCATTAAGAAAAATATACCTATTAAGAGACAAAGTCTGATTCTAAAGATTAAAATGAAAGACCGGCAATTCATGAGAAGTTGGTGTTTAAGAAAACTAGTTAAGTACAATCTGAATTAAACAATAGTCACAAAAGTGCTACTTTGTAAGAATTTAAATTTCAACCCAAGAACTATAAGTCTAAAGTCACTGTTATGTTGATATGATGTACTAATCCTTCAAATATATCATACTTGTTTTGGAAGACACTTTTTATGAGTATATACTTATGATAATGGTTAATGCTCAAAAAAGTTAAATATAACAATAAACTATCCACTAAATATTTTGTCATATCAATGTTGTGTGCATGTATATATGTATTTGCTTTCCAGCCTAATCATGATCTGTTAAAAACTTTAAATTATAATCTTGGTTTTAAAATTGGACAAATGAATACAATTTTGAGATCTTTTCTTTTTTAGGGGAAGAAGGGGTGGGGAAGAACAGTCAGCAAGATAAAATAAAACAACATCACTTGCTTGTGCTATATATATCATCACTGTACACTAGGAACTTCTGGAGTCTCCTTTATTTCTTGTTTTTTGGTGGATTTTATTGAGGGGCATCTTTCAGGCTTGATATAATAGGCTACCCTTATAGATCTTATTATTCTCTTCCTGCTTCCTCACTTAATTGAGTTCCACTTGCTTTCAAACTGTTTGGCATCCTGACTCCATGTAATTTTAGCCTTAGAATTAACAATTTACTCCCTGTTTCCTAAGCTGGTACACCTAGATGCATCACTGATTAATTTGTCCTCTGAAATATAAACCCAGGAAATTTGTTGATTAATTATCTCAATAGGCAGCTCAGAGTCTAGAGCCAAGAAGTCCCATATTCACAATTCCAACCATGAAGGTCACCTACTCATAGAAACAGAATAAAACCAGGTGCTAGGGAGTAGAGTATTTGGGGAGATGATGTTAAAGGTACAAACTTGTAATAGGAAAATTAAGTTCTGGACATCTAAAGCATAACATAGTTACTACCTTTAACAGCAGCATATTATATAATTCAAAACAGCTACAAGACTAGATGTTAAATGTTCTCTTAACAAAAAAGAAACAATAACTGTATGATGTAACAGATGTTAAAGCTACAGTGGTAATCATAATGCAATATGTAAATGTATCAAATCAACAAATTCATATTTATATCATGTTATATTTAAATTATCTCAATTTAAAAATCTATGTAAAATTGATTCACTGGCATTAAGTGTATCATTTTTTTCTTTTTCTTTAATTGAGGGATTTGTTTTTATGCAATGCTATAAACAACATGATTTAGATGTATAGGGTTACGCCCTTCAGATGTGTATTACCACATCACACACACTACTAAGGCACTCAGAGTCCTTCATTACAGTCCACAAAGGCCCCTCCTCACTTCACATGCTCCTCCTTCCCCTTTAGCAGCCTCCATTCTATAAGTCATATTTCTAGGGTTTGTTGTTGGTTTGATCTTATCTGACCCCTTTGCTTTGTTTCTCTGTATTCCACATATAAGTGACATAACCCACTATTCGTCTTTCTCCTTCTGACTTATTTTGCTTAATATATTCCCCTCCAGTTCCATCTATGTTGTCACAAGAGGCAAAAGAGTATCTTTTATCATAGTTGAGTAGTATTCCACTGTGTATATATATTTCATCTTCCTGATCCATTTATTTGTCTTTGGGTGCTTAGGTTGTTTTCCAGAAAGTAGCATTTTGTAAAGCATAATGTGGAAGTAAATCCCCATGGATAGAAATCCTTTCAATGCTCTTAAGAAGAATGCAATTGCTAGTAATTAATGTAAAATGTATGTTTTAGCTCATGGGAATACTTTAGTTGTAGCAGCCAGGGCTTCATTTGATAATGTTGATATTTACCCACTGCCAAGATTCCCATCACCATCAAAAACCGAGAAACCACTGGGGGAATGTCTGTCCTGGTCCTCCAGTCACACGAATTCCTTCCCCAAATACACAACTTACTATTTATATACCTTTGCAATTATGTGCACTCTGGCACACAAAATTAATCACAATCCTGTTATCATTCTGTGAATGCTATAATTGGCCAGATATTTTAATAATGTTACTAGAACTCATGAAAATATCATGCAAAGCAAAATTAAATATTTTTAAATTATCCATATATTGGGCCTCCCTGGTGGCACAGTGGGTTAAGCAACACACTATGAAGCAAACTGCAGTCACTGCAGCACGAGTTCGATCCCTGCTGCCGGCCAGGGAGGGGATCCACATGGTGCGGCAGGCCTCTCCTGCTGTGCCCGCTGCTCCCCTCAGCACTGTACCTCCGTTGATCTGCCTGTTCTGCTCCCCGCTCTGTCTCTGGTGAATCTTCCCACCCCCCCACACCTCTGGCCTGAACCCCAGTGCTTGTATGCATAAATAAATCAATCTTTAAAAAAATAATAATAATAAATTACCCATATAAATATATGGCTCCCACCCCATATTCCATCTTCCAGAGTCCCCTATCATAGTTACTTATCCAGAATCCTGCATCTATTGTGTGCTATTGTTTAAAATCATGGTGACCTCTCTTTACTAAAAACAAAGATGTGTAAAAAGTAAAAACTAGTGCAGAGGAACTAAACAAGTTGAAATGCAAATTATCTACATAAATCTTATAATTTCTCGGGAAGTACAGAAAAACGATTTTCCCAAAATGTTCAATATCCTACTACTTGGAGATCCTTATCCAATAATTATAGCCATTAAAAGTATAGTAAATAAATAAAATCATGAAAGAACATACTCCATAAGTATAAAAGCAATAGGTAAATGTCTTCAATAGTTACTCATAGGAAAACCTCCTAAAACAAGAAATCAAAGCACTAATTTAAAAAAAAAAAAGGGGGGGAGCAGGATGTTTAACAGTCCTTTACAGGTGAAGACCAAATGGGCAACATAAAAAGGCACAAGAAGATTTGTAACCACTCAGCCAAATGCAAATGAAAGTTCAGGTCATGGGCCTCCCTGGTGGCGCAGTGGGTTAAGCAATGCACTATGAAGCAAACCGCAGCCACTGCAGCACGAGTTCGATCCCTGCTGCCGGCCAGAGAGGG
>JAGFMF010011678.1:8167352-8258608 GCA_019455555.1 Galemys pyrenaicus | reverse complement strand
CTCTCTGTGGTGAATCCTCTCACCCCCCCACCTCTGGCCTGTACCCCAGTGCTTGTATGCATAAATAAATAAATCTTTAAAAAAAAAAAAAAAGAAAGTTCAGGTCAATGGTATTAAGTAAAATGTTTTTCCTTGCAACAAAAAACTGAGTAAATAATGTTAAATTCGCTGACACCAACTCTGCAATGAAATGACAGTCTGTATCCACCCCTCATATAGGGAAAGCTGTCTAAACATAAACAAGTAGTCATACTTGAGCTTTTCACTTCAGTTATCAGTAAGGTTTATCCATCACTGATAATGAATTCTTAAGAGAAACAATGGAAGAACCCCTGATAGAATCTCACAAAAGGAAGTAACAGTAAACAATGTTATCAAAGAATTATTTCTCTTCTTTTCAAAATCCTTGGCACATATTTAAGGCCACATTAAAAGCCATGGCTGTTGCTATGTTTTATCAGTTACCTTATTTAATTCTTCTTTGGTGAGAGATGCCAAAAGTGTTTTTCTGAACCTTCCTTCTTTGTACTTCTGAGTGATAAAGTTTTTTCTCTTTTCTACTGGTGAATCCATTTGTAATTCTTCATCTTTTTTAAGGTTACCAGCCCAAAAGTCATTTGCTCTTTTGTTTCCAATGACAATAAAAAGCTGAAGTGTCAAAAAATTGTAGATTAGTTCATAAGTGCATTTGAATATGTAGAAAACTGAAACTATATACAAAAATACATGAAAGATAGAGTGTGAAAACAGATACTATTCTTATTTTAAATACAGCTTAACTGCTCTTAATAAAGGTGAACTATTAGTTAAGGGAGAATCTAAATAATGCAAACTGTAGCAAAAGCATTTTTTTTAAAAGCTCACACTAAGACAGTGTCATTTAAAATGGCTGAGTAGGTGAGCTAATGTGGTCAAGGAAAGTACTGTCACAAGAAAATGGAAATAGGAGACAGAAAGTGTGACAAGATCACAATTAATCATAGAGCATGGCCAAGATAAAGAATAGTAAATTATGCCAAGTTCACTTTTCTTCATTTTCTAGTAATATATCCATGTTTGGTTAAAAGAATTTAAGTTATGGCTTAAAATAAAAAGATGCCAAAATTATAGTTACCAATATTAAAGTTCCTTGTACCTTTAATTTCTAAAATAATTATCTCAGTTAGGAGACACTGTGAAATTTAAAATAAAATGTTACTGCCATCAAGCAATCTACAAGTCATTTTTAGGATGTGAGAACTTTATCAAAAAGTTCCTAAGATAATCCATGCCACCCAGCCCTTCCCTCTACTGATCTCTACTAATCACCAAGTTCCATTCAACGTACCTCGATGAGTTCATTGCTCCAAATGCTGGCATCCATTTTGAGACTTCTAACCTTGGAATCTTTTGGTCCTAAAGATCTGTGTTGTCCTGAAGCAAAAAAAAAAAAAAAAAAAGCATTTCTATTTTAATTTGTATATAAGTGAATTTACCCTTAATAAAAGGGCATATCTACATGTTCCTCTTTGTATAAATCTTTTCCATTTTAAACACATGAATATCTACTTTGCTTAAATCCAATAGTTGTGATAGTGGTGGTAATCATGCAGAAATCATAACCAACTAGAATGAAGAGGACAGCAGTCATCTTCATCACCACCCTGTACTAGTAAAAAAGTACATCTTTAAAGTTTAAAATAAAATTTACATGCCATACATTTTAAAATATGTATGGAAGAGAGTGTATGTGTTTATGCATATGTGCATGCACATGGGTATGAGGGTGCATGTTCATTGGTATGGATGAGCATTTTTTTCTTCATTTGGTAATTAACAATTGGAACAATGTGGAACTCTGTCACTGGAAACCTTCTATAATGGGTCTGTTTAAATCACATATATGTGAATATACATGAGTATTATCTTTTAAAAAGAAATTAACAATTCTGACAAATATGTACCTAAAACTGTGAGGTATATTTTTTTTCTACTATTACACCTGAAAGTAAGAGACTGAAACTCTATTATTATCAACTATTAATCAACATTCAATCATTATTAGGCATCCAGGCATATGCCTGTTGCTTTCTTTCTAAATTAAGTAAAATATGTATACCAGATACTATTTCCTGGATTTTAAGAAATTTTTGCCTATGAGCATAAAAACTCATTCCTCCATCATCATTAAGAGATAGATCTTCTCTCCATTTTGATATGGAAAGTACACAGAACACAAAGCCCTAGGTTCTGAGGCAATATTTGCAAACTTTCACCTTCTGAAAGACTACCAATAAGCAATACTGAAAAGGTTCAAGCTTGAAAGTACACAGGAAGAGGTGGAACATATCCCTACTCTAGCCAAGGCAAGAAATAATGTCATCAGACTTGAGATCCTGAGAAGATAAGACTGATACAAATTGCCAGGCTTTAAGGGACAAATTGCCAGGCTTTCAGAGGATCTCTTAGGAATTAGCACAGGTGTAGGTACAGAAAATAGCTTGTCATCAGGATTTGGTATATAGGACAAGATGAACTTTCATGTTGTGAGCTGGGTAGCAAGGAGACCTCCATTCATAACATGTTACTTTTGAGGTTATTTGGGCATATCCATGTAGAGATTCTAGTAGATAGATAGAAGAGTATGGTGTCCAAGAGAGTAAGAAGCACTTGCTTAAAAATGAATGATAAATTCAAACAATAAATACCATCACTCAGGAACTGAGTAAAAAAGAGTTGAGATGTAACCAAAGGAAGCAACTTATTTGAAGAGCAGGCAGAGGAAAAGTAACTAGCAAAGGAATGAGCAGTTGATATCTTAGAAGGTAAGGAAGGGGGAAGTCTTAGAAAGAGAGATTGGTCAAGCATGTTAAACACTGTAGAGAAGGCAGACAGAAACTAACCACACAGAAAATGAGAGGTAAAATACACTAGTAAATTCAGTGAAAATATTTTCCTGGAGTAAAGAGAAAAGTAGGCTCATTATAGAATTTGTAAGAAAAAGTAGGAAGTTAAGGAACTGAAGAATCCATGTGCCCTATGCAAGCTACTACTCTTAAAATTTTCTTGTCCATGAAAGGAAGGATTGATAAAGATACACAGAGGGAAATAGGTTTTCAGAAAGCTGGTGTTAACAGACATAATACAAGTTTTATTCTGAAACAAAAGAACCATGAACACTTGTATAGAGAGAGAAAAAGGGATGAGGTCAGAGTCTGAGAGATAAGAAAGGGAACATAAATAAACAGCCCTGGATGACACCAAGACCTTCTCTTCCAGTGAAACGAGAGGAGAAAATAATGGGAATAAATACAAAGTAGAGGAGAATTAACTGATGCTCTTTTGTGGTTGCTACAAATGTTATTTAGCTCATGAGGATCTCTATCTCAGTATGATGAAAAACATGATCACATAGAGCTCCAGAAAGGTATGGGGAGTTTGAAGTAAGTGCCCCTCTCCTAGCTCTAGCTCAGGTACCAGCTAGACTGTATTTTCTCAACTACACCCAAACTCAACACTAACCTTGCCCTAGTCACGCTCTAATCTACACAGGTAATATATAAATTACTGCTTATATATCTGTGGAAGAATGTCATTTCTAATATGTCTTCTTAGCTCACAAGAATAGCCTGGTACCTGGCAAAACTGGAAAGGGGACAGAAAGTTTATGTTCTAACTTTCTCTAAGACCTCTATGATTGCATATCTAAGCTGGGGTTCATTTTGCTCCATTCACTTGGACAACTGCCCGAACTCCTGAACACACTCAGCTGTCATAGTCTATAAGGTGTAAGGTCACAATAAGTCTGCTGATTACTTTCACAAACATCTATACACCTGAGAAATGATTCTACATAAAAATTCTTATAAAAGATACTACATTTTATGTGCAAGTTAAGAACTCAGAACAATCTTGAGGTGAAAAATAATTCTTGCAAAATATGATTGGAGAAAAATGAGCAAATCTTGCAAAAATGCAAGTGTGTTCAGAGTATATTCTAAATGCTCACCTAAAATCTGTAACTTTCAGTGTCTTTTAAAAATCCACACAAGGGGCCCACCCTGGTGGCGCATTGGGTTAAGTAATGCACTATGAAGCAAACCGCAACCACCGCAGCACAAGTTCGATCCCTGCTGCCGGCCAGGGAGGGGACCCACATGGTGCAGCAGACCTCTCCTGCCTTGCCTGCTGCTCCCCTCAGCAGTATGTTCCAGTCAGTCTGCCTGTTCTGTCCCCCACTCTGTCTCTGGTGGATCCTCTCACCCCCCACACTTCTGGCCTGTACCCCAGTTCTTGTACAAATAAAAAAATAAATCTTAAAAAAAAAATCCACACAGGGACAGGAAAACTGCACATTTAAAATCAGTTTTTATATCTAAGTCATGTATAAGAGAAGGTTAAAATCATAAGGTATTTCTGGATTTGATTACATGTAGTTAAGCTTCCTCTGTTTTTATTTTTCACAATCATTACGTGGGACACATTACATGTGACAATAAAGAGCATTCAGTGCCAGGCTGCCACTGAATGGTGATGAGCATAACTTAGCACTCATTACCTGCACACTTCTTACAGATGACAACACAGAGATTGATGGATGCCCAGTCAGGATCCGGGGCTTTACAATCTGCACAGCTCCTGTTGGACTCATTGAACCAAATCTTCTCAGCTACTTCATAATCAGAGAGAGTTTCTGCTATTGATTGCTGCACAGCTTCAATCCACTCTTGTTTTTCTTTTTCAGACTCTGCTGTAAAGCTGAAACAATTAACGTTTCTGCATTATCGATCTCCCTTGTAAAGGCCAATTAAACAGTATGTTCAGTTTGCATATTCATTTCACTGGCAAGTTAAACAGCAGCTGAAAAATATGCCTTCCAGGCAGTTGGATAGTCTTTTCTTTTAAAAATCATCTAATTTAAACATCTATTTTTTTCCTTAAATTTTCTTTAACACTTGTGACTTTGTTTACATATCTTGAACCAAAATTAACATATACATTTTTCTGACAAGAGTATAAAAATTGCACCGTGAGGTCAAAAGCTTAAATATTAGGTCATGTTTCCTAAGCAGTGACTATGTAATAATCAATAAGAGACTGGCAGAGTTTCAGGACTACTGGATAATTTTGCCAAGAAAGTATGCCATGATAGTCAAAAACTATATTATCAAGAACACCCACCAGAAAATTTGATTTTTACAATCTTAAAAATAGACTCTTTTTTTAATTAGATGAATATCCAGATGGCTTTAAGAAACTGAGAAATCCAAAAAGTTTTAAGTGATTACTATTCTAACAGAATACTAACTCATTTTTAACCATGTTCTGATTTATTCTAAGTCTTAGTGTTTACCGAGTACCTCAGTAAAGCGATAAAACATTAAATATCAATTTACTCCTTCAAGAAATACTGAGTCCATACTATCTGCCAGATTCAAATGAACGGGTCACAATTAGATTTTCTGTTCTGAAGATGGAAATGCCTTGACATGTAATAAAATTAACATAAAATTAGCATATTCTAAATAATCCATAAGAATAATGACTAGCCTACATAGATTATATCTGTGAAGCATTCTGTGGCTCCTTCATCACTTTAATAAACTGCTTTGTGGTTTCTTCTTCTACACAGCCAATAATGTACAATGGGAAAAAGACATTTGATCTTTGCCCCCGGGTCCTAGTTCATAACATCTAAAACCACTGGGAGTTTCTGCTTGATAAAAGGGTCTGCTGCATGCCTGAGATAAATTGTTGGGGGCCTAGATAACTTCAGGAGAAAAACTGTAGTCAGAAAATACCCAGGCTGAAAGAGGAACTTTAGGCCTTAGCACCTGACCTCTGGGGAAGGGAGATGGACTGGCTATTAAGTTAATGATCAATAGCCAATGATTAGATCAATCATGTCTAGAATGTCCATGAAAAAATCCTAAATAGCAGGGTTTGGAGCACATCTCCATTGGTGGACACAGAGAGGGGATGGGGTTTGGAGGTGACATATCCCAGAAGAAAAGAGGCAGGCTCACTAACCCCCATTGCCTTATGCAGTCCTTGCACTGGCTATTCCTGACTTGTGCTCTTTATATTAAGCTGATAATAATGAACTTTTCTTGAGTTCTGAGGTATTCTACCAAATCATCAAACCTGGGAAAAGGGAAGTCGGGGCAAGTCCTATTTGTAGCCAAGTAGGGCAGAAGTGCAGGTTATCTGAGGACCAAATACTTCAGACTAGTGTCTGGAGGAAGACACTTCTGTGGGACTAAGTCTTTAAACCCGTGCGTTCTTATTCTCCCTCTGTGCAGCTGATGTCTGAGAAGGAATGAAGTCTAAGATACCCAGTGTGATGTCCAATCCGTTGGTGTGAGGAAAAGCCATATAAATTTGTGGTCAGAAATGCTGGGAGTAAACAGTTCAACTAATGCCTATATTCAGTTGAGGCTTGAATCTACATATATGAAAATGAATCTTATTATTCTCTGTGTGATTATTTCTTTCTCAAAATGTGAGTCAGCAGACATAACTTGACAGATACAATGAGTAGCAGACTTGTATTCTTGAAATTGCTGTTAGTCCTTCAACAGTCTAAAAGAACTACAACTGCTTCTGACCTGCATGTACCCGTGCTATGTTTATTATTCATCACAAATGCATTCATGTGGTTCAACTCAAGACACATTGACCTGTGATTCTTCTTAAGGCTTCTTCTTGAGGATTACAGATTACTAAACATATTAATAACTTTGTTTTCTGTTTTAATGTTTTAAAAAAGAAAATTCTAGAATATGAAATATATAATAAATGTTAAGATATTTTATCAATAAGTGCTACAAAATCCACTCAATTCAGCATTATTTTAGCTGGAGTCCCTTTACAAAATCCTTATGAAGCAAATCCTAATTGTAATTAGTAATTGATCTTAAAGATTGTAATTGATTAGGCTAAAAGAAGATAAATAGCAGTACAACCTAAAGACAAGGAAATCTTCTTTTGACTATGCATCTTCAAAATATGAAGGGACTTATCATAAATTTTTGATAAAACAATTACCATACCAAAACTACTAAGAAAATAGGCATTTTAAGAAACTACTCAAATCTCATGAAATTATTATCTTTTCAGTTTGCATGACTATTCAAGGCATCTCTACAAGGTGTTTTTATGCATTAGTTGATAAACTGGACAATAAAGAACAATTTTATTGTATCTTCTATGAAGTAAAACCACTAATAGCAAGGTAAAATGCATCACCCAAGATTTCCTCTAATAATACAAGCATAACTAGTATAACTCACCTAAAACTCCTGTAGGGAGTGATTATTTCAAAAGATTGTTTCACAGTTTTGTCCACCTGCTTTACATTTGCTACATTCATAGGAATTATTGTAATTCCAAGTCCACTCTTAAAATCCTGTGTGGTGAAAATAAAAAAAAAAATATGTAAAGGGTAAAAAAATCATTCTTGAAAGAACAATTATATTTTCTAAAATCTAACAATCTTACTGAATTTTATTGCATATATATATATATAGAACTGAATAACGCATTGATGCTCAGTTTCTACTCATGTAGGCTTTAGAATTTGACTTACCAAATAATTTCAACATTAAAAAACATCTAATCTGACCTAAAAAAATGAATTGTCTATATGAACAGGTTCAGATTAAACATATTCTGAATTCTTAATTGTAACCAGCAAAAAGCAGACATACCATGGACAAACTAAAAAATAACAATACATTTTCAGTAAGGACAGTTGTAGCAGAAACTGTAAAAGAAGCAATTCAAAGGCCCTTGTCTCTCTTCTGCTACATAAGCTAAAAGTAAAAGTAATATTTTCCCATCTCCCTTGCACCCAGAAGGAGCAATATATCATACTTTTGGTCAATAAAATACAGTTATCTGATAGTACGGGCGAAGGGAAGCTTTGGAAGAAGACAGACTTTTACCTCTTGCCTGTCCATATTTTTGGGGAAATAACATCTAGAAGCACAGAAGCCATTTCATTCTTAAGATAGAAAGTCTGAGGACAAATTCTTGGACCAGAAGGATGCCAGAGTGAGAGAAAAAAAATAAGACAAGCACTGTTCCCTGAGGCATCTGCAGTCCACTGCCTTCACTAAGAGATCTGTTAACACAAATAAATTCCTATCTGTTTAAGCTAGCTTTCAGGTTTTTGTCATTTGATTCTACTTGATTCTTCTTTATTCCTGATGGATAAAACACAGGTAACAAATTTTCCCAACTTGCAAAGTTTTCCAGAATTTCCATTCAGAAACTATAAGAAAAAAAAGTTTCTCATCATTTCTTATAAATGTATATATTTTTAGTTAAAATGAGGAAATGACATTTATAAAACAAATCAACTTAATATCTTTCTGATGAAAGAATAAATGGCTCATTTGGTTAGTGAAACAAGTTAGAAAGTGAGAGAAATAAAAAAGAAAAGATGAGGACACATGCCATTACTGGAAATAACTAGAAGAATATGATATACTTCTACTTTGTATAGTAAGCCCACTTTTAAAAAGTTGCATTTAATGTGATCCATATAGAGGAAGAGAGAATCAGACTTTCCAATATGCCCATTTTAATAAGTTCCAGCATACTAATAGTGTGGCAATCATTACACAGGAAAAAAAGAGCAAGATCCAAATTCTCAAGGATCTATACACCAATGTTCTGCTGGCTAAGATACCTGCTGGAGAGACTTCCAGCGTGTGTGATTGGGAACTTAAGCACTGCTTATAAATTAGGAAACAAAGGTACCAAGGTAAGGTATTTTTAAATCAGCCTATTTTAAAATTAGTCCCAGCCTAATATGCGGAAAACTCTAGAATAAAATAGTTAAATTGCAAGTGCTCCAACAATTCTGTAATGAAGCTTTTGGTAAGAGCTGGATATCAGACCATTCCAGGTCCTTTCTGAGAGGGCTGGTCTGCAGGTACTGTGCATTATCAACAGCAAAGATACATATTCAGGCCCTCACACTAGCAGATGGCAAGGCTGATAACCTTTTACAGAAACTGATGATCCTCATCAAGGTTCTAGCCTGAATTATGTCCTCTAATTTCTACCAGCAAGTCACAAAGTACCCATGTTTAAAGCTGAGATTTTTGGTAAAAAAAAAAAGTGAGGGTCAATTCAAGACTCCCAAATTTCTCCCATCCAAGACAAAGCCAAGTTCGGAGTCTGGAAATTTTGTAGGCCATTTATTAGTGGCTTGCCATGGCCATATGGTTTTGAGTAATTAGAGTATCCACTGAACTCTCTGGCACAAATAGACTGTAAAATGTATAGCAAAATAACAAAATAAATGTCAGTGCTCTTGAGAGCTATTATATGTGAAGCTGCAATTCTTATTTAAAATATTTGTGATAAGACTAAGCATATTTTCAGAGAGCACTTAGAAAATATGCAAAAATCTACCTCATTCCTAGATACCTAAATTACCTCTATTGACCTCTCCCTCCCACCTGAGATTACAACTCCGGAACCTTCAAGTAAAAGCAAAATGAAACACCATGGTTCTCACATATAGGCAATATTGAGAAACACTGAAACAGATAAGGGAACCAGTTATACAACCTATACAGCCTGTGTCCACAGTGTTTATCATCAAAACATGAACACTTCTCTCTGCCTTTTGTAGAACAGGAAAGCATGCAATCCGATTATTCGAAAATCATTTAAAATCATTAAGACTACCGGTTAAAAATAGGCTGGCAAAATACAGTGAAACATTGATTGTGAAGATCCAGTTTGCCCTGGGTGCCAGGCCCTGTGTTAATGTCCAGAAGTTTAAAAGCATCAGTCTTCATTAAACATGGACAGTGAGTTCCATAATTGCTTTAATATCTATTTGTGCAGTGCTCTGAGGCTGACAAACAGCTATGCACTCTCATTTGATTTTCTGAGTAATTTTCTGAGGAAGTTAGAGCACATATAGTCATTTTTTTTGTTTGGGCAAACTGTCCTGACAAAATGGTGGCTTTTGAGTACTTAGTGAGGAGCCAGAATTTTATAAAGTCCTGGGTCTGTATAGAAGACAACCAGAGCAACTGTCTCAGGGAAGCTTACTGTCTAAGGAGGGAATGAGAGAGACTTGTAACAAGTGCAAAGAAAGAAAACTGCATGGCTGCAGGGGAAGCAATAAACCCTGCCCAGGAGAGAAAGAGGCATGTTCATAAGAGGTTTCCAAAGCAGGTGAAGTTTGACAAAACAAACCTCAAAACCCAGACTAGCTTGATCAGGGACACCTCTCCTGCTTTAGTTCACTCAGTTGCAAAGTGACGGTGACAGCAGGTAGTACCTACAGCATCAGAGTGGTGAGGATTACATTAATACATTAAAAAGGCTTAAACTATTGCCTGGAATACATAGTGCTACATAGTCTTATTTAGTTACTGTTTTATTGTTATTTTAAACCTCTTAAATTTGAAACCAACAGAATATATTGCCTGTTTAAAAGTTAATTATAAGAAAATAAATGTTTAAAAATAACCTGCAGTTATATATAAATTTTTAAACCTGGGATGAAATGTGAATGATAAAATTTTCAAGAAAATTTTCAAAATAAACTATTAACTACATTTTGATTGTGAGCACTATTTTCATTTTTTAAAATAGGCCTAAGTCAGGAACAAGGAAAATTTTTAACTTTTGAAATTCTATAAACTAGAATGAAAAAATAGCATAAAAAATTAGCAGGCGAAGTTATATTACCAAAGAATGCATAAAGACAAAAAGACATATTGGAGTAATCATCTCACATTTAATTTACTGGTACAGAATGTGGGATCTCAAAAAGCAAGAGTCCATCATTAGCACGACTAGGCTCATGACAAGGCTCGCAGAGCAGATCCAGACCTGCAAGGGCAGGAATGACCAAGTGGGGACTGGGATCAGATCTGGAGAGAATCTTGGCTGTGGTATTTCCTGGCTGCGTGACTACTGGCAAGTTTTACCTCGATCTCAGTTTCCTCATTTATGAAAAGACAGTGATGTCTACCTTATATAGAAATGTTGTAAAAATTAAGGAAATATAAATTTAGAGCCTAAAACACCCAGACAATACTTTTATTGGGGGGTTCAAAATACAGAATTTGTCTTCAGTAAAAATAAGCCTATTTTATTTATAGTGACTGAAAATACTCATACCAATGATATCATATTCAACAACCAGATGAGAATTAATAGCAACTAATCAGTAAGATACTGAAATGGGTTATTTGTATGAACCCACAGCTACAGAACGTGATTAAAATTACATTTTAAAATTATATAGTGAAAAGAACAAAATAAAAGTTTGAATCCTAAACAGAAAAATTAAAATTTGAAGATTTTTTAACCCCATTTTTGCTTAAATTTCAAATCTATTTTTGGAAATAGTGGATGCCAGGTTCCCTTGCCAGAATTTTAAGAACTTAGTGCTTAAACATTTGTTGAAAACAGATGTGGCATTGTATGACATTGGCACCGGATTTCCTGGGAAACACCAGATGCAGAATTTGGCCAGATACAAAACCCAGAGAATTTAAGGTTACCACCTACATCCTGCTGCTTCTTTCTGTACCATACAACCCATAGCCCTATGGGATCTATCCAAATTCTATTAGAGTTCCTCTCCCATGTCAGACACAGACATTATGTTTGGGGAAGAAAGGGAAGATGATTCTCTTGTTATTCCCTCATTTGAGAATGTTTGAGCAAGTGAATTTACATCATCAAAAACTCAATGCTACAATTATCATTAACTAGATACACAACCCCACCCATCAAGGCATCTGGTTGTAATTAATTCAGAGTAATAACATAATATTCAAACAACTTATCAAGAAAAGAAGAGAGACTGGCTGACAGAGCCACATAAAAAATGGAAACCAAAGTCAATTTTCTCAAAACCACCACATATCCATTTGCAGAAATTCCAATCAACTAGCAAAACCATTTATGTAAAACACTATACATGACAGCGGATATACTTCAGTGTATGTTCATATTATACTATCTCACTTAAGTTTTTTTAAATAGTAGATTAAATACTACATTTTACATCATTTCAAATATATGTATACTTTTCCAGCACACAGAAAATCTATAAGTTCTGAAATGTAAAAATCAATATAAACAAAACCCAAAATATTATAAGTAACCAACAGCTCAGAAAAGCTCAGAAAAATAGTTGTAGAAAATATGAATTATCTGTATTATAGAAAGAGTTTAGTTAGGAACGACAACAAAATCCTAGGAGAAAGGATAAAGACAATTCATAACAATTTAATATGAAAATGTTCTAAAAAAAAATACTATCTAGTCCAAAAAAAAAAAAGACCTCACCTATATATGATTGTTAATCCAACAAGTTCATTCCATGACCATTTATTGAATGTTAGCTACTACCTAGAAGTCTCAAAGACACAGCACTGAATAAATAACCACATCATTAATTTGGAAATAGGAAAATAATACTTTTAAGATCAAATTGAAAATGCTACCTATTCAAGTAACTAACAATATTTTAATGAAAACAACTGTTTGGGAAAATGTCATACAAATCCTTGCCAAAAACTAATCAAAAAAGAAAAGGTTACATATAGGAGGTTACCAGAAAGCTCATTTATCAATCAATATGTATTTCCTTACAGAAGGTAAGATACTTAGAGGCAGGAATATTTTAGGTTTCCATTGTCCTTCAGTGCCTAGAATAGTACCCAGAGATGAAAATATCCCCAATAAACATTTGTAGGTAGATGAATAAATACAGAAAATACAGCAATTATACAATTTAATCACACAAATCATTTTATACAAAGTTGAAGTATTATATGGAAAACTATAATACTCTACAGGCACGTAAACCACAGCAGAGACAAAAATAGAATGAAATATGCAAATATTAAATACTTGCAGGTTCCAAGATGGTGTTAAATATTTAAAGGAATGGCATTTAATTTATGTGGTAATAGAACCAAAGTGTTTTGCAACGAGATCATTAGGTAAAGAATTTTACTGTCAATTTCTACTGTGCCATCTTCCTCTTTAAGAAATATTTTTACATAGCTTTTCATAGTTTTGTTCCACTTCATATAGACTAAGAGAAAAAAAGAAACAACCTTAACATCCCTAAGGCATTTCTCCCATTACACTAAGACCTACTTCTAATTTCAGTTCTCACAATCTGAATGAAAGGGGGAGAGAAAGTGAAAAGGTGAATATTTAAACTGAGCAACTGGGTAAAGGAAAAATTCAACTTAAATTCAAAAAGTTTTAACCTGTCAGCTGGCATACCCCTAGAGCTAATCATGCTACAGCTTGACTTATTTCAAGAACAGGACAATAATTATGATAGTCTGTCCTAATAACTATTTTACCTTAAAATTTTAAGTTTTCTTGATTCAGTAGGAAGTATCAATTCAGAAAAAGTGAACTACTGAAAGTATAGTTATAAGGATGCCTGACAAGGGAATCTTAAGAAGTGGAGGAAAGTGTTAAATATTGAAACAGTAACCTATAAAATCAGAATAAGTTTTCGACATAAATAATAAGTTGAGGAATTTTTAGGGCATAATAGTTTCAGATTGTCTCAAACAATTTTATGATGACTTTGCAAATGGAGTTTTAATTTCTCCAATAGAGCATACTCTGGTAACAGAAGTTGGTTTCCAAAAATAGGAATTCAGTAGTCAGACAGAATTTATAAGTTGAAAATTAAAATTATATATAAAATATTGAGATTTTAAAAAATAAATACAGCAGCAATTTAGAACTATACACAATTTATTAGTAACAGTTCAAAATTTGAAAATGTTTTGCCACTAATAATGAGTTTCTTAACTTTACAATTTACTGTTTGTACATTTCAAAAGTGTTCAATTATGGAAAATTTATACTCTCAAATAAAAGTTAATCACAAAGAGGGACGTAAGAACTCCAAGTTGAGGAATAAACTAAAGAAATATTAACCTCATTATTATTGTTGAAAGCCACCCACTTTGCAACATCAGCAATATTTTCTTATTTATCCAGGCATTTACATTTTTAAAGACAATTTAAAAAAAAGAAAAACCTCTGAACAGAGTTTCACTGTGGCTAGTTAGTGGATCACCTGACACTCGATCACCTGGAATAAATAAATAAATCACCTGCTTTATTCAAATGTAGAGTCCAATATCTTATCCCCAGAAATTCTCAGTCTGAGGCACTGGGATGAGCCCAGATTTTAACATGCAACTGAAGTAATGGTCTTAAAGACAGTGATGCATCTCCCGCTACCCACGACACCGTTTAAACTAAAAAGATAAACTTAATTGTCTGAGCCAATTAGTAGGAGCACAAGAATGAAAACCTAGAACAGCTACCATCCATCCAGTCCAATCTTCTTTGCTCTAAACAAGCTTTCAAACTTCCTTTTTAATAACACTTCAACACAGACCATAATGGCAACCCTTCCACCTCCATCTACCCTCTGCTTACTCTCTGAAATTTCCACCAAAGTAAATTAATAAAACTACTGTAAGAAAAGACAAGAAAAATTAATATAGTTCATGAGTTACAGAGGCGCAGATCATTTTTCTTTTATTCTATTTGCTATAGTCATGTGGGTAATACACTTATGGGTTTGATGCAAGGAATTAAGTTAGATCCAACACAAATTAAGATCAACAGGTCAAATCTAACACCTCTTACATTTTTATGAAGATCTTTCTAATAATCTTTAACATAACCATAAGATTATTTCTTGCGTTGTGACTTAAAACTTTTAGAAATTGAATCAAATTGTCCCTTTTCTAAAATTTTACTTACGTAACATTGCATTATAACAGCATATATTTTCAGGTGTCCATCATTATAAATCAAAACTTTTTCATTATCTCTCAGTGTTCTCATCCTGGAGAAAGACTCCTTATTTAGCACACCACCTCAGTTCTTCACACAATCTGCTCAACCATGTGAGAAAACCAGTAGGCAACTTTCCTCTGGCGAAAAAGGCACAGACCAGGATGTGAAAATACATCAAACTGGAGGGTATTCAGGGCCTAAACATGGACAGCCTTTCTTAATGCAGCCATGCAGTTCTTTAAGACCAGACTCAAGACCAAGTCTCTTAAGACCTGTGTCCATTTAATATAATGCATTTTTTAAGAATATATACATAAATAACACTGTGCTAGGGGTGTGTGGGTGTGTATATGTGTGTGCATGTGACCACATGTTAATAATATAGAAAAGGACTTTAAACATGCATACATCAAAATTAGGTTGAATTCTTGAAAGAAAGATTAAGGTTCAGCATTAATATATTTAATTTCTAAGGAGAATACATTCATTACTTGTGTAGATAGATGCTTTTTTTAATTTCTAGACTTCATTCATTGTTCTTTTTATAATTCCTGAACAACTCTAACCAAGGCCTGAGTTTATCACCCATCAACAATGTTCATTCTGTCTGACTTTTCCTCCCAGAAAGTAAGACGTGGGCCCTTCTCAGTTGGCATCATTTTGAGAGTATGTGACATGGATTCAATGTTGAATACACACTCTGAACCTGCTAGGCAACTCAATTATTCAAGGAAAGAATCCTTGGCTACTTCTAAATATCCTATTTCAAAAAGGTCACAAACCTTTTAGAAATCATCTTTGCAATGTACATTTTAAAAAGGCAATTTGGTATAGTAGCTAGAAAGCTACTTTATAGTTACAAAATTCTGGTTTTAAATTTAACGGTTCATGATAAACTACAATCCTGAAACAAGTTTTTTACCCTCATTTTCCTTATCTAAAACACATGGATGGAAAATCGTGCTCCTCCACTGGTGAGAAAGATTAAAAAAGAATGTTTATAAATTAGTATAGTAACTGTTATTCAATAAATGGTAATCATTATACTTTTTTACTCAAATATTAGTATTAAAGCAATAAAACCATAAAATTTCTAATCATAAAATTTAAAAAAAAATCTACATCACTTCTAAAGAACAACATAAACTCAAGCAATCTAGCTAACATAAGCAATGAACCCAATAATTTTTAGTTCAACAAGTCTGTGCAAGCAAAAACTGAATACCTCCATTAATTCAGCAAAGTGACATCTACACTACCACATGAAGAGCATGCATATTTAAACTTCGAAACAATAAGAAAAGTTTTAATCATCTACTTTAAAGACTGAAAATGTTCATACTCAGTCCCAACACATTATTAAGCTGTACATTACTACTCTTCTTGAAGAATATGCTAACTATCCAAGTTATTAATATTCCAAATGGTACTCAGCAATGCCTACCACAGTTAACTGGCTAAGAAATCCTATCAAAAAAATAGTAATATTCAAATTCACATTGAAGTTCAGAGAAAACCTTGGTAAAGATCGCTAGTCAATGTTCTTAAAACTATTTGTTTTGAGTTGACATCTTTATTTTTCATTATGAAAACAGAATTTATATTTCACCTTATCATAACCCATCATAATGTATCATAAAATGAGTTCATCTTAGGCCAGACAGCCAAAGCACCATGTGTAATTCAAGAAATAATTGCTAAGCACCTAATATACGCTAGGCTAAAAAATAAAGAATTCACCCCCCCCAAAAAGGTAGGGAAATATTTTCTTACAAATATTAAAAACCAGCTATGTTAGAGAAAGGATTATCTACAGACAAATGAAGTTAACAGAATTTACTGAAACTTTATTTTAGTATGAGTCTCCTCAAAATATTTAAATTCTCTTTTGAGTCCACCAATAGTAACCAAATTCAGCAAGTCAACAAGTCCAGTATATATATATGTATATATATATACATAAAATGATATGCACATATGTATATATAAATCATGTGCCTCTAGTACAATAATTCCTCTGTAAACAACATATGTACTCAGAAAAGCAAAGACTGAATCCCCCCCAATGCTGTTAACTCAAGAAAATGTTACTTGAGCCTACTTTATAATTTGTTTTACCACAAAAGAAACAGAAATAATCCACATCAGGGCTTATCTCATCAACAGCTATAATGGTTCACTGGTTCTTAATTATTCTCTTAGGTAGTCTGCGAGTACTTCAACTTTGGAGTACTTTTTAAAATTTATTTTCAATGAATGTTTCTAGTCCCTTTGAAGATGATGTCCAGACTCAAAATTAATGTACATCACTTCCGTGCTACTGGAATAACAGAAAATTCAACAAAACTGAGACAGAGATATATACCTACTGGGGCCTCCCTGGTGGCTCCGGGATTAACTCTCAGCACTATCAAGCCCTTGCCAGTTACTGCAGCATGAGTTCAATCCACAGACAGGGAGGTGACCCACAAAGCATGGCAGACCTCTCTGGTGTGCCTGCTGCTCCCCTCAGCAGTGCATTTCAATAGAGCCACCATTTTGTTTCCCACTCTGTCTGTGGTGAATCCTCTCATCCCCCGCACTTTTGGCCTATACCCCAGTTCTTCTAAGCATAAATAAAAAACAAATCTTTACAAAGATATATACCTATTTATGCATGTATATGCAAATACTTATTTTACTGAGGCAATAATGGTTTACTACACCAGATATGACTCCAAGGTAAAGGATGACCTCTTCAGGTTTATGTTACCATATCACACCTACTGACTACTTTACTTAGTGGAAGACTTATTATAAGCAAGACTCTTAAGTAAAAACACTAATGATTCTAACAAACAAAGCACAGTCGTTAATGGAATCAAGGAACCACAACTTACAATTACTGTAACATAGCTCACCTGTTCATTTTTGCAAAGCCACACACTGTTTCCACTTAATACAGTAAAAATTTTGGCTTTATATCCTCTCAATTCAAGATATCCACATTTCTCGGGCACAACTGCTTGAGACTGTGAGGAAAGAGACTGTGATTTCAGTGCATTTAATAGTATGCTGATCCACTCATTCCTCTCCTCTGAAAACAAAGACAGGAGAAAATATAAACATTATATCAATAAGTGTTACACAGACATAGACACATGGACAAGAATCTACTCTCTCTGCAATAGATAATGCACAGATAATCTCACAACCACAATCTGAAAGTTATTGCAGGCAGCGTCAATGGCCCAACTCTGTAAGGAAAAATAAATGTAAGACTTAATACCTGGTTATCTTGCTGCCAATACCACTGGCTTCACCTACCAGTTGCAAAATCTCAGGATCTATTCCATACCTGATGAATCAGAATCCTTAAGAAGATCTCCAGATGATCTGTCCGTATTAATATTTAAGAAGCACTTATAGATTATTCATGAAATTGGATTTTCTCTTTCAGTAAAAGTAATGTGACTGAACAGTTAATAGACTGTACCTGGAAATTCAGTTATTTAAATGCCCAGAAATCTTACTTTCTAACAGTCAACTGGAACCTACACAAGAGCACAACTGCTTTGATATTCTAATCCATTTCATTTGCATCCTCATCACTAAAAGAAGCATCTTATCTGTCAATTAAAACTTTGCTCTCACATTGCACAACAGAGAAGTGATTTCAAGTGTAGAACACACTAGGAATCTGACCATGTCCCCAAAGAGCAATTAAAGCTGTAAGTTAAGTTAGATATGAATACATAAGGGAAAATAAAACACTATAAATGTACAAATGATAGCAATTAATATGTGAGTCAATTCAAGAGAGGTGCCTGATTTTCTGATCAGATAGCAAATTACTATTAAAAGTAGTGGACTCCAACATTTTAACACTCTGGCAACTGTTCCTATATTCACAGGGGGAAAAAATGCCAGTATTTATGGTAAGTGTTGAAGAAAGGATAAATTCAAAAGTCAAAAGTGAAATTCAGGAGGGAAAAGCTGAACAATACTCTGAGAGGAAAACAAAAGAACAAAGGCAGTAAGAATTAACATCTGTCGGGACCTCCTTGATGGCACAGTGGGTTAAGCAAAGCAATATGAAGCAAGCCTCAAGCCTCAGCCACTGCAGCACAAGTTCGATCCCTGCTGCCCGCCAGGGAGGGGACCCACATGGTGCAGCAGACCTCTCCTGCTGTGCCCGCTGTTCCCCTCAGCAGTGTGTTTCTGTTCATCTGCCTGTTCTGCTCCCCGCTCTCTCTGGTGAATCCTCTCACCGCCCCCACACCTCTGGCCTGTACCCCAGTGCTCGTATGCATAAATAATAAAAAAAAAAAATCTAAAAAAAAAAAGAATTATCTGTTCAAGGACTAACAGCTGAGTGTTTAATTTTGAACTCATGAATAACAGTGAGAAATGTGGTTAGAGATTCTATAGCACCTTTGCAAGGAAGAAGAAAAGGTAGCTTGGTATTGCCAACTGACTAGACAAAGAAAATGGGAAGTTCTTATTAACAGAACCACTTCAGCTTTTCAGTGTCTTGCCTTGAGCATCTAGAAGACTGATGACAACATGTGAATGAAGGAAACCTACACAAGTGAAGACCCAGGAAAAATGGATAAACATATTATGTGATAGGAGACAAAAGGGACAAAATTAAGGGACAAATGCATATATGAACCTGGATAAAAGATTAGCAAGAAAACAAAGCAGAAATGATTATTAAGGCAAAGGGGGAACCAAAACAGACTAAAGTCCACGCAGAAAAACATTTTAAAATGGAAGGAAAAGTAAATAAGCAGGGCCCTAGTTTGGGAAATTGAATATTACCTGAGATAAATGGACAATATCTACCTAGACCTGGTCTTCTAGGATTGACTTGGCCAAAATTACTTCATTGTGAACTGAAACAAGTTTCCACATTAGATTTGTTCAAATCTGAATATGAATCCATTGTTAATTATCTTCATTTTGTGTTTACCTTCAAAACTACTAAAAAGTTTAATCTTGGGGCCTCCCTGGTGGCACAAGGGGTTAAGCACCACACTATGAAATATCTGCAGCCACTGCAGTACAGGTTCAATCCCCAATCAGGGAGGTGACCCACATGGCGCAGCAAACCTCTTCTAATTCACCCACTGCTCTCCTCAACAGTGTATTTCAATAGATCTGCCTCTTCTGCTCCCCACTCTGTCTCTGGGGTGAATCCTCTCATCTCCCACACCTCTGGCTTGTACTCCAGTTCTTATATGCATAAACAAAATCTTTGAAAAAAAAAACAGTTATATCTTAAGGCCAAAGTGTCAAAGTGTTTGATAAAAACTCATTTCAATACTTTATTTGCAGGGGTTGCATAATCCCCAAGTAATAGTGCTTGTTTATATCAGGATGAAATATTTATCAGTCATTAACAACATGCGTCATTAAACTAAAAGACATGAAAATATTCAGGTAACGAGGTCAATGTCAGTAACAACAGGTACATACTGCACTGCAATTATAATTTTGGTACTGCAACAAACCTTGTGATCATTAGTTTCACACAAGATACTCCTGCCAAGTAAATGATATGTAATGACTTTTGTTTATTTGTGCTAATTCACATAAATCACTGAGTTTGAAGGGTAGGCAATAATTTAATGAACTGAGCCAAAGAGTTCATGGCTTCTAGATTACTATTAGCATGTTTTTCAATTTCTCAGGAAATAATTTGAATTAGGCAATCACATCTGTCGGACTTAAGCATATTATGGCTACATCGCCACAAATGGCTCCCTTAAAGCCTGGAAGATTACCTAGCTCCTAAGGGCCTCATTTACTAAGAGGAAGTAAACAGTCCTGAAGAAGAAGGGAATTAATAGTAACATTCAGCTTATTCTTAATTACCCATGCCAATGGAGATAAACAGTGATACAGATAATTCAAACATAATAAAATAGATTAAAGCATTTAGTTGTGCAATGAATACATCCTTTCACATGGGGAATATGCTTTGATAAGTCACAATATTAAAAAAAATAATGATGTCCCCTTGAGCTACTTGGACAAAGCTTGATAGATGCTGTTTCTGCCTTCATACCAATATACTTTCATTCTTTCCAACAACAAATAATTATTGACTATCTTGATTGTAGTACTGTACTAAATACCATTCTTCCTAATACTACATTCTGACCCGGATATTGTTTTGCTCAAAATAAAGCACTCTAGGGTAGAAAAAATGACGTACATTGTTAATGATTGATAAATAGTTCATCCTGATAAAAACAAGCACTATTACTTGGGGATTATGCAACCCCTGCAAATAAAGTATATTGAAATGAGTTTTTATCAAATACTTTGGTCTTAATATATAACTGTTTTTTTTTAAGATTTTATTTAGGCATATAAGAACTGGGGTACAGGCCAGAGGTGTGGGGTGTGAGAGGATTTACAGAGAAAGAAAGTGTGGGAACGAAGATGGGGAAACAATAGTGTTTAAATCACTATTTCCTTGTGATTATGATACCATGTAAATAAAAAATAAAGCAAATTCGCTCAAATATAAAGTTGGTTCTTGAGGTTTTTTAGGAATGAGAACTATGTATAAGATAAAAAGAAGAGGGTAAAACAAAGAGATAAATTCTCTGGATGAGTTAGGAGGAGGTATATTCCTTAAAAACAAAGGACTGATTGATTATCCTATAAATTACTGTGTAAGGGTTGTAAAATACATTAATCATAGAATCTAGCAAAGTTTAGTGTCACCCTTACTTTAACATCTAAAGATTCCTCGAGGCAACCCATGATCAATATTCAGTAAGGAAGTATCATCCAACAGGGTTGCTCTTGAAATTGATAAAAACTATTCATGCAAATAATTACTGAGCACCTACAATGCACCAACACTATCTGAATACCAGGAATGGAAGAGTGTACAAGATAGATCATGATCTTAACTCCTGGAGTTTCCCCACTGTGAAAGGAAGAGGGATATATATTACACAGTCCACATGAGCATTTTACTCTCAGTAAGATGGAAAGACAACAGAACACATGGCATGACTGACATGATTTGAACTTCTTATTGACTGATTGCTCTGACAACTGTGTTGAAAATATAACAGTCCAGTCAACCTATGGAGGTTATTACAATAGTCCAAATAGAAGTGGTGGCTTGTATTGGGGTTGTAGCAATGGAGGTATAGAGAATTATTCCAATTACTTCGTATTTCATAGTGAAACTGGTAAGATTTGCTGATGAACTGAATGTGAGATATGAGAGAGCAAAAAAAAACAAGATGACAGTCAATCCAAGTATACAACAGGGAACTTTTCATTTTCCCAGTTCTCCCTCCAATTAGTAAATGGCCCATTTCTTGCTCGTAAAAGCACTGAAGATTTTAACACAGATAAGTTTTTTATCCAAAGGGGGAATTGACATATTTCCTATTCCAAGTGTTCTTTAAAGTTGTTTCCTTTAATAAATAAGAATGTTACAGTATCATACCCACTACTGGAAGGCCATGTAATATCCTCTAGAACGGATAATGGAATGACACACGTGCCTGTGTCTCAGGGATCTGGAATCTGCTAAGGAGCACAGGGGCTTACGGGGCCTGCAGCTTACTGAGAACACCCTGAAAAGGGAGTGAAGGAGTGAACCAGAACTCTTAAGCTCTCCTCTAACTAGGCGGGCTGCCCACTGGATAAACCACACCTGTCCTGGGGAGTAACACATCTGTATGTGCAAGCACAGTGACCAGGGAGGACAGACTGACTCGAGAGAGCATTAGTACTAGTGCCCTCTGACCAGTTCCACAGATTCTGCTTGCATGTAAAATGAACTAACTTTCTACTTAAGGAAGAATATTCTAAAACTTATTTCAGCATAATTCACTTTCAATGAAAAAAATAGTATTTTAGAGGAAAGTGAAATTAGGGAGAAGATGCCAGATTATAGTCCAACCTTTAGCATAGACAGTGGGGGGACATAGCATCAATGAGGGTGACGCTGGCTTTAGGGGAGACAAAGAGTAGCAGCACATATATAATAAAGACATTCAGAGCCTGATGACCAAAAATGAAGAATTCATGTCTGTTAAAATGTAAAAACCAGTGTCCCTTTCTGTTTCAATCTGTGACCTTCCTTTTTGGTTAGAATGAAGTAATGTTAAATTTGACTTAATGCTCATTAAGGCAAACTTTTTATAAGTTGCTACGGATAATTTCTGAGCTGCTGCAAAATGAAAAACAATCACTTGTATATGCGGAAGGAAATAAAGCACTTAATAAAACCTATTTAGTACTTGTTGAAGGTGCCATATTAAAAATATATGTTCAGACACAATTATGTAACTAAACAGACACAAACATCTACACACACTTATCTTTTACACACTTACCTTTCATAATGTTAATTATGGAAAAATGAATTTCAAAATAACTTATTCAGTAATTCTGTCTCAGTTTCTACTGAAGCAATAATTTCATAGTGTCAAAAATTAAAGACTTAATACTTCTTTAACAAACTATTTATACCCAAGTTAGTAAAATTACTATTTTTTATTATTACGAAGGTGATACGGGTTACATAGCTGTGTTTTAGAGGCACAGGATCGCCCCCTTCAGGTGCAGCTAGGACAAGACATTGCCCTCCACGGCAGGCATCGCCAGCCACCATAGTCCATGAATGAAATTCTTGCACTAAGTTTAAAGCACAGTTTTGAACCCAGTATCACAGAAGGATTCATTGGTCAATTGTAAATATGTAACTTTTAAACATGTGTCAGTTGATGCATTCTACTCAAATAAAATGTGTCTGTTTAACTTTTAACTGCAGAATGTGAAAATGGCTAAACAGATTTTCACACAAGCTAGAAGCTTTATTTAGTAGGTCTATCTTAGAATGCAGGCTGTGTGGCAAATGTGAAATTCAATTTAAAAATCCAAGGGTACGGTAATAAGCACTTCAATGAGATAGGAGTCACCATTCAGCTCAGTGAAACCAAAGCACAAGGAAAGACCTTCACAATCGTCCATCAAGAGGAGCAAAGCCATGCGTTTTAGGGATATTCAAAGACAAAAACTGTGATTCAGACACAAGTCCCATATCACACATCACAACTGTGGGCAACTTTCTTAACTTCTGCAATGGTTCACAGAAAGTGGCTTATGACAAAGGCCATCGTTCTAACTCAGGAGGTTAGCAAACTTTTTCTATGAAAGCCTGGACAGTAAATAGTTTTTGTGCACTGGCCATACTGTCTGCTGCAGCAATGCAGTGCTGCCAATGGGACACAAAAGCAGCCAAAAGACAATACATAAGTGAGAGATCTGTGGCCTAAGGAGAAGACAAGTAATGGGCAAGGCTTAGGCTACAGGTCACAATTTATTACCGTCTATTATAGGGCTATAGTTTTCAACAATTTTTAAACCAGCAAGTCAAGTAAGAAGTCATATTTATTTTACATGTGGGCAATACATACACAGGTATGTTTCACAATGTGATAACTCACACTTACTGCGATACCCTTTGATGCTTCTTATTCTATTTAACGTACGTTTGGGGGGGATTTCCTTTTGGATCATCAGCAATCACAAAGTTGATTTCACAATGGATAGTGACTCATTCCAACTGAGTTTGAAATAACACTTTTCAAGTGTGAAAAGCAGCTGGAACTTACCCATGTACTGATTATCCCAAGCAATAATAGAAGCTTTCTAGTTATATAAAATACTTACTGAATGCTTACTATATGCCATACACTCTCATATGATCTAGGAATCTAGCAGTTTAAAAACACAACTACAGCTCGATAAATGTTAAAATTGCAGCAGTTTCTGAAAGATGAGTATTCATGTATAAAATGGGATAAGAATTGAAATATCTATGTATCACAGCACTACTGTGAAAATAAAGCATCTAGAAGATTTTTCTGCAACATATCAGGTAGATTTACATATCACTATCATTCATAATTAAGTACAATTGTTGCTTTAAAAATCAAGTGGCGGGACATCAGTACTAAATAAAAGTAGGATTTACAATAAGTGTAAGGAACTAGAAAAATTATTTTTGCATAATAAGCACTTTGTATTATCAAAACAACTAAAAGGTGAACTGTACAAAGATTTCTGTCTAGTTTTTATTTACTGCTAAATACCCAGAATGTAGATGAACCCCTAAGAACTTGGTAGATTCTCACTGAATATTTGATTTGTGAAAGAACAGTGAACAAACAAGTGACCTGCCAATCATTTTTGTGTTTTAATATTATGGAATTCAAAAATTAATATAAGATGTAGATTTTTTAAAAGTAATAACACATGAGATGTTTCTGTGACATTTCTAGATAACCAGTTTATTAATTTTCTGATTGGTAAGAAATATGCTTTTTATCAGAATAAGGAGATAATCTTACCTTCTTTTTCTACTCTAAAAACAAAAGTTCTTTGTGTTGTAACAACTTCGAATTTGTTGTCTCCTTGAACTCGTACTGTAGATATAGCAGAAAGGGGAATTATTCCTTTTGAATACTTCTCCTGCATTGGATAGAGAAAAGGATACATAAAAAAAGATACTAAAAGAAATTTTCTTGAGCTTATCAAAAATAAATGGCATAATATTTGCAAATGTTTCTGAATAATTTCAATCAAAATTGTATAAATAACATATAGATAGCATATTATTTTATGTGTGTATACGTATGTACATACATGCACACACACACACAGACCACATTCTCATGCACACTTAACAGCCTAGAAAAGAAAACTTTGTATGTCCTTCAAATTGAGCTATTTTTGCAATTTTCTTTTCACCTGGAATTAAAAAGTCAAAGAATCAAAAACAAACCATCATATTAGAACAAGGATATATATATTGCAAAAAACAGTTGCAAAAAAAACAGTATTATGATTTTTGAGATGGTCTGATAAAAATTATTTCATGGTGTTTGCAGGCATCTGGTGGTCAAAACAGGTACTGTAACTGAACTAATTCGAAACCACTGCTATCACATATTGTGGAAAACAAGAATACTGCTGAGAAACCAGACTGTTAGATTACATCTATTGATCATACTGCCCACTGCTGATGGCGATCTAAGTCCACAAAGCCATCACATTACTTTTTAACCTCCAATAAAGAGTAAAAAAGGATGCATTTGGCTGTTTGTGATTGGCATATACACATCACAGTTTTGTTCCGTGTGGTCATTCTTAAGTGTCTTGATAACTCTATTAGTCTTCCTTTTTCTGAACCCTCCTAAACCAGTTGGCATAATGACCACCCCATAATTCCAAGTATTTCCAAAAAGCGTAATAATATTATTGGACCATGTATGGGGAAGAAATTTCATGAAATATTTTCATACATTTTTTCACCAAAAATCAGCTAACATAATGAAAGAAAAGTTTAAAACTGAGTACAAACTGTGGCATATGAGTAGAAAGATAAGAATTCACAGTTCTACTTAAAAGAGATCAGAGGTATTTTCATAGAAACGGTGGCATTTAAACATGACTTTAAGAAATGGAATTTTCACCCAAAAAGGTAAGTGGGGAGAGGCCATCCTGGTCAGAAAAGCTGAAGAGTAGATGTGTAAGAAGAAGACGGGCTGTACGGAGAGTCGAAAGGAATGATACTGAAACATACATCAAGGTCACGTTATAGAAGGTCACAAATGTCACAAAAATCCAGAAACATCCTTGAGAGGTTTTTTATTCTCTTCCATTACACAGTGTTATCTGCAAACTTTTACTTTTGAGCATATTCCAAGTATCATAAACGATTGCTGAGGTAAAGAATACACTAAATTTTTACATGCAGGGAACACATCATGTTCATATTCTTCCCACCAATAAAACCTAGCCTCAAACAGCAGACAAGTAAGATTCTACCAGGAGTTTTAGCAGCTGCTAGTTGAGGAATACACTATACCATTATAATATTCCTGCTTAATTCTACTAGCTTCTCCACTGCTCTGTTCTAATCTCTTATCCCAGACTTCGTGTCCATCAAAACCCTAGCCACTCCCTAATGCCATCTGAAATCACAGTCATGAAGATCCTCCCATGGCCTACAGCAGCCAAATTGAACACATTCACCTGTGATTTAGGAAGATGAGTGGGTAACCTCCTAGAAAAGAGGGAGATAAAAAATAGGTACTTATAAAATAACATTTTCTTATTTTCCTATTTTGTGTGTGTTCTCTCCTTGAGAAAGAAAGCCCCTTCTTTCTCTTTCAACTACCAACTTCACACAGAGAATTCTAGCATCCCTCTCTTTCTCATCCATATCAGTGAACTCTGCTTCCACAGGTCATCAATGGTACAGTAACTGTCCCATAAGCTTCTCAAATTTAAAACTGAACTACCACCTGAAATGTAACCTCCTCTCTCTAATAACCATCCATTAAAGTATCACTAGTTGGTACTGAGTAGAACAATCTTTTTCTTGTGATCTTCTGCACCCACACAACTTGGACTTCATGCTGCATCAAGTGTCAACCTGCTCCCCTCCACACCCTGGCACACTCTAGTCCTAGCAGTCTTCTTAAGGTTTCCTGAGCCCCTGATCCAGCAGTGCCTCTGCATTACCTGTTCTACAAGAAATACTTTTTCATTCCCTCTTCATGGTGTTTCTGCCTCCATATTCTTCATATTTCAGCAGGAATACATGGTCCTGAAGCAAACAGCCTCTGACCAGCCTCTTTTCTCAGGTTCTCCCCTCACCTTCACTCAGGCAGATAACCAAGTCAAGGTAATATTAACCTGTATCTTTCCTCTACATCAATCATTAACTAATAATTTATATTTACTGGGTGAGCTAGTTAATGCATTCTCTCCAGATAGATGAGACTGTGAGTCATATGTCTGTTTTCCTCATTACTTTTCACATAATCAGTGTTGTGTATTTTTCTGAATGAATGGATCCTATTTCCAATCAATCACAATTACATCAAACTGTAACAGCTCATTTTCAATAATTTTCTAAAGTACAGAATTAGCATAAACCCTGCTAAGTTAATGCTTGATTTATAGCATACACTCCTAATTTACGCCCTACTTCCACCTTGTTTTCCTTCTAACTATCCTTGCATATTATTGTTCAAATGTCACAGGTAGAGAAAGTGAAAAATTCAGGGATGAATTATATAAAATGGGATTTGATTAGAGGTAATGGCTGGAAGGTACAAAACAAAAGAACAAAATCATGGAGTAAAAATATAGGAAAGAGACATGCTGAGGTTTCCACATTATCTATCCAGAAACCTCTGAAAAAAAGTCCTTATAAGGAATATCTTAAAGGAAATTCAATAAATGTGAATAGGTCACAGCAACATAAAGACTTGGCCACCCTAGGAATTGAAACTCCAAAGACTGGGCCTCCCTGGTGGCGCAGTGGGTTAAGCAACGCACTATGAAGCAAACCACAGCCACTGCAGCACAAGTTCGATCCCTGCTGCTGGCCAGGGAGGGGATCCACATGGTGTGGCAGACCTCTCCTGCTGTGCCCACTGCTCCCCTCAGCAGTGTACTTCTGTTGATCTGCCTGTTCTGCTCCCCGCTCTCTGTGGTGAATCCTCTCACTCCCCCCACACACCTCTGGCCTGTACCCCAGTGCTTGTATGCATAAATAAATAAATCTTTAAAAAAAAAAGAAACTCCAAAGACAAATCCTCCCACTGTCAGGTAACCCAGGAGGTAGGAATGACCACTGCACCTCTGAGAACAGTGTAAGGGCCGCCCTGGCACTAAGTCTGTAGTGGCTGATATCAGATAAGAAAGATTCTAAATTTTTACAATGTGCAAAACACATTTTCTCTCCTAGGTGATACTTTATCAAATCTAAGAATTAGAGGAGCTTACAAAAAGTTTGTCTACAATGAGAAAACCATTTACTGAATAAAATGTTCTCATTAACCCATTTTTCAGTCATGAAAGATCAAGCAGCATCACAGGGAAAGAGCAGAAATTTTAAAAAGGAGATTCTTCTTTTTCTTTTTAAAAAGATTACAAAATAGTGGCTTAAAAAATAACTTACCTACATGCCTATAATATTATATTTAAAAGACAGGTACTTAAAAAGATTAACAGGAAAACAAATTCCCCAGAAGTGATCAAAACGTACTTAAGAAGCTAAACAGATGCCACTACAGGAAGCTATCGTTTCTCTAATGGTGCCTTTAAATCTATTGAGATCCCATGGATAAATTTCATATTTTTTAACACTGTAGAGTTGATTTTACAGTTATCTACATGATGAAGACAACACGGAGGGGGAAACTCAATGACAACAAACTAGTGCATTTTTCAGAGTGTAAAATAGTCCTTAAGAAATTTTAAAGCATCCCTTGAGCCTGGAACACAGATATCTAGGTCAAGTTTGTCACTTATCTATGACTTTCAGACAATGAAGCATGCAATTCTGCCCACAGCTGAGAACAGGAGTGAGTTATATTTCTTGGCAGGTGATAAGACAGCAAGGTTTTGGGGATGATGTCATTTTCAGTAATACAATGAGGAAGTCTTTGCAGATAACTGATTGAGCAGCCTGGAGAAAAGTGGAAGAAAACTTGGCAAAGGAGTCACTCTGTACATTACCTCCTAAGATCCCAAAAACATGCTCCCTCAATTGCACTTTAAAGAATGAAAGAAACCTCGAACCTCTTTGCAAATGGCCACTTAAACAATGCACCCTGATGAGACAGAATCTATGTCCACACCTTTGCTTTCTGTTCACTGCCCCTGAAAGCCTCTCTTCCCACTTCATCAGTTCATCCCTTTTCCCAGAAGAGTCACAACAGACACCATGTCTCCTTTTAGAAAATACCCATTCCAGTGGTTCTATATTTTGCCAAGATGAAACCAGCCATAAGTAAAAAACAAAAACAAAAACAAAATAACATTGAAAACAATTGGAATATTAAGAACGCTGATGTTAAGTTAAATGATTTATAATAATTTTAAGAATGACATATTTATCTCAATTTCAAACTACTATTTTTTCACAAGTATTTTTAAAAGCGAGAGGCACTGATCTCTGCACAGCAGTTCAGATAAGCTTTTAAAGGACAAAAAGTCTATTAGATACTATCAATAGAAATCCTCTGTCCAAAATGGAGATAATGATTCCAAAACTAACCGCGTCTCACAGAATGGAAGCTGCTCTCACTTGTAAACAGTCTTCCTCCTCATTTCAATTAAGTCAGAGAAGGACATTAGGTGCTGAAAAAAACTGGAGTCAGGGTCCATCAGATAATGAGACTTCAGTTATATCCATCCTTCAGCATAAAAATTAACTCAACATTCAAATGTACAAGGAAACAAAAACAAGGACTAAAGCAAGAAATCCTATTCATTCTACCATCTTGCAAACTTGAAAGAGGTATGTTTTAAACCTATTTATTTGATGCTTCATCTGAATCATTGCAAAGAGAAGCAAAGCAACTAATACTTCACTAGACTTTAAAGTGTTAATACACAGCAGTAAGTCATCTGTTATGTTGCAATGACTGTTACTTTTAATCTGAAGTCATAGGTTCTTTTGCCCAAGAGCACTGACAAATCAACATATGAAGGCACCTAAATCTCCATTCAAATCACAAATTTCACTAAATATTAGGCATTTAAAATCTCTATTAAATAATGAGAAAATGCCAGGTTATAAGCCACGAATTTCAGAATATGGTTAAATGTTAAATAAGTGTATTAAGAAAGTGTATAGTCAAAGCTGTGTAATATTGATTTAATTAAATAAAAATGGGATTTTTATTAAGGGAATTTTCAACTCAGAAAAACTGAAAGATCGTACCACAAATACTCATATGTTCTCTACTAAATATGACAATTGCTAATAACGTTCTTTACCTGTGTTTGTATGCAAACATTTGTAGATACAGCTATATAGATAATTAACATTAGAAAAATACTTCAGATAGGACATTCTACTCCTGAGTATCTCAACTTAAATCTCATAAGAGTAAAATCATCTCATACCTAATAGGAGGATAAGATCCAAATAGTATCTCAATGTTAAAACTCAGGTCATCAAATAATATATCCATTCAATAGAATTTTTTATAACACTGATAAGTAAAAAAAGAATTCTTGCCACATTAAACAAAATCACTTACTGAGAACATGGCTTCATTATACATCCTTTCTCTTAAAACTGAAGTTTTTAAGAATCTATAGACAATGTAAGATTTACTGTATTGTGTGACCACTTTCACTTAATCAGCACGATATTTCACTGAGCTCTTAACTCCAAACTAACCTCTCTCAGCTTCATACCCATGAGTCTCTATCACTACTCTGTTCCCCACAGAGAACTACTCAATTCTACCAATCCACAACCCACACTTTCCACCTGGGCATCTCATTTGTTCTCTCTGACAACAGATTCTATTTTGGCTGGTTTCTCCACATAAATTTCTCTTCCTTGCAGTGATAAACATCTGAAGAGATGTGAACTTCTCCAAAATCATATACAGTAAGTACTGTAAACCAATGGTATCTCAATATTAAATTTAAAAATAACATCTCAATGTACCACTTGAACACACAAATTGGTAGAATTTTTCTATCAGGTGGTTTGGCAATGTGTACTGAAAGTTTGGCAATTTTACTTCCAGGAATTCATACAAAAGATACAATCAGAGTTATACACAACAATATGCTAAAAGAAAATGTTAATTACACTGGTTTATAATAATAAATATTTTAAAAGAAACCATGTATTTTAAGTTTCAGTTAAACATGGCAAATCTGTTCAATGGCACACTACATAGACTTACAGACAAAAATACATATCAAGTAAAATAAACAGATCCTATGGCAAATGAAATTTCATGCAAGAATTTTCCTTTGTTCTTCTATAACCATTCCCAGCATACAAAATAACCTTTGCCATTTTCTACTGGCAGTGTCATTTTGTAAACCTTGGTTAGTGCTCTCTGTATATCGCTCATAATAATTCTTGTGGCTTGTAGAAGAAATTTCATAAATAACTTGTTCAAACTAAACAATTGTATGTAGCAAGAAAAACTTAAAATGATGGGGAAAAATGTGTGTTTTTATCCTATTCAAATACTTTTATAGTATATAGTCCAACTCCCATTTGTAAAAATCAAACCATTGCTTAGTTTGTACTTAGTATACCTAAAGCAATCTTTGAAACTACAAAATGGATTTACCTTATCATTATTATAATAAGAAATGCTAAGGCCGTCAAATTTCACCCATCTCTTCTGAAACATGCGTTTTCTGTAAAACATATAAAATGGTTATTTTACATTTAAGTACCATGAACTTGGCTTTTAAATATATTTGTAATAGAACTGTGCTGAGTACATCATGGCAACTAAACAGGGTAAAAATCATTAGGTTACAACAACATACAGTTTTCACAGTGGTTCAAAGAAAAAGTAATACATAAATGACACCTTCTAATCAATTAATATGGGCATTTAAAAAAATGACACTGGTAACTACGTTGTCATCACATTTGTAAAGTTAAGTGCAAAGGTGGCTTGAAACACTATCAGCACCCTCGTGCCCTAACGGTACTGTCCCTTCAATGACGATAACAAAACTTGCCTCCTTCACTAAGTTTGAACATTTATCTTACTTTACTCTAATTTTTGCAATATATATTTTAAAATAACAAAGCCTTGCCATTTGGAATTATATAGTTTAATTTAAAATAAGCTGAAAAGCCCTTTTCTAAATATAATCATTTCATCCAAAATTCATTAAAACACTTTTTAAAAGAAATCTTATGAAAAACAAATGTAGTTTAAAATAGTTACCAACATGAGAAACAAAGTAAAATAATGCAATCAACATGTTTCCTATTTAACTTAGAAAAAACCAAACTTTCTCTGACTATATAAGGGAAAATCGAAGAAACATTTCTACTTGGACTTAGTTTTGTTTTGTTTTGTTTTAGTCCCTTACTCTGAAGTCAGAAGATCCTAAAGGTTTTTAATATCATATTCTCTACAAGATTCTCAGTTTGGACTGATTCATTTAGATACATTTCACTTTTAACAGATAATATATGGAAACTAACTTCCAGTTTCAAAAAAAAAAAGTAATTTCTCAATTAATTAGGTAGATAAGTCTACATTTTCTAACATATTTATGATAAGGAATTTGTATAATTTCTGTAGTTCTCAAAAGACCTAAAAATAGAAAAAGAATGTCAGGAAGTGGAGAAAATTTGTGCTCTAGTAGCTTCCTGTGTAGCACACCTCTATTTACTCAAGTAAAAGCAGGGTGCCTCCCATACTGATCATTAGTCAATTCACTCTGCTTAAAATAATAGTATTATCTCATCACATGGAGAAAGATCTCGAAGTTGATCAGTGCAAACGACACTTTACATAAAATCAACAAATTATGAATTAAAACAACAAAAGGTGGGCTTCTCTGGAGGCGCAGAGGGTTAAGTCACAGCACTAGGAGCCACTGTAGCCACTGCAGCATGAGTTGGATCCCTGGCCAGGCAGGTGACCCACATGATGCAGCAGACCTCTCCTGCCTTGCCTGCTGCTCCCCTCAGCAGCGTGTTTCACTTTATATGCCACTTCTGCTCCCGACTCTCTCTGGTGAATCGTCTCACACACACACACCTGCACCTCTGGCTTATACCCCAGTTCTTGCATGCATAAATAAATGAATCTTAAAAAAAAAATGTAAAGACCTTAAATCATGTAACCACAACTAACTTCCCAGTTCTCTCTCAATCTTACTCCCTTATCGATCAATTGCTTTTTAAATACTCTTGACCTATAATGATACATCCAACAATATCAGACATTTGTTTTTCTTTCATTCACCATGCAAGGGTTCTTCAAATTTCCAGCAGTAAATATTTAAAAGGTAAAGAATGTTAGCCAAACCTAATAATTATACAGTGAACAAATTAATCACTTCACACTCATTTCATTTGTATCTTTATCATAAAGACAAATACATATCTTATCAAACAACAATTATTTTGTACATCAACATTTTGCTTTGTCCTGACTAGGAAAGATTTATTGACTCCTACATTCACAGAAGTATTATTCACAACAGACAAACCATGGCACCAACCTAAATGCCCACTGACAGATGACTGGATCAAGCAAACATGTAATATATTCTCAGTGGAATACTATGCAGCTATTAATAAAGATGAAAGAATGCCTTCTGGGACAAAATTGATGGATCTGGAGGTGATTATGCTAAGGGAAGTAGGTTGGAAAATGAAAGACAGTTACCAGATGGTGTCATTCATTTGCAAAATATAAGCAAGCAAGGAAAACAGACTGGCAAGACAAAGAATGATCCTTAAGATTCCATGAAAAAATATACTGGTTAACAGAAGGAAGAGGGTGAGGATAAGAGAAAGGTGAGGGGAGATGACAAGGATTTCACAATGGAGCTTTGGTGGAAGGAGAGTGAAGTATATGCACATGTAGAGGCATGAAGATGAAGCCCCAAATTATATAGTTAGGTAGATTAATGGCAAATCAATAAAATGTGGAAAAAGTAAAGGATTTGGTTTTGGTTCCTCACCCACCTTACATTGAGAATGGTGGTATACATGTACAGTGTAACTTGGGGATACCTATGACCTTTTTAGAAAAAAAAATAATCAACATCTATGGCACAATAAAAGCCTTAGGGCTTTCTATAACCTCTCAAATCTCTGTAGTAACTATTCCTTATCTATCGCAGTTCCACCTAAATCACCTCCACAGACATTCTCTCCTGATGAGTCAATCCAAGAGATCAGTTGTCCTTGCTCAGAGCACTATCTACCTTCCCTCATAGGGTTTTAATACAATCTATGTACATGTATTTGTTTACTTGTTTAATGTCTGACTCCCAAACCAGCCCTTACACTTTATAAGAAAAAAGCTCAAGAACATTTCATTCTCTGCAATATGATCATCAACAATCACAGACACAAATATGGCATTTAGAATTTGTTAAATGGATGACAAGATTAATCACAATGCCTTCAGCAACACAGGTAAGATGAGACAAATAAGCCTCAAGTGACCAGCATTCAAATAATCAGCATGTTCAAGAAGAAAGCAGGCTAAAGGCAAGGAAGACATCTCAAAACTCAGAAATAAGTCTCTCAAACATAGAGTAAAAAAGCTTGAAAACCTATTTTAACAGATCTTAAGATAGTTTACTTGTAACCACTTGGACTCAAAGTTTTCTTAGAAATCAATCAGGATCTATATAGAGACAGTCTGGGGTCTGAGACATCCAGGAGATAATCATCCATGTCCACAGAAAAATGAAAATGGGAAACAGGACAGGAGACAGCTTATGGATGAAAGACCAGCTGCAGCAATCTTCTCAGGCACTAGCTACAGGGACGCTCTCTATCCTTGGCCCTCTGGAAAACTAACCAAAATTGAGACTCAGCTACTAAGATAACTCCCAAATCATTTTCAATTTTTTTAACTACAGTGACATTAAATATGCTCAGCTCTTTCAACTAATTTGGTTTTGATGCTGGCTTACACCACTGTTGTATGTTCTAGGGATATAGGTTCACACCACACACAAGCCCAAATACGTAACTGGACTAGACTCACCAGTCCACTGCAGTCCTCTCCACCCTTTGTCCTGTCTCCACCCATCTCTCCCCCCACCAGCCTCAGTTCTGAAGTCAGATTCCAGAATGTGTTTTGGTTTGGTTTTGTCTGTTCCTTTGTTTCTTTATATTATACATGTGAGTGAAATCATCCAGCATTTGCCTTCCTCCTGACTTATGCACTTAGTATAATCCCTTCCAGTTCTAGCCATGTTGTCCTAAATGGCAGGATTTTGTTTTTTTCTATAGCTGAGCAATATTGCACTGTGTTCATATATATCACATCTTTCCATAACTGTAAACAGTGCAGCAATGAACACAGGAGTGTATATATCCCCTCGCAATAGTGTTTCCATATCCTTCAAACAGCTACCTAGAAGTTGCCAGATCATATGGTACGTACATTTTTAATATTCTGTGTCTTGATATAGAAAGATTACTAAATATAATAATATATGGAAAAACAAATTAACAAAATATTTTCCAGTCATTGTAAATAAAATGAGAGGTCACGTAGAGTAGCAGCTGAACAGTCCTGTTCACGCAGAGAGCCTCTATACAGTTCTACCATTAAAAGCTCTTCTACTGTCATTCATTCAACCATTCATCCCACCAAATTTGCAGGTACATAGTATAGTCTGTGTACACTGTCTCCTTTCATACTGTCTTCTTTCTCTTGACTTTTTCTGGCCTGCTGGCTTTTTCCAAATGCCACTTTCTATGTTTAGAATACTTCCTGCCTGCTCTTGATCTGGCTGCTTCCTTCTCCTTGAGATTTCAACTTGAAAGTCACTCATTCCAAATAATCATTCCTGAAAACTCCATGGATCTTTCAGGGTCCCATGGTCTACTGTTCAATTTCTTGGCTTAGTGCCACTTAGCAGGCTTTGTCATTATGCATTTGTTTTCCTTCATGCATTTCCCCACGCTTATACTGAGATACTTGCATGCAGAAACCATTTTTTAAATATTTATATATTTATTTTTTTAAAGATTTATTAAGAGCTGGGTTGCAGGCCAGAAGTGTGGGAGGTGAGAGGGTTCACCAGAGACAGAATGTGGAGCAGAACAGGCAGATCTATTGAAACACACTGCTGAGGGGAGCAGTGGATGAGACAGGAGAGGTCTGCTGCACCATGTGGAGCCCCTCCCTGGCTGGGGATCCAACTCATTCTGCAGTGGCTGCCCATAGTTTCATAATGCTGAGACTTAACCCTTTGTGTCACCAGGGAGGCCCCCAGAAACCATTTTTATCAATTTAAAACCAGTAACTTCTACAGTTCCTAGTATATGAAATGTACTTAGTATTTACAGGATGTACAAATGAATTAATGGATTTCTCATGGAAAAATGTTTATTAAAATTTGCATTATTTATATAGAAAAAAATAAACATTGCTAAAACACTTTACCCTTAATTTCATATTTTTTTCCTCAAATACTAAGGATCAAAATTTTAAAGTGTTTTAAAACTATTTTGCTATTGAAAGAAAAAATATAGCATACAGAAAACTTGGAAAATTCATTAATATCCATGTAAATTAAGTTTGCACTTTAAACATTTTCAAAATACACCTTTTTAAAATATATGTGCTTTATAGTCATTATACTGTATTGCATATTTAAAAGTTGCTAAATGTAGAACTTAAAAATTCTTATCACAAAAAACTGCAATCATAGTAGCGACATGTTAACAAGATCCACAATGCATACAAATATTAAATCATTATTTTATATACCTAAATCAAGGTTAAAGTCAATTATATAGCAATTCAAAAAGGAGAATAAAATTGTATTTATTTGATATGTTCCTACTAAAATGCAAACTAGTCAAAACTTTTGCAAAACTGAAATAATAGCTGTGCTGCTGAGTCTCCTTGGGGCCTTAGAGTTAAGTCTCAGCCTGAGGTCAGTTCACAGCCAGGGAGCTGACCCACGTGGCGAAGCAGGCCTCTCCTTACTGAACTACTGCTGCCCTTAGCAATGTATTTCAGTAAATCCACCTGCTCTCCTGCCCACTCTTGTCTCTGGTGAATCCGCTCATGCTCCGCCCCTCCCCCATACCTCTGGCCGACCCTAGTTCTTCTATGCAAAAATGAAATCTTTTGAAAAGACAATCTGTTTCTTAGTCTACTTTGCTCATTAATGAGATCAATATCTACTTAGCTATTTTCTGCAAGTGATCTTCAATACTGATACTAATGTTAATTAATTACAGATAAGAGCTTAGGTGATTTCCACAATATTATTCCTTTTTCGAGAAAATAAAGTTTGGGTTTATATTAGTAAACCCTAAAAATTAATCAAAATTTCAACAAAGTATTAAAAAGCAGCACTTGTGAAGGACTGTGTTTCCAAATGTCAATGTACAACTGCAAAATACTGGTGAATGTACAATGTTTAAGAATTATTGCTTTCTGTATAAGAGTTATATATTTCTCTCATGAATTTATAAAAATCTATTAAATATTAGACAAAAAATTCTAGTAGGATTATATAAAATTAATCTACCACACATAGTTAGAATTCCCTAAATTACAAGTTTTCTCTAATAAGTCATCTTTCTCTTAAGTTTCATTTAATGACTTAGTCTAGTAACTGTTAAAAAGAATAGACAATATCCAAAATACTAAATCAACTAAGCCTATGTTCATATCATCACATAACACAAATTAGATCTGAAATAATCAATTATTATACCAAGGTCTTAAAAGCTCAGTCAATAAAGAACTTTTCTGGCACAATACTCAGTAATAAAAATAGTAAACATTTAGAGTGCTTTGTTCTGAGCACAGATGCAAGACATATCCAAATACGAATTCTTTTCATCTTCCCAACAATCATATGAGAAAACTAATATTATGATTCCCATTTTAAAGATGAAGGAATGGAAGGTGCTGATAGATCAGATCATTTGCCCAAGTCACGCAACCAGAGATTTTATCTGGGAGTACAGCACAGGCAGGCTGATCTCCACGCCAAGCCCCTCAACCACTATGCAGAATCGACTCCTGCACATTTTAGAGTAAAGCGTCCTGGCTCTCCTCTTGGGTATTGATAACATTTGACCTTGACACATTTTAGAAGTGAATCCAATTTTACAAAGTGCTTGGGAATTCCTTCAGGAAAAAAAGGTAAAGTAGACAAGAAACATATTAGCCTCAACTTTATCCTATTTTCTTTTTAAGGGTTCTGAAGGGAAACATTCCTTTAAGAAGCTTTTTAGAAAATAATTTATAAGGCTTGTGTAGTATTATTGAACGGATTTCTGTAAACTTTTCCCTTGAGCTCTGCTAGGGCAGGTGGTGTAAAGTTTCAACTGCTTTCATAAACACAGCCTCACCACCTGGTATCAGTTTTTGTTGTCTTAAAATGTGTATCCTAAAAAACCTTATTTTAAACAACTGTGTATATACAAACAATTAAATGTCTATTTATGAAGTATTCATGAAGAGGTATTCCTGTTTAATTGCATTCCTCAATGCCAGGAGGGTTTTTTTATGTTTGAAGATTACACTTTGTAGTTTAAAAAATTCCCAAATTGAACCAGCTTGCTAACCACTGTTACTAACTGAAGGGGGAAGAGGCTACCAAATATCATGCTTAAAAAAAAAAAAAAAATCATACAACTGGAAACAAGCACCTAAGTCAAAAGGCACACAAATTGTGTGCCTTTTATTAAACCTGGTGATTCAATCACCATACACCTAGTCACCAAAACAGTAACTTACGGAAAAGGTATCATCAACATCCTGCTTCCAATCCACCTGAGTTGCTTACATAATTCTAAAGAATAATAGGCACACTTATCTTACCCTGTGCTCTAACCTAAGTAGACTCTATTTTTTGGTGCTACAGTTTCCAAATGTGCAGATTTTTCTTTATCTAATTACTTATTTCCTATTTATATAATTATTCATATTGTCATCCAAGTATGAGGCTTTCAAAGGGATATTATGTTAGCAATGATGTATATAAATGTTAGCAATGATGTAGTTTATAAAAAATCAAGAATTATCATGATTTCTACTCTAAAATGTATTTCTTCATTTTTTAGCAACTAAAGTAATAGTTTTCCAAATTATGTAAAACAACCAGTTTTCCAGTAGAAAAGATTGCTTTATAGTCAACATTTAGGATTCAACACACTGGACAAGGTGATAAAACACAAAATACCTCAGTCAGACAGACATTTGTCAACTTTCTACGTTAGGTGCTTTTCACTGAAAGGCCACCCAAAGGATTCACACACTGTGTGCTGTGTGGGGGACACTCCACCAAAGCAGTGGGGGAGAATCTGGGCAGTGGTTGGAAAATCCATGACCAACAAAAGCACTGGCAGAATAATCCCTGAGCCTCCACAGGTCAAGAGCTGCTTTTGATCTGACTCTCAACCAAGTCTGAGATTTGTCCTTTGCTTGGTGTTTGAGCACTGTTTCGCCCCAGTTCTCTGTACAACCTGAACTGCAATTCACTGGCAACCCTCCCTTCTGATACTACAGCCCATCTTCATAAAAGAACCCCAAAGGTTCTTTTGCAATCCCTCTCAGACTTCAGTATCTATTGCCTATGGCAGTGTCATTTCACTCTAGCCAGAGAAGGATTTAACACCTAAAAACATCAGTTAAAATCTTAACCATTTTGCAAAAATGAACTGAACTGCTAGTTGTGTTCCTTAGAAGGTTCTGAAAGAAATGTTTTCTCAGTCCTTCATGATCCTGTATTCTGTGAGCCTTTATGGACCAATTATTACACTTTGCCTTCTAGTTCTATTGTATATTTTTTCTGCCCTAAATGGAAGATAAAGAAAAAAAAGTTTGTTTGCCTTTGTATTCCTTCATAAATTCTTAAGCATTTTATATACGCAAATTGCTGAGCTAGCCTCACGAGTTCAGTGTCTGCTCTCCCGGGTTCACACCGCCACACAATGCCTCTACATGGCTCAAAACTTACTTTTATTAAAAGCAGAGGGGTTTAGCTTAGTCAGAAATATAGTTCTAAAACACCTAGTCAAGAAAGTATGAATTCCTCTAGCCACATCACAGTTTTTGCAAGTATACTCAGCGCATTAAGCTGCATACACATTTAGAAACAACAAATTAAGAGTCAAAAGGGCTCTTTTGCAGATATTCTTGGGTATTTCAACATTTGCACCTCCTAGAAAGGGCACAGCACACTCAACCATGTTCTCTTTTCTTTAAAAAAAAAACTTTCAAGAGTCTTCCACTGACTTAAATATTTAGGAATTACTGGAATAAATTATATCCAGTCTTTCATTTTTGGATTTGCATCTACGTAGATTTACTGAAAGGCCTGAACTTTTTAATTTCAGTTAGGAAACAAGGAGGAAGAGAGAGAGAGAGAGAGAGAGACTTGGTTTTGTTTTTTTTTTTTTTAATCCTCAAATGACAGTGAGTTTTTTTTAAAACAAGAGCAATTTATTAACTTTGTCAGTTTGACCTTGTTAGAAACTCTGGTGACAGACTCAAAATCAACATTTTATCAAGTTACTTTTGAGCTAATAGTCTCAGTCTATATTCTAATTAAATCACTTGAATATTTAAATAATCTTTCATACTGTCAGCTCAGTGAGTTTGTCAGTATTTATGTAGCTGCATGTTGTTACACAATTACTTTCATTGCAAATGAGTTTTTCATACTAAATATATTTTCACATATTGTGCATTGATTCAAAATTGGCATTTTCACTTCAAAAGCAAATAGACAACTGAAGTAAATTCAGATTATGAATTTGATTATTTTATTGACTATCACTGTGACTGAGAACAGTTTTATTTCAAGCACTATTCAGAGGAAACTGAATGTATATGTTTGCTTTAAAAAGAGAGAACAGTGAAAGTCCATATTCTATTAATTTATAAAGCTCTATAAATGGATATAAGCAGATATTTAGCTAACGTGGTGGTTATAGTTGCTTTTATTATGAGATTCTCTAAACATTTTTTAGATAGCAGTTGTCTTAGAAAAACAAAGAAAAATAATGTCGAATGCTAGGTTTTTGCTTATTCATTCAACAACAAATATTAAGTGCATCTTCCACATGCCAGGCAATGTTGGCCAATGCAGACTACTGTCTCCACAAGAGAATATGAAATAAATAAATCATCTAATGTGTGACCCCTGCAGAGAAAAATAAGGTAATTAAGGGAGTGATGGGGAAGAGGAGTAGTGATAATTGGTGCTCTGGCCTCAATGCAAATGAGACATTAGAGTAAGAACTGGAAGGGGGTAAGGTACAAGACATGTTGTTGTTCTGCATGGAAAGAACATTTCAGGCAGAAAGAACAAATACAGAGGTCCCCAAAGAGGTCTCCTGTTTTTTATTACTTCCATATTTAATAAAATAATAGAAAGCAGTTTCCTTATGATCCCTGTGATCTATTAAGTCATAATTTTCTATTTGGAGCCCCGGGGAGATGGAAGATCTAATACAAGACTTTAGCCAACCATCTAATCTGTTTTATTCCTCTCTGGCCCACAGGAAAAATCTAACTCACTTTGTTTTTATGTTTTCTTGAAGTGCAATTCCATCCCTGAATTACACAGTTATCTATGACTGTTTCCATGCTACAATTGCTCAGTTACTGATCTTCAGTGGAAATCCTATGGCTGTAAAGATTAAAATATTATTTTTTTACAGAAAATGTTTGCTGTTATCTCCTCCATGGATTCAGAGTGACATCTATATCTGCGCTACCTCCATCAAAGAGACAGGTGACCACGAGTCAAACAAAGCTGTCACTCTGCAAAAGAAATGCAAAAGACATAATTTGTATAATTACCAGGCATCTAAACAGTCAATAAGCTAAGAGTATGATTCGGAAAAAGAAATATATAGAATCAACTTCTGCCTAACAAGTGCAAAATTTTTGGCCAATTACATATTTTCTTTTCACGTCTTTTTTAAAATTTCGATGTGACAAGGTCTTTTATTTTCTTTCCTATCTCTATTCAAGATGGTATTCAGGAACAAAATTTTTAAACCAGAAACTCAATCATTTCCCTTAAAACAGAAAACTATAAACCCAAAAAACTTATTCAGAACTTAAGTTCAGAATGGAAAGAATGGAAAATCAGAGCTCTAAGAAAGAAAGAGGTGGTCAGCATCGGTGAAGTTTTCTCAGGGTGCCAGATGTATCAACAAAGCACCTCTGGCAAGAGTGAGGTACCACAGGAGATAGGAAACCACAGTTGCATCCAGAGGATTCTGCATCCAGAGTCTGCTAACCCTTCCAGTGATATTTTTAAAGAAAACTAGGACCTCTTTCAACAAAGTTTACAGAGACTAAAGACTGGAGAATATTCAAGCGCACTGTTTCATCTAGCAGTTGTATACATCTGATGGGGATATCTTTGCAATTACCAATAAAACTGATGACTGATGAAAGGCAGAAACAGCTTACAACTCTGTCATAATATCAGAAAGAAGGGAGACTAAATAAGTGATACTAAGAAATAATCAGCTTTGGTTTATTCAACTCTAATATTCTAAAAGGAACCTAGCTTGTAAGTATCAACCATGTAATTGCTAACCATAAAACTACTTTTGTTTTTGCTTACTTAAGTAATATAATTCTTGCTCCCACTAGTCTTTTTGCTACTAAGCTTTATGTGAGGTCAAATTAAGGCTTTCTAAAAATTATGCACATTTCAGCAGAATGTAGAGAAATAAGCATATAGCAGCCACCTAAATGAGATACCTCATGAGAAAACATTTCAATTAAATATTTCAAAAAGACATACAAAAATCTGGATGCTAGAAAGTAATTCTACTCCAAATGTGTCTCAGGACTGGGAAATGCGTAGTAAGGGATAGGAACTTTCTTTGTAAATATCTGAGATGATAAATCTGTTTTAAGTGTGTAATATTCAAGAAACTGACACCTTGTGCAACATACAGAAATCAAAATCTAACAATAATGTGCCTTCCCCTAACTACAACAAGCTTTGTATTCCCAAACAAAACACTGCTATGATAAGAGCACAAGTCTAACAGGGTAGTATGAGTAGTAATAACTCAGTCTATGTTGCTTTCCTTTGCTACAAATTAGGACATAAGGTAATGAATTTGGGAGCAATGTTAGAAATTAATATTAAGAATCTAGACATAAAATCAAAATGTTCAGTTTTAACTTGCTATTCAAATAAAACTGCCATATATAACACCCTTGCACATATCCTTCTTTATGACTAACAAGCAACATTTGCAGAAGCATATAGAAAGACTCTAAAAAACTATGTGTATGCATGTGTGGTTGGGCGAGAGGGCCAAGCCACAATGCAGCAAGCTTAGAAATAAAGTTGATTTTTTAAAAATAAACTACTTATGAAAAAAATTAATACATACATACCCTTGAGGGGAGAGTTTGTCTAGCCATCCTGATTTAACCTTCTTTACAGATGATCCATAAAAACAGGCATAGGGAGATATCACGTTTGAGGAAACCGATGAGTCAGCATTTCCACTTGTTGAACTTAACGGATAACTATGCCTATTAACAGGGTCCAAATTTAATGCTTTTTGAGTCCTAGACTTTGATGCCTTTGAATTTTTTCTTCTTAAACTCTGAAAGCATTCTTCCACTGTTGAATATTCTGATTCTGAAGCAGAATCAACAGGAATAACATTTTTGTCCTCTCGAGGTATCCAAATATCTTCCACTTTCTCTTCACTTATTTTCTCCTTTCTGTTATCATATATGCTAAATGGAAAAGACTGAGGTTATTTCAAAATACTATATGTAATTAATTCAATGTTTTTTTCCAATTTATAAATAAGCAATCATAAAAAATTAAGAGGAAAAATGAAATTTAAGTTGATACCTTACAAACTAACCCCTCTGAAATATTTTAAAATTCTTTCAGGGTAACTAAATAAATCTCTTGTTATTCTAAGACATATGTGAACACTACTGGAAGTAGCATGTTTTTTCTTATGTAACATGATCATTTTATTTTGGGGTGCATGTGCACAGGAGCTAAGGACAGAGACTGACTTGCTCCTTGCAGCACAATTTAAACATGTTCAACAGCATCATTAAGAAAGAAGCGCAACCTCTAGTTTCTGGACAACATCATAAACTACTAACCCATCTGTCTGGAGATCTCACTTCCACCTGGATGCCCCTTTACTTGCTCGCCTTTAATTGACTTCTAGGACCTTACAGTCTGTCTTAAAATAAAGTAGGGAGTTTGGTGGTAGCTTCAGTGTTATTTCACAATACTAATGAAGAAAAAATTGTACCAAACTGCTAACTAGAAAATGAAAAATAAAGATGAAAGTTAATAAAAGTTGAATATAAAAAATGTGTAGCCTATAATTAATTTTTACTTAGGTACAGTCATATTCCTATACATTTGAGGAATGACAAAGTGAACTCACTTGGTCATTTGTGTATAATAAACTCATTACAAAAAGTTTTTGTTAACAGATGAAACAGATATGCTTAAGAGTCAGATTACAACTTTCTGAATATAATGCTCTAAAAATCATTTCTTCCATAAATTATGATTTACCCTTGTCTCTTCCACATTTGACATCATAATAGGCCCATCACAAGCACTTACTGAAGATACTCAATTATTTAACATCAACTTTAAGGAAACCTACAAGATTATTTACCTTGGAAGAATGAAGAATAAACAGAAAATAAAATGAACCTTAAAAATCTAGTATAGCAAGTCTTAATAAAGCTGAGAAAAAATTAAATTTAAGTTGATATTTTACAAACTATAAAATTATTTCTGTGATCTAAATACTGGCTAACTGTCATTTGTCAATGCTGAAGTTCTTGAAAAGGATACATTATATTTGCAAAAATTCCTCATCTCACATAGTGACATTTTACACTGCCCTAGTCACCTTCATAATTAATCATCTTTTAAGTGAAAGCATAATCACTATATATTTGCCACTTTGGGGCAAGAAGTAGTTTATATTAGGAAAATACAAAATAATCTAACTTATCTTTTAAGTGAAATCATAATCACTATATATTTGCCACTTTGGGGCAAGAAAAGTAGTTTCAATTAGAAAAAGACTAATCTGCTACAGAGTATCACCATATACTAGATTTAAAAGTACTAAACTCATATTAAAATGAGCACCATTATCAACGGAGTTAGAACAAAAGATTTGAACTTACTTATGTAAAACATTTTCTTAGAAACAAGAACACGAACTCAATATCGTACAACATCCTATTGAAAAGTATAATCATCATTCAAGATCTCATACCTTGATTTGACCAAAAAAGAGTTCCTCTCAGCAGTTGCTGCCCCTTTGAGAGTTTCTTCGTGCGTCCAAAATTCATTCTTTATACATTTCTTCTATTAAAAAAAAAACACACTTTTTGGTGCCACAATATTCTACAAAGAACCATAATATCTTGATTCAGTTTTATTAAACAAACATCTAACTGCTTAGATCAATTTTTAATAAAACATTTAATTAGGAATACTATAATACATAGGAGCCCTTAATGTCTTTTTCAGTATTTTATTTAAATCCATAATAATTCATCACATCAGTTAACATACCAACCAAGAGCAAAATTCATTCACTCTTACATTCCTACTTTCTAAATTTAAACTTCTCTTTTAGCAAAAAACTAAAAAGGCAAAGAGCAGAAGTGCTAGAAAAAAATTAGTGATAAACCAAATAATTAGGATATATAATTTGAATTCTACATTTGGGTACAAGACAATAAAATCCATGGAGTTTAGTCAGGGGGAGGGTTAGTGATTTCTTTTTATTATTCTATTATTTTTTTAAAACATCTGTACTTTGTGGCATATTATAAAACCCACTCTCTGGTATACCAGTATCAAACTAAAAATATTTTTATATGTTTAAAGATCTAAATTAACCATGATTTTACTAAAAAAGACTTATACTGACTGGAAATTTCATTTTCAATGTAATTCATTCTTTAAACAGCTTCAGGAAAATGAATAGTCAGATATAGGAAGGAGAGCAAAGAATATGGAAAAAAATTAAAATGCTATGAGACTAACCTTGGAATTTTCTAGCTTCTGGAAGAGAAATGTCTCTCCATAAGGAAAGATGGAAGATGAATTCTCCTCATTTGGATCTTTGGGGGTAGGGGAATTATAGGATGAGAATGGAAAGTTGTGAACAATGTAAAACAGTACAAAAAAATTTCTAAAGCATGTGTTTATTTTATAGCAACACCACAATTTAAGCTTTTGTCACTGTCCTTAAAATTATGCTCATAAAACTTATCCCAAATCAACTCTCCCCAGTCTTCACTGTATATATCCCTTAATTCACAACCATGATGTATTTACTCACTATGGCTTAAAGCTTGGCACCTTATATTTTTGTTCTTCCTAAGCTCTAAAGTCCACAAGCACATTTCCCACATACAAAAGAAACTGTGATGGTGCCACTGATAGTGTTAATTCCTAAATAACGGAAAACATAAAGGGCAGAAAGTTCATCTAAATTCTATTCTAACTCTCAATAAACAAACATTAAAGTTCACTAACACAATAATTAGAAGTGATATCACTCAAAATACCAGAATCCACTTATCTCCCAAACACCAGTGTCTAACACACCTGTAAATTATTTCAAAAGAATTTCTATCATCCTTGAATTAAACTGATCTACAGAAAGAATTCTCACTATTTACATTTTTTGGTGTGGTAAAAAAAATGTTTAAAAGCTCAGTAGTCAAGTGTTTGCCATCTTATGTCAAGAAGACTATTCCTAAACTTCTCTAAGAAGAATTTTTGAAAAGAAAGACTATCAATGATGCATTTACCAGAGTAAAAAGTCAGCCCTTTCCTGTTACCATGGCAAAGTTAGTTCCCATAAATCTATGTCCTGTAGCTCAGACTGTCAGAAACCACTTAATTTCAATAAATGCCTTCAACTATGGTTAATGACAAATGAAGCTAAAATCTTTTTACATTAGCATGTGCAAATTTCCAGGAGTGTAAGTCTATATTACTGTCTTTTATTCACTCACCATTAAAAGCATCTGAACTACTATGAAGCCTGGATGACAGTTCTAGTTCCATTATCCCCTATTCTTCAGATGGACTGCCTTCTTGATTATGACTTTAACACATTAAGATTGTCAAATAAGTGCAAATTAATTAACAGAGATTTTAAAAGCTGACACTCACTTTGCTGGGTCACAGATTTGCCAGTTGAGGTAGCACCAAGTCTTCTCTCACGGAAATAAAGCAAAAGGAAAAATAGAGAAATTAAAATAAGTTAAAACAGATGTTATTTTGAGTAAAGGATTAATATAGAGACATTATTTGGGAAACAACATTCAAAAATAAGTTGGATATTAAATAAAGAGAATAGCCAAATTTCACAAGAAAGTCTTCTAGATAGTCTTAAAAGAAATGATTTCATAAGCACTTGCTTCTCACATTATAATTCACAAAAGTAAATAGACATATGTGCCCAATATATGTGTGAGTGAATACCAATGTTAGTTTGTACATAAAGTAAATTTAAAATTGCTAGCCATATCACTATGAGAAACACATTTTCTAAGTAGATTTCAGTACTTACGTAGGTTTTTTCCTATTACTTTTACTATACTGAGTCAAAATTTTGTCTGACTCTATAACATGAAAATACACAAGGTCTGTTTCAAAGATCTTATAGTCTTGAGAGAGAGATGCATTACAGGCAATTATTTCGAATGCAAAACAACAGCAAGCACACAAGGAAACACTGCAGAAACAAGGTAGAGAGTGCTTATTACTACATGGCAGAAGACTTCCAACAGCTTTGCCATAAGCATCAGGACAGCATCCTTAGTTTCTCTTAATCTATACCTACCCAAATAGCCACAAACTAGGAATTAAAAACAAAACAAAACCAGAAATCAGTGAAATAGATTGTAAAAAAAAAAAAAAATTTTAATCATTGTAATCAAAAGCTGGTTCTTTGAAAGATTAATGAGAAGGAAAATGAGACAGAAAGCACAAATTACCAATCCAATGAATGAAAGGAAGAATATTACTATGAATCTACAAACAATAAAGGGATAATTACAGATTATTAAGAAAATCTTTATGGCAACAAATTCAACAACCTAGAAAAAAGGAATATTCCTTGGAACAAAAATTATCACTATTTATCACTATGACACAAGATAAATAGAAAATCTCAATATCCCTATTCCTATTTGAGAAAGTGAATTTAGTAATTACTAATCACAAAATTTCAGGTCCACATATTTCACAGGTTAAGTCCATTAATCACTTAAGGAAAAGAATTATACCAATTCTACAAAAAGTATTTTAGAAAGCAGAAAAGACTTGTCCCGTATCAATTACAATAAGAACAAGTGCTGCTACATAGATGAATATTCCTCATGAACAGTTCGCAAAAAAACATTAACAAATGTTAGGTTTGCAAGGAATCAACTAGAAAGTAGAAAAATAGTGAGATAGTTATAGAAAATCTAATTAATGAATTTATGGGAGAGTAAGAATTACAAAGATGTCATCCCTTCTTACATAAATCTGTACAGCTAACACAACACTAATAGAGTTAGAAGAGTGAATGTGTGTGCACGTGCATAATTTGTCATACTGACTTTAAAATGTATATGGAATCTGTAAAAGAATACCTAAAAGAATACCTAAAATACTTTTGAGGAACAAGACAAGAAGACTTGATCTACCCTATATCAGGATTTATTATAAAGTTACAGTAATTATACTCTATCCTACTCATAATATGGTAGACCAGCAAAGTAGAATAAGCATTTTATAAAGCCAATTTTCACTTAATCTAAAATAAATTCTAACCTTGAACAATGAGAAATGACTTATATGCTTACTATGTAGATCACTTGTATATTCATAAGGTATAAAAATGATACTTTATGCCTACTTCAGTCAACATATATAAAAAACAACTCAAGATGGGTTATAAATCACAGTGGGACTGGCCAACTAATAAAACAAGATGATAAAATAGAAAATCTTCATGTATCTTATTATGTAATAGACTTTAAACTAAATGAAAATACTGGTAAATTTTACCAAATTGAAATTTGGAAATTATATACATTAGAAGTATTTAGAAAAAGAAGAAACTCTATTTGACAAAGAGCTCTTATCCATAATGAATCAACTCATTAGGAAAGACAAAAAACAAACCATAAAACAAAAAAATAGGTAAATGACCTGAAAAACCATAATTATATTCCATCCTGTTCATAAAATGGTAGACCAGCTAAGTAGAATAAGCAGTTCATAAAGCTGTAACAGAACATAATCATTGACTAATAAATGTATTAAGAAGGTGCTCTATTTTGCTAATCATCAGTGAATACAAATTAAAATTATAATTAAGTACCATACACCCACCAATATAGCTATTTTTTTTTAAATAATAATGTTGAGGGTGTGACACAAAGGCTGCACAGACACTGCTGGGTACCAGGACAACAACTATGTAAGAACCAGCTGGCAGTACCTAGCAGTGGAAGATAAGCACAACCTATCACACAGCAGACCCATTCCTAGGAAATCACTCAACAGACGTGTAAAAGGAAGGGCTCCAAGAAAAGCCACCCGACTGTATGTCAGGGCTCACACACAGATCATCATTCAACAAATACAACAAACTGCCTTGCAACAAAATGGAGAAACACAGTCAATTCTTACTGAGTACTCACTGTATGTCAGGCACAAGGCTGACACAATTTTATGTACATATACGTAAATGTAAGTGTGTATTGCGTGCATTTTTGTGAGTCTCGGTGTATGGTGTATAGTCTCAAACACAAAAAAAATACTGAAAAGAAAAATATTGGCATACAACGTAGTTCAATCGTTTTCCCATAGGCATAAGTGAATAATCTAAGATTCAAACCCAGGCAGCCTAGCTCCATTACCACTATTCTAAGCCACAATCCTTAAAAGAATTAATCACGACTTTGACAAAATATACAATTTAAAAAAAAAAAGAATGTTGAACTACTTTAAGGACATTCATTACTGGTACTTTAGAGCCTGAGTTGTTGAATTTATTATTAGTCATATATAATACAAAGAATAAGTTTGCAGTGATTTTTACTGATTTTACTTTTCAATATCCACTTGCAAGTTAACTATCACATTTATCAAGCAAGTTCATTTGATCTACTCTAGATGACAGATTAACTCAATACAAGCAATCATGTTGTTTTGAAAACTAGTGATTAGCAATGTATATTCTCATTTATCTGTGCATAAATTGTCATAAGCCACTTTATATTCTAATACCTATTAAGCCATGGAATTATGTTAGGGCTATATCTCATATTTCATTCTTAGTACATCCCTAAGAGGTAGTACCTGGTGTCCTAATCTTACCGAAAATGAAAAGCGGCTCTCCCAATCCAAGTGCTAAAGCTAATAAAAGGCAAACCAGGCATTCAAGGTCAATTATGTCTTCAGTGCAAAACCCAACTTCTTCTTCCTTTCTGTTGCCTTCTGCCCTAATATTTTCCTGTCATGTATTCTGAAAACTGATGTCTTTAGCTCTGACATATAAAGCACAGTTGATTTGAGAAAATTAAAAACCCATAAAGAAAAGCAGAAGTATTACCCTCTGTGGGTATAATGCTTTTTGTGATCTAGGTCAAGTTACCTAAAAACTGGTGGCCTGATTTCCTCATTTATTGAGGGAGACTAAACAGGTCCTCCCTACTGCCTAGGAATGAAGAGCATAATGCTTGCTTAGAGCAAGAGGTATACCCTGAACAATATAAACATTCAGCCAGAATGCCAGAATGAGCCAATTTTTTTTTTAATATTCAATTTTGACTTATGTATGCAAGAACTGGAGTATAGGCCAGAGGTGCAGGGGGTAAGGCGATTCACCAGAGACAGAGTAGGGAGCAGAACGAGCAGATCCACTGAAATACACTGCTGAGGGGAGAGATCTGTTGCACCATATGGGTTAGCATTATGACCTGGAATGGCTCATGCCCCCGTGGCTGGAGAGAGCTTGACAGTGCTGAGAATTTACCTCGCATGATCAGTGAGACCCACCAATCATTATTTTTATTATAGACTATTTGGTCCTCCTGAATATCTAATGCATTCAACTGTTTCTTAAATTTCTTAAAAATACGGACAATCTTCACTTGTAATAATGAAGAAGTGTCAACACCCTACTAGGGGAATAAAATGTGGCGGGTTTTCCTTCAGACTACTATACAGTAGGTACTGAATAAAAAAGCATCATCGGTGCAAGAAAACCTAAACAGTATTAAGTGAAAAGACCAAGTTGCCAAAAAAAGAAAACTGCTCAAGAAAATAAATCCTCACAATATCCACAGATGTCTTTTTTTTTCACATACTTTTAATCACTAAAATAGCCATGAAAAGTGGCGGCATGCAGGTCAATTAATGAACAAAATCTCCCTTTATATATTACTTAACCAAGGCAGCCACACCAAAAAAGAATTAGTATACACCATAAATGAACCATAATCACAGGATTTTTTAAAAAAAATTTAGTTCTTACAATTCCTAACAGACTAACCACAGGTCATTACAAAATTGAATTAAAAAAAAAAACAAAACACAATCCTTAGGCAGTTTTTTAAAACTGCCTTGATCCTCAACTTAAAAAAAAAGGAACTTAAAAAAATACTGCCCTGAGGCTTACATAATATCTAACTAAAACACACCAATTTGAATTTAGACTGCATGTGGATTAACTACAGCATACACCAAGAATGTAAAATTTATAATGCACAGATAATTAAGCCTCAATTTATAAAGTGCCAAAAAAAATCTTTAGGATTAAAATAAATGATAATTACAGGAAGTTTAAAACACAAAAGTCAATGTCATTATCTGGAAACTATTAAATCAACTAGCAAAAGGTGCTGTTCAAATATATTTTCAAAGTATAAACTTTTTAATTATGAAAAATTAAAAGATATATTTTACTTATACAAGAAGCATCATATACCTTCACACCTCTATTCAGTAACAATAAATGAATAAATTATTCATATATAATTCCAAATCTGGTAGCTATTGATATAATCAGCCTGTTTTTTTTTCCCATGGGGGAATTTATAAAGACATATTAAAAGAAAAATATCTAAACTTTAGATTACTAAGCATTTTTCTGCTTTATTTTGTGAGGTTTTTTCTTGAACATGAAAAATATGTAATGAATTTCTCTATTTTTCTTACTCAATACAGAAAATGACTGCTTACTATTCTCAGTACATTTTTTCCTCATATATAAACTGCCGTTTCCATTTTTTTCATTGAGCACGGCATTGTGTTATATGTTTCAGGTGTTCATCATTCAGATTCAACTACGTCAAGTTCAACAGCGAAAAGAAGACCTCTAGCACTGACCATGCCACCACTGACCCTTTTTGCCTGATTTATATCATGTTCATATACATCTGGCAAAAAATATGTTAAATTTAAAGATATAAAATTTTTAATAAAAAGTTCAAAAATGACTTAAGACTTTAGGTTCAGTAAACTTTTGAAAAGCCCTCCAACTGTGCTGAGAGTAAGGTTTACCAGATGTATCCCAATTATAAGCAGCCTGCATAACTCTGCTTCCTTACTTTCTCTTCCCCCAAAACATTTCTACTCCTGAAAGAGAGGGCTTGTGATGTGTGCTAAGGATGAAACAGTTGTATGAAAAACACCTGAAACTCATTACACTGGGATGAATTTAAGCTGAAAGGTACCAGTTCCTTCCTGCCTTGAGCACTAAGAAGGAAACTCCCAGAAGGATCCCAGGACACACCTATGACTCCCAGGAAAAAGGTAACTGGTTGGACTTGTTTTCTGCCAGAACACCTCCAAGGTCGACCTCTCTGTGAAGGCAACAGGGAAGTAATAGTTCATTCTTCAAGCCTAGTTCTGACTTGACCCTCAAGAAATAGAAGACAAAAAGGATCCTGCTTTAGAGCTGAACTTAATGTAATCCAAGATGATGTCTTTATTTTTTAAAGATTTATTTATTTATGCATAAAAGAACTGGGGTATAGGCCAGAGGTGTTGGGGTGAGAAATTTCACCAGAGACAGAGTGGGAGCAGAACAGGAGGATCTACCAAAATACACCATTCGGGGAGCAGCAGATGAAACAGGAAAGATATGCTGCCCCAAGTGGGTTAGCTCCCTGGCTGGGGATCAAACTCAGGCCCTACTGGTGATAGTGCTGAGACTTAACCACGAGGCACCAGGGAAGCCCTGATGTTGATTTTTTAATGATAACACCAGAAACTCCTACAATGTTATATTAAATGTTATTTTAATAAAATAAATTAAAAGGAGAGACAGACATCTTGATCCTTACTGTCTAGCATAATCCCACCCAGCCCAATATTTCTGATAAAAGGAGCAGGCAGGACTTCAAGGAAGAAGCCCAAGGCATGAACAAAATTACAGGCAACACCTCTGAATTATTTATGTTTGCTTCCAGATTGCCAAAACAAAGTTAGTCATAAGGCATTTGGTTTCTCAATTCACATAAATTTTTTTTAAATATTTTATTTATTTATGCATACAAGAGCTGGGGTATAGACCAGAGGTGGGGGTAGGGTGGTGGTGAGAGGTTCACCAGAGACAGAGTGGGGAGCAGAACAGGTGGATCTATTGAAATATACTGCTGAGGGGAGCAGCGGGTGATACAGGAAAGGTCTGCTGTGCCATGTGGGTCAGCTTCCTGGCAGGGAATAGAACTAATGCTGCACTGGCTGCAGACAGCTTCATAGTGCTGAAACTTAACCCCTTTTGCCACCAGGTAGGCCCCTCATATAAAATTTATGTTTATACTACATTATAGTCTACTAAATGTGTAGTATTATGTCTAAAAAATGTATCTTTATTAAAAAATACTTTATTGTCAAAAATGTTAATCATCATTTGAGCTTTCTGTGAATTGTCATCTTTTTTCTGGTGAAGGGTTACAATAGTAACAGCCTAATCTTGAATCACAGATCACAAAATAGACATAATAATAATGAAAACTTCTGAAATATTGGGAGAACTACCAAGAAGTGACAGGGAGTCAGGAAGTAAGCTTATGCTGTTGGGAAAATGGAGTTGGAAGACTTGCAAAATCACCACAAAACTTCAATTCATAAAAAATGCAACATCCTTGAACCTCAACAGAGTGAAGGACAGTAAAATGAGGTATGCTGCAACCCATCTTCCTGGAGAATCAATTGTCCAGCAGGAATCAGAGGAATGAGAGGCAGGGAGATGTGGACACATCCAGGGAGAGCAAAACAAAGGTCCTCACCGCAGAAAACACACCCAGCACATCCCCTTTAACAGTTACATGAAATGTTAAAGAGTCAACAAAGTGTGTTAAAAATATCGACTACAAAGAATTCTTGTTATTTTTCATGCCAGAGTGTGTACTTAGATGTTATTTGATTACAGAGAATCTTGGGGAGCCTCCCTGGTGGCACCAGGGGTTGAACACTGCACTATGAAGCCACTGCAGCACGAGTTTGATCCCTGGCCAGGGAGGTGACCCAGATGGCACAGCAGACCTCTCCTGTCTTGCCTGCTGCTCCTCTCAGCAGTGTATTTTCAGTGGATCTGCATTTTCTGCTCCCCACTCTGTCTCTGATGAATTCTCCCACCCACCCCTCACCTTTGGCCTGTACCCCAGTTCTTTTATGCTGAAATCAATCTCTAAAAAAAAAATAAAAATAAAGAGAATCTTGGATTATATAAGTGAGTTTTATTTTACAAATATTCTAACACCTTAAAATGTTGCAATTACTGCTCATAATTCAGGTGAATCAACGAGGGGAAAAATAGTGAAGTCTTGAAATAATCTGCTTTCTCATTTTATGATCTGAGGACTACAAGGGCATAGTTACCAGTTACTGCCATCATCACAGGAAAGGTTACAATGGGTGCTAGATGCAGCTACTAAGTCCCTACTAATTTCACATTTTAATTCTCTTTTTTTTTAAAGATTTATTTATTTATGCATACAAGCACTGGGGTACAGGCCAGAGATGTGGGGGGGTGGTGAGAGGATTCACCACAGAGAGTGGGGAGCAGAACAGGCAGATCAAGTGAAGTACACTGCTGAGGGGAGCAGTGGGCACAACAGGAGAGGTCTGGTGTGCCATGTGGGTCCCCTCCCTGACCGGCAGCAGGGATCGAACTCGTGCTGTAATGGCTGCGGTTTGCTTCATAGTGCGTTGCTTAACCCACTGTGCCACCAGGGAGGCCCTTAATTCTCATTTTTAAAGACTTAAAACCACAGGGTGAATTAGAAGTCTATCTGAGACGAAGTTTACACTAACAACTAAATGAACATCAAGAGTCAAAAATTTATGCAAAATAGCACATCTTGCTTAAAAGTTAAGCCAAATGTTTCTTGTCTAAAGTTATCCCTGTGGCTCCCATAAAGATTCTGTTCTAGCAAAGATAGTTTTAATGTGTGCACTCATAGCAGACCCTTTACAGTTACTTTTCTCTTATTTAAAATTTGCAAAATGCATTTTCCTGCTAACATGTCACACACAAATTAGTGATCTACATTCTGAAAAAATTCATCAGTTCTTATACATGCAATCAAAAATTTTAAGGGATATTTCCTAAAGGAGTGTTTAAGAAAGTGGTTTCCAGAGTCAGATATAAACGAATCAAAACTCCAGCTCACTACTCATGTGATTCTGGGGAAATTAAGCTAGTGCTCAGTCACTTCAAAAGGAAGGACTATTACCTACTATGGTGGGTCACTGTGAGAATTAGATAACCCAAGAAAATTATTGAACCAACCAGTACCTAAGCGTTTGATAAATGGCAATATTATCTGAATGCCTGTTAAATACTATACATTGCTATTGGCATCAGGGATCCCGAGAGAGTCAAATTCATTAGGGCCTCCAACCACCAAGAGTTCATGCTCCTACGGAAAGTATATAAATCAACTCAGTCTTGTAAATTGCCACATTTTCTCCTGCAAATTCAAAATTTCCATGTTTCCTCTTGTCTGTCTAATAAGAAGCTTGCACAGTAATTACCAAAGGTGTCCAAAGGCAAAAGAACCAGTAGTTGAGACAGAGTGCAGACTGGACACTGGCAAAGGAGGATCTTGCAGAAGTACTGAGTTCTGTGCAGGAAACCTGTAACAGATTTCAGTATCTCCCAGCAACTGTCAAACTTGAAGAGACTCACAACTCCCAGCAGAGTGAAAAGTGTTAGCTTCAGTGAAAGAAAAAAAAAAAAAAAAACCCACCACAACCCTGGCGAAAACCACACAACCATCTACGGTATTATTTTGAGAAACAGATGAAAGCACTCTCTGCTGTAAGCCAGCCCTCTCACTCTGAAGCTACACAGGGACCCAGTGACACCACAGTCTGGAGGGCCCCCTCACCTTTGAGTTCCGGTCTCTGGTGGTTTCATGCTGCTACCATGTTTTGCACATGTCTTTTCCACTACAAACCCCTTTATTCATCTCTGCTTCCTCAGTACATGACCCAGTCACAGTACCAAGTAAGTTCTCACTAGCGGTTCACTGAATTAAATCTTATTGAGCATTATGCAGGCAGCAGAGATACAAGAATTAGAAAGTTGGGCACTATCAAAGAACAATCTAAAAGAAAGAGAATCAGCAATTCAAAATGAGAATTGCATTCATGGAAGAACACAATGCCAGATGTGGAAGGAAGGTATAGAAAGGGGATATCCAGATAGAATTAGGGAAGAGAACTGGCCCAATGAACTGGGGGACAGCTAAGGAGTTCCAGGCAGTTTGAAGGTGGAAAAAAAACCTGGCAGAACAGTGGACAAGAGAAAAGACAGAAGGAAGAAGTTTTAAAAAAAGGGTTTGGTTGCATAAATTGGTATGTCAAATTCAGGAAAAAATACAGTGCAGATATAACCCCCCCGCCCCAACAACAGAACACAAACAGCTTATCATAAAAACTCTTACCTCCCTGAAAGCCCATTTGTTGACCCTGGAATCTCAGGTACAGGTCGATGTCTTAGCAGGAAAGATCGAGAAGGTCTTGTAACCAACTTACTACGACTTCTCATAGGTGCCAGGATTGGTGACGATGGAACATACAAATCATTTACAACCATTTCTCCTTGAAATTGAAAGAACGGGGATGGTGGGGATTTTTCTAAGCCATTAGTTCCATTTCCAGAATTTGCTTCTGATTTTGAACAGCCAAAAGAAGAAAGACATTCAGGGTCTGCATTAGGAAGCCTGCTCACATTTCCTGAGACCAAATCAACATTTTCTATTTGTTCTCCAGTTGGGCAATTTATATTTTTCTTTGTAATCAAAGAGTCTATTTTAATACTTTCACTACCAAATATAGAATCTTGGAAAGAACCCAAACTGGGGTGTGGTTCTTCTGGAATGGAAAAGTTGTGTCTGGGAAGAGACAAGTTATCATCCGATTGAAGAGACTGGCTGTCTTCCGCATGAATGTCCTTTTGATCGAGACTCTCTGTAACACCCTCCAAATGTGATGGACTAGGTGTCTGAACACTACCTGAATCTGCAGGTTCTACACAGGTATTCTGATCAGAAGAGGAAGCCTGGCCATCCTTGGAAGTCTCCTCATTCTTCTTTGTTTTATGAACATTAGCATATACTGGGATATCTTGCATTTTTGACAAGATTATCTGTAACTGTTTAAGTATCCTTCTACGGTGTCCCGTAGGCGATATTCCAATTTTGTGGAGCACGCTGTCATTGATGGCCGCACAGTCCTTCACAGTATTAAAACCAAACTCCCGGAAGTGTAGGAGATACTGCTCCAAATTAATGCTCATCAGGAAATCTCTGATATCAACATTTACTTCACTGACGGTGGACATAATGGTGGCTTCATTACTAAGTAGCTTTATAACAAGCAGTTCAATGAAGACCCACACAGCAGAGCACAGGCCGGCGCTGGTTCTTCCTCCAGTGTCACTGGTGACAGGAAAATGTCTCCAATGTTATTTTGTCTGCAGTGAATGCTTTAGGTGCCACAGCCTGGAACAAAAAGGAAAATTAATTAGCACATTTAGTAATTAAAACCTAGTTTTACATCATAAACTTCCTCTGAAGAAACAATAAAAAGAGGTTATTTCCCCTCACAGAAAGTTTGGAATCTTTGTGCTTTATGTTGCATGCCCTAGAAAGGTATTTCCTAGGTAGCGTGTGAAGGAACAGAACAGAAATGTTATGCTAGTATCAAGAGACGATTCTCAAAAAAGTAAAAATGACACACAGGATGAACGAGTCCATTGTTTTACTCATCTTGTTAATTGACCAAGGAATCATTAAGATGGTTCCAAAAGCATGTGTGGGATAAGCCTGTGAATCCCATTAGAAATCTAGGCCCCTTTTTATTTTTTTTTAAAGATTTATTTATTTATGCACACAAGCACTGGGGTACAGACCAGAGGTGTGGGGGTGAGAGGATTCACCAAAGACAGAGCGGGGAGCAGAACAGGCAAATCAACAGAGGTACACTGCTGAGGGGAGCAGCGTAGGCCCCTTTTTAAAAAAGTGTTAGAACAAAATTTGTTGGTTAGACTTAAAAAAAGTGCAAGAAAAGGTTAATGGCTGACAGGCAATAAAGTCATAACTTCAGAGTTATCCTTCCCCTGGTCAAAAATCTAAAAGATAGCAGGTCACTTCCGAGTTCTGTGCTCTAACCAACTAGGAAATCAGCAGATCTGAGAACAGGAATTAGAAGTAAAATCAAAAAGCTCTGCTCTGTTAAACAAAACAGAGGCATGGACAGAACACGTTATACTTTTCTCCTTAACAGTAACTAATCATGAACAACTTTCTCTGTTCATATACATTCTTCAAAGACTCTCTTAAAAAGCACAAGAAATACTCTTCAGGTCAGTAATTTTAATGTCAATGAAGTAGCAGTATTATATGTACCATGCTGATACACAAGATGAGATTAGGTTAAATAATTCCTACATGCATTAGCTAACAGGAAATAATATGACTGTAAACGAAAGAAATTTATAGGTCACATTTTCTTTTTTACTCAGATTGTCATTTTCTCCCAAACACTAGCATTTTAAAAAAAGTAAGTCCATTTATCTAGATGTTTATAGAACCGTGTTCAGTTTGTGAAAGTGTTGATATGTGCCAACTTCTATATGTTATTTCAATGAAGAGAAAAATACAGAATATATATTATCACCCATATGCTAAGGTAATATAGTGCAACACACCCAAACAAGGTAAATTTACCTAAACAAGCTCTGGTGCAATGTTTGTGGAAACCACATATCAACGTAGCTCTCCAAAAGGTCTAACTCGGACTCTACATGTGTAACATACCATAACTATTTTAAAATATTATCAACTACTGATAAAAAGGTATAGGATAAGAGGGAAAGCACATTTTGTCTTCAGCAGCACTACAGGAACAGAGAACTAAAACTACATATGCAGTGAAAGGCAGGGAATCATTTTCAGTAAGGATCCCTACATTATACTCAAAATGACATGCCAGGAAAAATAAAAAGTAGAAAGCTAAACCTCAAATCCAGGTATAAAGCTAATTCTCAGATATAGCATGTTTACTCTACACAATTATTTTGTTAACAAATGTGGTGGGTAGCACATCACAAAATGGCTGGCATTTTGATCTTGGACTTTCCAACTCCTGCAACTTTAAGAAAATGTTTTTTTAAGCAAAGCAGTCTGTGGTATTTGTTACAACAGCAACCCAAGCTGACTAATACACTCTTCCGTCCTTCCTGTTCTTGCCAAGGTTCAAGCTCATTGCATCTCTTGCCTGAATGACTGTATCAGTCTCTAAACAAATCCCTTGGCCCCATTTCCATCTATTAGTGAATTGCTGAAACCTAAATTAGGCATGTTATTCCACATCCTTAATCGGATAAAGGCTAAAATTTTTAATGGTGCCAATACCAGAGCTGGTCTAACATAAATAGCAGCTATTAGTGATGAAACAGCAATTATGTTCTAGACACCATTCCTCATATATATGTTTCCTGCACTGTAGGTGTTCCTATATACTAACCCAAGGCTCAAGTTCAAACCATGCCAAACATTCTACATACACCCTTCATTCACGTTAGCTCATTAATGTTAATTATCATTCCCCAGACAACTGCTTAGTGGACCCAAACCTTTTGCATATGCTGTATCTGCTTGCAGAACTAAACATTCGCAAAATCCTAGGCACTATTTAAAATTCGAAATAGGGTCATATTACTTTCTCTTTGGAGGCTTCCCATGGACCCATGAGAATACAATGAATTACTCCTTCATAAACATCTATAATTAAATCACATAAATTTACAAAGTGCTTAGGTCATGTTTAGGAGACAAGAGGTTTGTAGGGATAGTGGAAGTGGTTCAGCAGCCCCTTATGATATTCTCTTTTGTGCATGAGTGTGGCTTTGATTTTTAATACACAAAGCCCTTTCTTTTCCCTGGAGTTTACGCAAATACTTCCTGTAGGTTGACTCAAAAACAAAGACACCAAATGCTGTAAGTAAAACCACATTCTCTGCTATCAGCATGCTGTGGCTCAATATGCTGAATATGACTAATGAATCCCATTCCTCTCTGTGACCCACATGAGGCTCCCTCCTGCAGGCCCCCAATCCTCTTGGGCACTTTAATGCCAGCACAACCCTCCAATCAGGGAACTGTTTAGCTGTCTGCAAACCCAGAGGTGTCCACCAAAACATCATCAGGTACAGAGGGACAGACACGCCTACGCTCTATAAAAGTCTACCGGGTACACAGTCCTTCCTATGAAACTGAGGCTCTCCATGATTTGTCCTCCACTTGGGCATGATGGCAAGCCAGGTGCTACCTCAGTGGCTCTTCAGGTCCTGTGTGTGGATGCTGAAACAACTACTGAACAGGTCCAGGAGTCTGTATTTGTAAATCTCCAACAATGACTCAGATGCACGACAAAATTTAGTGAAGGAGTTTTAAATTCCTCACGCATACGCTTTATGCCCTCCTACACCTGCCAACCATATTACCCTTCCTCCCTAGGATGATGTGCCCATCCCAGCACACTGGCCATGAGTCTGGAATCAGACTCAAATTTCTCCTCTTCCACTTTCTAGTGCTACAAACACAGGTGCGCGTCTATATCTACCTTACCCATAAAGTGAGTATTTTAAAAGGTACCTCAGTGCTGGTGAAGATTAAATGAGAGAACCCATCTTTAATGTTAAAATAGTGTTTAGTAGGTGGTGAGCACTTAGTAAACACTCACTTCCACATTTATTTTCATTACTAATCATTATCTTCCCAAGCTGAAATCTTCACCATGTCTTTCTTTCACAAGTTTTCTACTGAACAATAAACTCTCTTCTCTGCATGTATTTCACAGAGCACTTGAGTGCATTCTATTCATCCCAAAAATGGGATAGTGTGGGTGAAAATCAAGATTTTGAAACTAGAAAACCTGAGTCAAATCCTAGATCCTTTATTTAATTTTATAAGCCTGGACAAGTTCTCTGTGACTCAGTTTCCTCATCAGGAAAATGGAAGTTATAATAGTACCTCCCTTATAAAGCTATTGTAAAACATTTAGAACACCAACAGCACCCAATAGATAGGTGTTTGCTTTTATAATTATTTTTATTGTCCCTTAACAAATAACTCTGCCAAGATGATGACGAGCCCACATAAGCTGCCCAATAAATGTCAAATGATTTACTCATAAACAAAGTGTATGATGTGTGTCTAGTACATGACTAAAGGATGCACAAAGAGCTGGCACTACAGACGTAATTGTGCACTGACCCATCTTATCCTGACCCATTTCCATCAGGAAGCAACGAAAAGGAACACCTGCTGCATGCCTGACTTATGATTTAATAAACATTCCTACTGAGCTCTAATAAACCAACTAATTCACGCCACCTCCCCTGCTCACATCTTAGTCCAAGCTAGTATCCTGTCTATCTTAGATCACAGCAATGCCCCTAACGACACCCGATTCTGTTCTGGCCCCCATATATTCTCAATATCGTAGTCACAATGACTCATGTTATAATGAAAGTCATACCCTAGCATCCCAGGACATTCCATCTTCATTTCCTAACTTCCTCCTCCATCAGGCAACTGCCACCAAGCAGGTCTCAGTCCTATTCCCTCATGACCTTCCCACTCACCCTTTCATCTCTTTCAAACCTGCTTCCCCAACACATACCCACAGCTTATGGCTCATTCTATCAATTTAGCAAGTTCCACATAGGTGTACCTTCTTCAGAGGCCCTAGCCCCATTAGTAGAGACACACCTTAGGCCTCAATACTTGCCATTGCTCTACCTGTCTCTACATCTATTAGTACCTGGCAACTGTTTGCTGACCGAAGAGGACAGGGATCTTCTCTATTCATCCTCATCCTAGCATGTCAGGCTGAGAACAGTCAGCCATTTAGGAAGTGCCCAATGCTTGCTGAATAACTTCTTCCCAGTTCTGTGAAGATTTAAGATGAAAATGGACAAGAGTACATAATTTTAAAGTTTTGTCTACTAAGCTTGCACAGAGCAGACAAAAGTCAGATTTCTCTAATTCATCTCACCACCTGATCTTCAAATCAGGACTTGTGGGGGGGTATTTCAAATTGCAAGTGGAGCTTTGAAAAACTCATCAGGCAAGACAGCCTTCTGCCTCCTAATGCCTCTGACAAAGAAAGTCACATGGTGAACTACTCCCCATGCCCCAGCCCCACTACCAGGGGAGCTTGGCCAGAGTCTATAACTGACTCTCAAGGAAAGAAAAACATAGCTTGTTTAATTAAACCACAAAGTTATTAAGTATTTAGTGCTGACAATTATAAAATCACATTTGCCTAATAAGTATTATGGGATGGAAAATTGTGGCATAGTAACGTTGAATTCGGTCATTTGTTTAATCCATTCTTTATAGAAAGCACACCATTTCCTAAAAGTACACCACAGTTCTCATCCCATAGAAACATACTCTTAGCATATTTAGAAACTGCAAATGTTTCAAAATAATAAAGCTAGCAATCAGTGTCACAGGATTGAAAGGAATTTCAGAAAATATCTACTAAATAAAAAGAAAAAAAGGCCTCCAGGTGAATAATGAAGCTTTTCAATGTTCTCAACACCAATTTCCCAGATTCTAAGAACAATGAAAGTTTACTGTATTCCAGAACAGTTGTTCCTGATAGAGTGGAACCATCTCCTAGGGGGAAATCCAGAAATGCACAAGAAAATGCCTTTGCTGGATAGAATGATTGAGCAGCATCACTAGATTAAAAAAGGTGATTGATGACATCATATGATAAAACCCAGGTAGAAACCTCAAGTACAATTTGTACCCCTCTAATTCTGTACATTAATTGGCTGTCCCAGCTGGGTAGTTGGTATTACAGATGGTAGAAGTTTCCTGGTCTTCAAGTTGCTAGCAAACTTATTGTGCAGAAACAGCTAACCCTTTCATAAATCAGGAGGGTCCATGCAGATAATATACTGAATAGTTAATTCAGGCAGTGGGTGTGACAGAGTCCGACCACTGCTTAAGCATAGAATATGGTGACATGATACAGGTATCACACAGCAAGACACACACTGATAAGACTTTACCTCCATCTATTCATAAAGACAGTGTGTTCCACTTTGTTCCCCGCAACCATACAGAAAAGGAAGTCTTGAAAAAAAAAAAAAAAAAACACTTTATTGTTGTATTAGCCCATGCCATAGTACAGAGGATATTGCAAAAAGTTCAAGGATCAAGAACCCTAATTATTCTAGCCTGAGTACTTAACCTCCAGAACACTAAAAATGTTCTACATCTACATCTGTTCACATAAAAGCTGCACCACCACTCCCTTTACCTCTTACAGGAAGCCCTACTCCCTCAAGCTGGCCATCTCGCTTAACTGTGGTCACCCACAGGCTCAAACCTACAATACCCTAGTGCTTTCCACCTTGACCACTACCCTTCCCTTCCCCCACATCAGAATACGTCCATACTCTTTCATCCCTCAAACTTGCATTGCTCATAACAGTCAGCATTTGGGTAGGGGTTCAGTGACTCCACACAGTGCCCATGCCAAAGTCACAAAGCAGATGAACAATGGAGCCAGAATTTTAAGAATCAGACTCCACCATCTGTGCTAATAACTGTGTTCCTCTTCCACTAATTTAGCGGTATTGGGGTCTCAAAACCCTCAGTTTTCCCTCTTCTTGGACTGTCTTCCTATGCCTAAGTGCTGATAGTCACTAGGAAAATGCTGCTTAAATCTACCCCACCTTGCAAGTTCATGTTTCATACACTTCTTCATTTTGATTGTGAGCATATGTAAATGTAATGTAAATGGTTAAACATTTATATTTAATTGTTTGAGATTTAAGAGCCTATGACAAATTAAGAGAGAACATCTTTGAAATCTCTATATGAAACAAGGCAATAACAAATTTAGTTTATTAAAATATCGCACCTGTGATTGTGGAAAGACTGCTAATGCAGAATTCTATAGCACAACTGATACAGAATAAGAGAGTAAGAAGCCAAAATCAAAATCACATAACCAAGTATCACCAAGAAAATGTTCATTGCTCACCAGAGCAGTCAATAATCATCATTTTAAAAAATGAACAAACAGAAGAACAACAAAAATATCTGACTAGAAAAGAAGTATTGAAATCTTGTTCCAAATGATACTGGGTAGACTCTGAAAGTTTTAACTTTAAATGTGGTACAGAAGGATTCTGTACCTTATTTTCTGAGCTTACCATTTGCTAACCGCCTAGATCGGCTCAGTTACTTAATTTCCCAGAGGAAAATATACCTCCTATCTGTTAGGAGTTCTGTTAGGATTAAACAAATAAAATATTTAAAGTATATATCATAGTACCTGACATGAATTAGAAATACTACATTATTATTAATTCATCTGTTGAAAACACTATTGCCCTTACTTTGACTGGTATTGTTCTTCCTACCTAATAAGTTGCATTGCTTTAAATTAGTAGTATAAATTATTCTTCTAATAAACCCACAAAGTGGCTAACACAGCAGTAAACAGTTTTATTAATTTAGTAAAATATAGATGCAGTTAGAGGCGCTAGAATGATCTCACCTATAGACTCTAGATCTGGGACCTTGATTATCAGAGTTCACAGCTGTCATGGCAACATGACCTTGAGAAAGTTACTCTACTTTCCTGAGCATCACCACTGTTCTCTACACAGGAATGACAAGAGTACCCACGTCACTTGACTGTCTGAAGATGAAATGAGTAAATATGTGTAACAACCGTAGTTCCAGCCAGCCGTAAGCATTTAACTAGTCTGCTAGATGGAGAATAACTTAAGTTTGAGATGAAAACATCCAGGCTCTGGGGAAAACCATCCCAAGACTCAGAACAAGGAGAGGGGACTATTCTAAACTATGTTTTATTTACAGTCTAATCTGAAAACACAACTCCTCCTTTATAGAACTTAATACCCATTTCTACATCCTGTGAAAGCCAAGAGCGATAGGCGCTTTACACTTATGAGGAGCTGTTAGTGACATAGGTCCTATCCAGTTTAGGTGGTTTAGATAATATCTCAACAGTTACGTGTTTGATAATCTCCTTGGCTTCTATTCTCCTTCTAGATGTCCATCCGGACAGTAAGTTAACTGGCTAATATTTGAGACTTCTTTTCAAGTCTTATTCAGACATCTTTAAAGTAGAGCTATAATTCTTGGGCAACCAAAGAAAGATTTCATCATCTTGAGTTCCTAAAAGAGCAAAAGCGGGAATAATGAGAAGCAACATAAACCAACTGCATCACTGTGGAGGACTTCCACCTGGAAGCTGCCAACACCTGGGCAACTGCTCTGCCCAGTGCCAGTACACTCCTGCCCCTCCTCTATAAGCTGGCCACCTCCAGCTGAAAGGAAAATCATACCCCTTTGAACTCTTGATATGACCACAGGTGTACACTCTTCAGGATGCTGGTCCATTTCATGCTGCACTGAACATAGCTTTAATGTTTAATTTACTCAGGTGGAGACCAGCTCGATATTATACTTCAATAAAGAGATCTTAAGATGTATATGTTTGTGTTCTTTCTCTATACACACACAGTAATAAAATTTCAGCAAAATTTCTCTGAATTAGAATCACATTTTTAGACTAACAACCAGATGTTTCAAAATAGCCTACTGTGGCCATTTCCTCTCTTTGCATTTATAAATAGCACTCTGACCTCTTTTCCAACTGAATTTCAGGGCTTATTCCTATTGGTTCTGTGATTGCCAAAGTTTTATTCTTGGAAAATAGGGTATTCTAAGCAAATATCTCCCATCTTGCTCACTTATTTACATTTCTCCATCCAATAAACATTCATGGCATACTAACTACTCTCTCTGAGATAATAGCTGGAAATATTTGCAGTACAAGGTAACAGAACGTATTTGAAAATAGTGCTAAGCACTACAAATAAAATGAACAGTCTTCTCTCCAAGAGTTTAAAATCTAAAGGGGAAGATTAGACATGACCATGAGCAAAGAAAAGTGGTTTGCTTACGAACAGTTCCTCACTACTCAGTAAGTGCCAGTAAGTAAAAGAATACCAAAATCAAAAGATGCTGATGGATCCAATAGCAGCACTTAAATAATAATGAGAAAAGTCAGATTTGTAACCTTGATTCTCACATGGCATGTTTTGTTGTCTTATTTTTGATCCTATAGAAAAGCAGTATTGTCACCTTTCCTAAGTGCCTAGACACTTGAAAAATTTCCAATCAACTCCATAAATAAGAGTGAAATATGCAGCAGTTCAGAGATTTAGGGAAAGAGTAATCAGTAAAACCTACTGGGGAGGGGGAGGCAAAAGAAATGCATCAGGTGGAAACAGCAGCATCTGAAATAGGAAGGAACATAGAGGGAGATACCCATAGGCAGCTACAAGGTGAGGATAACTGGGACCCACAGAGAGTTCAAAAGGTAAAGTGACGACAGTAAAAGAAGTTGGAATTGGCTAGGGAAGGCCATCCAAATCATCTTGGCAACTGCTTTCACATGAGTCCACATCACCTCACAATGAACACAGTGATGCACCTGTCTTCAGGTTTGCCCTGACCATTGCTCCAACTTCAAACTGATGTAACCATTCTTTCAGCTTCCTAAAGCATTCTAATGTAACTAGTAGAGTCCTTTCTACATCCTGTTTTTGTGAGAACATGAAAGCAGATACACCATCTGCTCAGCCCTTTCCTCAGTATTCCCTCTACACACAAAGTGTAAGAGAAAAATAATTCTCCCCACCTCTTCAATACTAGTTTTTACCCCTGAAGCTGCTCAGAACGATGCACCAAAGAGATCATTCTCCTTTTGTCCCTCCACAGCAGGAGTTAGGAAGTAAACTTATGCTGAATCAAACTGTAACCAAAAGTTCACAAAATTTAACTAGAGGGCCTCCCTGGTGGCACAAGGGGTTAAGTCTCAGCACTATGAAGCTATTTGCAGCCACTGCATCAACAGTTCAATCCCCAGGCCAGGGAGCTGACCCACATGGCAAGGCAGAACTTGCCTGTCTTGTCTGCTGCTCTCCTCAGCAGTATATTTCATTCTGCCTGTTTTGCTTCCCACTCTGTCTCTGGTGAATAGTCTCACCCCCCTGCACCTCTGGACTGCACCCCAGCTCTTATATGCATAAAAAAATAAATCTTTAAAAAAACGTTAACTAGAGAGAGATGACAAGAACAACATAGCCTACTATTTCAACTAAGAAAACAAGCTAGCAAAGTGGTCTAACTGTTATTATATATTTACTCTGACCAATACATGTTTAAAGTCTAAAATAACAACAGGAATCACAAACTTTATATAAATATTATAAACCTCTAATCTCATAAAAATCATATTTGGTCACAGTTGAATATTCCAACATGAATGAGAAGTTTTCTACCTAATATATATATATATATACATATATATATATATATATATATATATCTGTGTGTATTTCAAAACTCCCTCAGTTTTGTAAGGGCAAGATCTGTATCAAATAAATTAGTCAATAAATACATGAGAAAAAATGTGTGTTAAAAAGAACATTAGTCGGCCTCCCTGATGGCGCAGTGGGTTAAGCAACGCACTGTGAGGCAACCCGCAGCCACTGAAGCCAGAGTTCAATCCCTGCTGCCAGCCAGGGAGGGGACCCACATGGCACAGCAGACCTCTCTTGCTGTGCCCACTGCTCCCCTCAGCAGTGTACTTCTGTTGATCTGCCTGTTCTGCTCCTGGCTCTCTGTGGTGAATCCTCTCACCACCACCCCCCCACACACACACACCTCTGGCCTGTGCCTCAGTGCTTGTATGCATAAATAAATAAATCTTAAAAAACACATTAGTTAAAATAATCACTTATTAAAAAGCAATGATCATTATTATATGTGGCATTTTATGGCAACTTTCCACAAATGTCCCCATGGTTACAGGGAGGTATGGCAGAAAGTAGCAAAACAAAAGAGAAGTATCTTCTTGATATAATGGAGTCTCTGATTCAGAGTCCTAGGCAAATAGATGTTTATAATTTTTTAAAGGTTTATTTATTTATGCATACAAGCACTGGGGTACAGGCCAGAGGCGTGGGGGGGTGAGAAGATTCACCACAGAAAGTGGGGAGCAGAACAGGCAGATCAACGGAAGTACACTGCTGAGGGGAGCAGCAGGCGAGACAGGAGAGGTCTGCTGCGCCATGTGGGTCCCCTCCCTGGCCGGGGACAGGGATCGAACTCGTGCTGCGGTGGCTGCGGTTTGCTTCATAGTGTGTTGCTTAACCCACTGCGCCACCAGGGAGGCCCGGCAAATAGATGTTTAAAACGTCATAGTTTCATACTGCTAGCTAAGTTTCTAAGCAAGCTGCAAGTCATAATAATTTAAGTCCTAAACGGAGCCTCAGTACCCAACAGTAATTGAATTGAAAATTAACTGAATAGGGAAGAGCCTCACACTGTTAGAAACCTGTGATATCAGATGATTAAGAATTTGTTTTCAAAGGTACTATCAGATTCTCCAAGCATGGACAACCCATATATAAGCTGACAGGTTTACAGAGGAAGGCAAAAAATACAAACATGCACGCCCACGTAAATAAGTTTTAACAAGTCATTCGACTTACCCGCTAGGTGCACTTTAAATTAAATAAATCTTCTGAGTACCAACAAAACAAGTCTATATTAGTCACTCCTTGTGATGAGACCCATCTTCAATGTGAATGTGTTAGATGCATGTTTGAAAAGGAGTCAGAGAGCTATTTCCACTTCAGACGCTAGCCTAGTTGCATGGCCCATTTTACTTTTCTTTTTCCTTTCTTTTAAAACATTGTTACACCGTGAAATATCATGAGAATTTTCCCTCGATAATTGTCTGGTAAGTGCATGGTGTCATACCTAAGAGTCTTGCGGCATTTCTCTTTTTTTGTTTTTTTCTTTAAAAAGTTAGCTTCCTTTTTAAAACAGCCTTAAACTTCATCTTCTGATTACTCTTGGGCAAAGTTCCATAAACTCGTGCAGTGAAGAGTGCTTAAGTGCGGGGAAATCAATACTGAGCTTGTAAGTACAATACTATTATTGGTAATCACAACGACATCCGATTCAATGTACTTTCAAAAATAGCTTATTTTTCAATACACTTTTTTTTTTTTAACCCAAAGGATATAGTCCACTGAGCAATCTGCTTCAAGGACAAGCTTGCAACAACAACAAAAAAAGTTGCTATCACACCATACAAACTTGCAAAAGCCCAAAATACAAACCAGCTTTTTATTTCCCAGTAATGAGCAAAGGTTGTAATTGACAATATATTTCACGATACCTTCGCTGGAAAGAAAGCAACCACAGTGCTCAAGGAGGATCAGAGGGAAGTTTTAAAAAAACAAACCAGAATGAACTTACTTTTTACTAAATGAGACGAGCACCCATTCTCCCAGGAGACTTGTTTCCAAAAGTATCAGTCTAGCAAACTCACTGGCGACAGGTTCCCGCGCACAGCGCGGGGTTCAGGCAGGTGGAGGTCAAATGAATGTAATTAAAGCTAATTAACAGGCCCGTCGTCTAACATGCCCGAGGAGCAGGGTGCGGGGGAGCATACAGATCCCAACAAAGTCATTATCTCTACTTGGTAAATAACTCGGTGCCTGAAACTCGTCAAAGGGTAGCGAGTTTTAGGGGGGCGGAGGGGAGTCTAGTTGTCTATCCAGAAAGACACCCTCCCGGGCCAAATCCCTTCAGTAAGTGGAGTCTTTGTAGCACCCGCTTCTGGTTTCCTTTTGGACGCCCACGCGCGGGGGCGAAATCTAAGGGGCAGAAACCAGAGCCCAGCACTTAGCGCCCTGGAAATCTCCCTAGAAAAGTGCCGAGAAGCCCCGACCCATCCTGGGGCTTCCTCCCACCCCGGCCGGGCTCCGCCGTCCAGCCCCGCCACGGCCCCCGGAGACTCGCCTGGCGCGCGGGCGGCGAGGAGAAGCCAGGCAGGAGGGGGAGGCGGGCGCCCGCCGCTCTCCCCGCGGGGTTCGCTCGGTCCTCACCCGTCGGTGCCCGGCGCCGGCCTTGCCTTCCCGCTGCCCGCCGGCTGCCCGCACCGCGTCTGCTGCCGGGCGGCGGCCGCGCGGGCGGCGCTGTCACTCGGGCCGGCGCGCCGCGGCCGCCGCACCTGGAGGCGGGGAGCGGGACGGGCGCGCAGCTCCGGAAGCGCCGCGCCCGCCACCGGCGCCCGGCCCAGGTGCTCCCGCGCCGCGCCTGGCCGCTTCCTCCCGGCTCGCGGGGGCGGGGTGCCGGCGCCCGGCGCGGGGGCAGCCCGTGCTCAGCGGCGGGGGTGACCCAGCCGGCCGCCCTGGTTCCGCAGCATAGTTGGCGACTGACTCAGTCTTCCGCGACTGAGCTGCGCCTGGCACCCTCGCCACCTGGCGCTTGTGGTCCCGGGGCGCCCGATCCCGGGGCTGGGGAGTAGGGGGGAGCGCCCCGGAGCGAGGGGTGGCGGGGCATGGCTCTCCCGGGAATCTAGGCCCACGACCCTCACCTGGCTCCTGCAGGTCACGCACGGGTCGGTCGGTGCGCGCCGGTGGGGGGCTGCTTGTCAAATGGGCGGATCCTCGCCGCCGCTGGTAATTAGTATTACTCCATCGAGTACTTGCCCTGTTCACTCAGCATTTCCCAAATTTAAGACTCATCTAGGGCTCTCTTTTTCCCAGGCTGCTTCTGCGTCAGTTGCCTTCCGTGGGCCCCGGAATTTGTCTTTTTAACAAGCTCCGCGCTGGTTGGACTGAGCCCCACGATGTAGGCTTTTTCGGTCGCCCCTCTGAACTAAGGATCCCTCTCCCTAGTTCCAGTGAAGGGGCTTGAGGGGCAGAGTATCGCGTCTGAGCGCACACAGGTTTAAGAGATGAAAGGGACAACTCAAATTAGAGCTGAACTCTTCCGCCTGAGAAAAACAGCCTCCTCGGTGATTTTTTTAAAAAATTCTTGTTCTCGTCTTTTCCCCACAAGGGAGGAATAACCATGCCGTGTGCCAGTCCTTCTGGCACCTGACTATTAGAGCCAGGAAAGACGTTTTCTTTTGGACTTTGGATCTTGACGCCCTGCTCTTGAAGTAATAATAGAGGCAGCAAAAGAAAATAAGGGCATCTCCCTAAAAACCCTGCGCACCCCAATACAGAAATGTTCATAAAATCTGTTTCCAAATGAGTTCAAAGGCCAATTTCTTATTCTTATTTTAATTTTTTTAATAAGCATCTCTTCACAGACTACATGAAATTCTCTCCTTTAAAAGATGTAATGGCCTTATCTTTCCCCTGTACCTGTTAATGGAAGTGAAGCAATTAAGGAAAGTGGTGAGCTTATTATGAAAATGAGGTAATTGGTGAAGTTCAAACTGTGGGATGTTTCCCAGGAACCCAGGACTTTGAGAGGCGCCATCTTCACCCCAACAGCCAGCCCACCCAAAAGATGCTGAAGCAGCCATAAGACGCTCCCGCAACACCAAATCTCCTGATACTTAGGAACTAACTACTTCACAGGATAACCTATTTCTACCAGAAAAGTTTTCTTGACAAAAAAGTCTTTCTGTTGAATTCTACAGTTTGTTCCTCAGGCTTTTTTTCCGGCTTCATTTTAGGTCCATCCTCTGGTTTCCTTTTTTGTGGTTGCCCAACCCCTCTCAGATTTTCTCATATGCGTTTAGCTTATGTTATTTATCTAAATCATCTGCAATCCTCTTCTAAACAAGATGGGGTTATAAATAAACATGAATGTGTACATTAGTTATGGTATGTCTCAGAATGCCCCCTACTGCTTTGTCCTCAAGTTACTTCTCATGATAGACTTTATAAACTGATTGGGACTTTTTCTGTCTCTTTGTAACTTTATCCGTAATTCCATGATTATTATTCAGTCACTTATTATTTAAAAATTCATGAAACACTTTTTCATTACTTGAAAAGATTAGCAAATACACCCTGACCTCTTCAATCACAGTCTTCTCTGGAGGAAATAAGATTAAGACTAAAAGGCACACCAACAATTTGTTAGCAGTTTTGGAAAGTGAAAGGAAAACAGTGTTCTCTTAATGAATGTATGTATTAGTTATAAGAAACATTCTGGTTTTAAGAACTTAGAGGATGGAGGATAATAGAAGATGTCTCAAGAAATACGGCAAAAGTACCTTTTATTAACAACTCATTCATCACCAAATTCCAGCCAAATACCTCATATATACATTGTAGGTATACAACAGCTGTATGAGTTAGGATTATTTGTCCAAGTTTATAAAATGTAGTCTTAATCAAGGCTTACAGAGGTTAAGTTGTAAATAGTGGATAAAGTCAACATATTCAAGCTGTATTTATAGGCTATAAATTATTTAGCAACCCTAACACTGAAATATTTCAGAAGCCAAGTAGAAAATTCCTAAGTATTAAAGTCTGAAAATCTGTTTACTGCCAAGGCCGTTGTTGCATATATGCCCACTAATTTTCATGTGGGTTCCCACTTTTATCCCTATTTCCTTAATTTGTATAGCATAGAAGGCAGAATATTGTCCTATCGGAATTTATATTTTTGCTCCTCCATCCCATCCTTCCCAGAATGCCCTCTACTTCTGAAAGAGGCAATTTAAGAAAGTAGAGATCTCACTATCCTCTATCTCTTCTATTTTTCTCTTTTTTCTATTTTCCTCCCCTTTTCTTTACATCCAAACTAATGAATTTACTACATTTCTATGTCATTTGCTATTCCCAACTATTTAGTTGTAGCTGTAAAATTTCATTTATCTCAATGAGTCCTTAAAGAAATAATGCTATTATCCCCAATACAAGAAACTTAAGAAAGATATTGGGCAAATGACACCACTCATTTCCAACCCAGTTTTTTGTTTTTATTTTTTTCCTGGATTCACCTGGGTTATCTCTTAGAGAAAATACTGGATACTGGGATTGAAGAGTCTGCACTCAAAGTAAAACCCAGTACTAGAGGTTGTGACATTTAGACAAACTCATTACCTTAACTGAGCCTCAATTTCCCTATCAGTAAACTGGAGATATAACATCTAAGAGAATTTTTTGTGATTATGTATCTAAGGCACCTAGAAAACAGTAGTTCCCTCAATACATTTAGTTATATTCTCTTTTCCTGATTATTCTTCTGGACTAGGTTCAAATTTCACTGCCATCTCAAGATTTTCTAAATCTTTGATACCCAGATTTAATTACACAATAGAATTTGAAGGTATCATTCTAACAAACAAAAGATCAGACAAAATTAAACCAAAACAAATCCTAAAATATGACTGTAAAATTGAAGATAGCAAAGGGGGAGAGGGCAGAGCAAAGGAAGAAGAAACCAATAAGCTGTGGTAGATGATTATAGGTACTGTGGTAATGGGTGTGGTCACATATGTCTAAAGAGGTGTGAACCTGTCATATACAGTGTTATAAACCAAGGTTATCACATCAAAAATAACACAACATTTTTTTAAGAAAAGTAAATTTTCCATTTTTCTCTAAAAGAAAGACCTATATTATTTTTGCCAAATATAAAATATTAGGGATGCAAATCAATTAGTATGTGTATACATGTGGTATTTAAATTCGTCTACTTGGATAAATTTCTAGAAAGCAAAACTACAATAAAAATACTGGTTTTTGGGCCTCCCTGGTGGCTCAATGGGATAAGCAATGCACTATGAAGCAAATCGCAGCCACTGCAGCACATGTTTGATCCCTGTCTCTGACCAGCGAGGGGACCCATATGGCGAAGCAGACCTCTCCTGCCTTACCCACTATTCCCCTCAGCAGCGTGTTTCAGTCTGCCTGTTCTGCTCCCCACTCTGTCTCTGGTGGATCCTCTCACCTCCCTGGACTCTGACCTGTACCCAGCTCTTATATGCATAAATAAATAAATAAAATCTTTAAAAAATATACTGATTTTTTTTCCATTCACAGTTTATACAATAATTTATTTCAAACTTTAACATAATTTTTACATTAATCACTTCATCACAAGGTTTAAATTTGGAATTGTCAGTATGGTTATTAAGACCATATTACTTTTACTTCTGTCTAAATTTTTGCAGGTACCTAACTTAATCCTTTTTGGTTCTGTCACTGGTGATGTTTGTGCAATGTTAATGTTAACAAGTTGGAGTTTCTCATTCATCTTAAATTTTGGTCACCTCTGTTGGTTTTGTTTGTTTTGAATAGTTTTTAAAAGAATGCTTGCATTGACATGGAAATTTAAAATTGTGAGGTAAACTATTGTTTCAACTGTTATAACATCCATCTTTGCCTCCTTGTCTTTCAAAATAATTTCATCAGTCTAAATGAGGGTTACTTGAAGCTGTTTCAGACTTTACTTCCCCATGTCAGTCCCAGTGGTTCAGCAGTTTGTAGTTCAATGACTGTTAAAGTATCTTACCATACATTATTTTCTGTGTGTAAAAGTCACCCCCTTATCCTCAAGGGATACATTCCAACACCCCAAGTGGATACCAGAAATTGAGAATTGTAGCAAACCCATTTTATACTGTTTTTTTCTTATATATACATACCTATGATAAGTTTGAGCTGTAAGTTAGGCATAGTAAGAGATTAATAATAAAAACGAATAATAAAACAGAAAAATATAACTATGAACTGCAACAGACAGTATGTGAATGTGATTTCTTTTTCTCAAAATATCTCATTATATTTTCAAATGTTGGATCACTTAAACCCCAGAAAGAAACCACTGATAGTGGAAGACCATTAGACCAGCTGTCATTGCACATTTTAATTATTTTGATATTATCAACAGGACTGGGAGATAGGAGGTATTCTTTTAGCTAGTGAAAAAAAATCCAGGTACAGAAAGATCATCTCATCTATGAATTCACAAGAAATCAATAATGAAGAAAGGATTGAAATATGAGAATGCGATTCAAATCTGAGAATGCGATTCAAAGCTTATTCCTTAAGCATTCTGCTATGATACCTCAGAGATAACTCTCAGGAATTTTGCCTACAATAACCTCTTGTATGATACCTAATGTTGGGGGTGGGGAATATGTGCCTCATATTCAGGAATATAAATTACTGTTTCTTTTTTAAAATATTTATCTATTTATTTATTTATTTATTTATTTATTTATTTATTTATTTATTTATTTATTTATACAAGAACTGGGGTACAGGACATAGTACCGGGAGGTGAGCGGATTCACCAGAGACAGAGTGGGGAGCAAAGCAGGCAAATGGACTGAAATACACTGCTGAGGGGAGCAATGGGCCACACAGGAGAAGTCTGCTGCACCATGTGGGTCCCCTCCCTCCACGGGGCTCTAACTCGTGCTGCTGTATAGTGGGTGCTTCACAGTGTGGTGCTCAATCTGCTGAGACATCAGGGAAGCCCTAAATTACTCTCTTGATTTTCCCATTGTCAATCTGTTTTAACCACTACAGAGTATATTTGTTAATCTGTGGACATTGCATTAGGGACCCAAGAAACTTTTTTTTAATTACTATTTATATTCCTGAAGTATCATTACCTTTGTTGGAGTACTCTTGTTAGTCTGCCTTACATTGTGGATACTTAAAAAAATCTACTATTTGAATTCTTTGAAGTACCCATCATAATGTCTTAAATAAATATTAATTTCATTACATTGAAATACTTAAATTTATTAGGTTGAATACTTGGTACTTTGTTACTAGTTTTAAGAGTTGCTTTGAAAATTTTATCAGCTCTTTCTCATCACAAAGGAACCACACTGTAGATGTCTGCTGACAAAGGAGCAGTGTAAACTTCTCAGTCAGTTCAACTATTAACCAAAAGGTGATTACATTGTGGAAATAGTTTGTTTTAAAATATAAAGTTTTCACTAAATATCAAGGAAGAGAGAAAACACAATTTTCCTATAAAATTAGGAATTTTAAAATTAATTCAGTCACTAGAGATTAGAATATTACTAATACTTCTAAAATGAAGACTCATCTTAAAATGAATGTTGGTCAAGCTATAGTCATTGCATAATTGTTGTTGCCTTCATGTTCTGGAATGTGAGCACAGATGTCTGTATTGTCATTCCTTGTTTCATTTAAACTTGTACTAGTAGCGCTACCCATGTTGGATATGTCATTTGAAATGTCTTCAAAAAGATCATACATAGTTTCTGGAGAAAGTCAAGATAACAAAATGAGTGACATTTGATAAAAGTCATGTCTACATAATTCTCAAAAAGCATTTTCATATATATAATTCTGTGATTATATCATAGTTTATGTGACAGTGACTTTTTTCTCATGGTGTAGGAAATTGCATTTTAGTGTTGTTGCCTAGTCAGTAGCCTCTACCACTGCTAACATTAAAAAAAAAAAAATCTTTCCATGGTTCTTTGAGAAAAAAAAATCCTTAAGAGAAATTCCATAAAGTAATTTTTGCCCAATAGAATTGCAGATAAATATATTCACTAAATGTAGAATCATTACTTCTACTTTGTTGTGTCAATTTTTCTTACATATCTCTAAATTTGAATTTAGTAAGTACATCACAAAATTTTATTTGTGCTATGATTTGAAAAAACACTGGACAGTTCCATTTTTTTCCTCTTGCTAAAGATGTTGCTCTTGTAATGGAAAATGAAACTTGAAAGCTCTCTGACATGAAAAAAGAAAAAGACAAGGAAATGTAAAGAAGGAAAAGATGGAGGTAAATATATAAAATCCACAGCTAGAAAGATACCCTTATAAAGCAATGAAACTAATTTTTTAAAAACTAATTTGAAAGTACAGACTAATATCAATGTAAAAGGTAAATGAAAAATAAGAAAAATACTGATAAAGTCTTATACCCCAATACAACTTCCATAAAAGCAAAGATCAAAAACTACCTGCCTGTAGTCACCATGAAGTTCAGAATCTTTCAGACTGCATGGAATTTGGCAATCTTATTAGCTTCCCAATCTAGAAAAATTTTTACATTAAAACATGGCGAGGATGTGGAGAAAAAGGAATTCTCATACACTGCTGGTGGGAATGCAAGCTGGTCCAATCATTATGGAAAGCAGTGTGGTGGTTACTCAAACTACTAAGAATGGAACTTCCATATAATCTAGCAATCCCACTTCTAGGAATATACCTAAAACTCACAAAAACACTGATTCAAAATAATACCTGCACCGCTATGTTTGTAGCAGCACTATTTACACTAGGTAAGACCTGGAAACAGCCTAAATGCCTGAAAACAGGTGATTGGATCAGGAAGATGTGGTACATATACACAATGGAATACTATTCAGGAATCAAAAAGATAAACTAGAGTCATTCATAGGAATATGGATGGCGCTGAAAGGGACTATGCTCAGTGAAATAAGTCAGAAGGCAAATGAAAAATACCGATGGTTCCCCTCAGAAGCACTATAAGGGACCCAAAAAAAGATCAAGGAAAAGAATAATAGCAATAATAATAAAAACAAAAGAGAAGGACAAATAGGGGACACTTAGTGGGAAAGAGGAAGGGAGAGGGTTGAGGGCAGATAAGAGCTCAAGGGACTGAGGTGATGGTTCACTAGTGAAATGGTGATGGGGAATCCATGGGAATTACAGTTGATGTCAAATATATATAAATAAAGAAAAATACAAAAAAAAAAAAAACATGGATTTTCAAGTTGTCTTGAAAAGGCAGAATATCTGGTAACATTGAACTCACACAGCAGGTCTGAATGGATGAGAAAACTGATTGCCCTTTTGGTACAGGACTCACACTTTCTAGTTTGCTATAGTTCCTTATCACCCTTTTTCTTCTTGAGGTTTAACTTAGGACCCTTTGGAATTTGCAACTATAGGATGTTGCCTGAGAATATGATCACTTAAAAACAAGCTATTTGAGTGACCCTCCAAACCAGATGGTAAAGTTTTGAAATTGAAGTCTTAGAATTACATAATCTAGACAAAAATTTAACACAAACATACTGCAATCAGGGTAAGAGTTAGCATCTACTACATTCTTAAAATAAGTCAGATAACACACTAAACTCCTTACAACTATTATTCATTCAACTAGTTCTTACAGATATATATTATATAGAAGATGTGTCATCAGAGAGATGCAGAGATAAACAATGTACACATATTTTACTATATTTTTGGAGTTTACAATAATGATAGCAGGGGCAGATGTTACCCAAATCACACAAATATATATTAGTGTCTCCATATATATGATACATACATTACAAATACTTATGTATAGGTACATGATATAATATACTGTATACTATAGACACATAGTATATGTATAGTATATACACATCCTACGTCATATTTCCATGGGGAATATATATGTTCATATTTATATGTGTATGTGACATATATGTGTATGCAATGCTTTGTGTACAAAACAAAAAAGGCCACTGCATATAATCACTCAATATATTTGGTTGAACATAGAGAAATGCTTTATCCATCCTCCCAGTCTTTCCTTTCTATAGAGGGATTATTTAACCTTCCCTTTCTCTTTTGGCACCCACCCCATTCCTATCCACCTACCCTGCACAATAATTTCGGAGTAATTTATTCATTACTGTACTTGCAAGGAGTAACTGCTTGGATGAGAGCCAGAACACCCTGTTACTCTTCTGAGCTGTAAAATAGTGAATATTTCAGGTCAGCATCTATCTATATAACTTTACAGCTTTCACAGCTGGACATGTTGTTTAAACATAACACAAGTTAACACCTGAGTCCTCACCTGCCTGATTTCTGTCTACTTTCTCCATTTGTTTCAAGACGGGAACCCCAGCACTTGTGGTGTTTGGAATGAAGAAGATCCTGTGAAATGCGATCATAAGGAGCTTTTCTTGATTGGTAAATTAGAAGAGTCCTCTTTAAACAAGTGACTTTTAAACTGAGAAGTAGACCACTGGGAGTGAGCTATGTGGGCTGTGTGCATGTGTGGGAGGTTGGAGAGATGATCCAGGCAAAGAAGAACATTTATAAAACATCAGAGGCAGCAAAAAGCAGGAACTTTGTAGGAAGTGAAAGAAGATCTTTCAGCTCAATAGTGAATAAAGTCTGTGAAACAAGAAGTTGAAGGAACAGCAAATACATGGTGTAGGGTCCTATAGGCCAAGTTTAGGTTTGAGGACGTTGTCAGGGGGCTGTGGGAAGTGAATTGAGGGATTTAAGCAGTAGAAATCACAATTGTTCATTAGCATATATCATCTTCAAAACAACCCTTGAGGGAAGGCTTGATTATTATACCTATCTTTTAGCTGAATAAATTTAAATACAGAGATGTTTAAGTGTTAATGTGTCATTTAATTGCACATATATCCTGTAAAGCCACTCTTCCATTCCACTTATCCAAAATAAATGCACAGTCAAATCTATAGAAATTTCAAGGTATATGTTCATTTGTAGACTCTGACTTAAAAGTAGACGATATGAGTACTTTAACAGCTTCTTAAGGGATCCATGATATAATTGGAAAAATAGATAATCGAGTTGACTACTCCTTCCAGTTCCTATAGTAAATTTTACTAAGTTAGGGAAGAATTATTTTTTTTAACTATACGTTACCTCCTTTGTGCTACATAAACAAACTCAAAAATGTCACCCAGTCCAGGTAATTAAAAGTAGACTGGAGGGAAGGGAACAGAGAATAAGAATGTCTCAGCACTTCATGAAAACTTTGATCGAATTGAGAAAGAAGATTCTCTCCAAGTTCTCTTCTCTACTTCTAAGAGCGTCAGATGGACACATGATTTAAAAATTGACTTCATGAACATTTTGTACATTGGTTACTAGAAACTTCGATGCCATCAGTGTTAGTTCTTCTTACTTTAGAAAAACAAATATCCATATATTCTGTTTCTCTGTCTAAAAAGGTCATGTTCTCAGTTTTGTAAAACACAGTTTTAGAAAAGATATCTATCAGCCATTTGATCATTTGCTATGTGTGAAATACAACATACCATCTCAGTTATGCTGAACAGCAGGTGCATAGACCTTCAAAGACTGAACCTTCAAGTTTGCATTTCCTCCACTCCACATGCCTTCGGTAGCATCCTGTGCAATGGTTTTGTACTTTTTCCTGTGCAAACTCTCATACCCACACTAACTCAACTTCAGTCTGGTCTAGCAATCTGAATCCATGATGTCCGCCCAGTACATTTTTACAGGCTTATTAAGGAGAAATGGCTATCATGCTTGATTGAACTTTTCTTCCTTTCACTCATAGAGGCACTACTGCCATTGCATTCACTCAGCCATGAATGCTTGGCTTTTTCATTACAGTTACTAGGACACTACAAAAAGGAGGGTTTTTTTCTCCATTCATCTCCAGAAAAACAGGAAAATAAAATAGCACTGAAATCAGTAACTTATCTTTACTCTGTGGTTCAGGACCATTTTTATTAAAGCAATAAAATAAAAGACAATAATTTAATTCATTAGATAATCTTCAAAAAGTACAGAGTACTTTCAAATAAAAACTAAACACATATGCATTTGCCAGCTAGGAAAATGTTTTATTGAACCATCTCAATTCAATAGAGAATAATTAAATATAAAGAATATTAATGTTTTAAGCCAGAAGGCAAGAGAAAAATATTGGATGGCTTCACTTTTAGGAGGAATGTGAAAGAACAACAACCACAACAAAATATAGAAAACAAAAAAACAAGAGAAAGCTCAAGGAAATGGGCAATTACAACCAAAAACAAACAAACAAAAACTCAACAAGATCAAAAGGTCAAAGATAAACCGAGGGGTCAGGGAGGTGGGGGGAGGGAGGGGAGGGCAAAGACGGGGTGAGGGCATAAAGAGCACAAGGGACTGAGGTGATGGTGCATGGGTGAAATGGTGGTGGGAATACCTGGGGACTACAAATGATGTCAAATACAATTAAATAAATCTAATAAATTTAAAAAATGAATATAAGAAAGCAAAAAATAGTTATGTAAATGATTGGCAATATAATAAAATTTAAGAAGAAAAAAAAAGAATAGTAGTGTTGTTTTTCCTCAACTGTCACTTTTAAATTGTGCTTTTGAGCTTACTCTTTTCCAAACCATGAATGAAATATAGGATGGGTTCCCCTAGATTTTCTGATCTGTGTCCATGACAAGAAGTCTAATTTAAGTGATAAAAATGCCCAGTCCAGTGAATGCCAGATCTACTCTAACTCTATTCAATAAATATTAGGTACTGTCTTCACTTACCCTTCCCTGCCCCCGCCCCCAGCCCATTTGAAATTTTAAAGTTTTCCTGGGGTGTTGGCGGAATCAGAGGAGTACACTTTTTCTTCTCACTATCTTCTTACCTCATTCAGTAGCTACTGTATTAGACCCCTCAGGATTCAGGTTAATGGGAAAATGAGACTAAGAGGAACGGTAGTCTTTTCAGTGTTGGATACAACTATAATTTTCTGCTCTTTCTCTCCTACTTCATTCGTACTCTGTCTCTATCTAATCCATCACCAGCCCCACACCTAACCATTGCTGCAATCTGGACTTTTTCTGCTGTTCCTGAGATGCTAGAAATACTTACTCAGAAGCTTGGCACCCCTTTCAGTACTTGAAGTTTTTCTTTCAACAGACTGAGCGCCTACCTCAGACTTCCCTCATGCACTCCATAAGTTTCAGCAAGGTTCAAGACACATAGTCAACATTTACTTCAGATGTGTAAACAGTTGTTCTGCTTCTTCAAAGCTAAACCTCAAATAACTTTACATAGTACATCCAACATAATTCACATTAATACACAACAGCCTGTGGCTAAGTATACCGTTTAGCAGACACAAATTGTAAAAACAATATCCAACATCAACAAGGCTAGAGTCATTTTTGCCAGTGTGTCCATGCATGTGTGCGTGGGTAGTCATATTTATTAAATATTACCCGTGTTTATTAAAACTATGTTCATATTTATTACCTACCCACATACAAGTCTTGCATATAAACTGTCTCTCTTAATCCTCATGGCAAGTCTATGAATTAGATTTTATTACCCTCATTTTATGATGAGGGTGCTAAAAGGTTTAAAGTTTAAGAATGTGCCCAAGGTCACACACCTTGTAAATGATAGAGTTATAATTCAAACTTAGTAGCAAAGTCAAAAGCATAGGCTTGCATTAATTACTACATCAGTCCACCTCCTCTAGGGCCGCATGTGTTATTAGCTTAAGTAGTGACTGGAACTAGGCTATTTAGATGTATTCTCACATCTATAGCCAGGTTTGCCGAGATAACAGACCTTAACGGCAGCTTTCATCTCTTTGTTATTGATAGAAATCTTTCATTTAGTGAGGCGGAGTCCTGGGTACAGGCCTGTACTTGACTATAATTTTCCTATTAAACAATATGAGAAAATACTAAGATACAAGTTTTCAAAGTAATCCATTCACTCCCTCACATATATCCTTGCCCACTGTATCTATCATTGTTATATCGTCAAAATATCCTGAATCAAATTTCTCTGGATCATAACATTTATAGTTTACTTAGTTATGATTTCGAGGAGTCTTCTCATGCATTTTTAATTCCACTTTACAGGTTCCTTGAGGGCATCTTTGAACACTGAAGGTAATCTTATTACATGTAGTAGCTTGGGAGACAAAAATGGGTTCAGTCAAGGACTTCGGTAAGCTGCTCATCCACAGGTCACCTATGTATCATGGTGATTTCAGAGCAGATACATTTCTTATGACCAAGACAATAGAGTGAATCTCTTAAACAAATATAGAGGTCCTTGGCTATGAAGCCTGTAGGAAATTTAGTGGCAAGATTCAGGGGAGGAGAGAGAAAGCCAGAATTGGCCTGGGTACTGGCTCTGGCAGTGCTCACTATTTTGAATTTTTATGCGTAGTATTGAAAGGGTGTGAGGAGCAAAAGAAACCCAAGAAAACCTTTGACTAATGTTTTAATCTGATGACATGTTTAAGTGTTAACAAAGGACCACATTCTCAATAACCCTGCTTAATTTAGCCACATTTAGCATTTCCAAATTAGGGTGGCATGTTAGGTGTACATAAAACCTTATGAAAACAGGAGCTATTTGATCAAGTATATTTGGGAAATGCTTCTCTCAATATCCTTTCTAGAGAGTTATGGTATATATTCTTAATGAAAGTCTTTACGAGAATTCTGTGAAAAAAGAAACAATTTAATCCTGTCTAGTTTAGCATTTTCTAGATTTATTTGATTAGGTAACCATCTTTTTGTCGAATACCATTGGTTTACTGAACCATACTTTCTGAAAAGCTGATCTGGCATAATCAGAGAACCCTCTATTCTTGAATTGATACTCAAAGAAAATTATTGACTATTTTCCTTGCAGCAAAGTTATTAAGATTTTTTAATTGAGCATGTGTAAGAACATAATACTTAAAAGTGTTTCAAATATTCTAGATGCCTGTTCAAGGTTCACAGACCTCAACCTGGAGGTAGGCCTGATAAGCCTGAATGAAACTGTAGAGCTTCCAGGATTTGAAAATTGATAAAAGATTGGTCTACTTTTATATAGAAATAAAACAAAATGTCCCTTATGAATAAACTTTTAAGTTTTTACTTAAAAATAAATTTTAGAATGCAACCCAGTTACAAAAAATAATAAAGATCATCAAGTTCTATACCATAGAAACCTTTAACCTAGAAATTTTGTTATATGGTAATGAATGCCAATACAAGCCTTGCAAGATCTCACTGAAATATTCTTGTGACAAAGCTAGTGTAATTTAACTAGTGACATAACGTCTAAAATACTCTTTTGAGTTATTTATCGTATATATATAATTGAACAGGTTGACATATCGCTTAATAATAATGCTAGCTAGTGTTTTAGAAGGATTACATTGTGTCAAGTACAGAGGTGAATGAACACTTACAGAGATTAACTATGTCAATCCTTATAGCAACCCACATTGTACAAAAGGAAAGAACAGGAACATTAGGATGAGACTAAGTAATTTGTTCAAATATATAATAGTTTTAAGTAGCTGAGTCACAACTACCCATTCTAGTCATAGCCTGGCATACAATTCTAATTGCATGTGGCAAAATAAGTTCAAAATAAACTTAACTAAAATAGATTTACTCATCTCTATTTCACATAAAACTCATTGAGAACAGGATTGACTCCCCTCCATCTTTCAACATGTGGCATAAATATCATAATCAAAAGTGGCTGCTTTAGTTTTCACCATGACATCATATCTCACCTATAAGGAGAGGTGGAAAATGTACAGTGTGGCCATTGTCAGGCCAGAGCTAGAAGTTGCCCATTATTTTTTTTTCCATACCTTGTGATTTAGAATTTAATCAATGGCTACACCTAGATTCACAGGATGTTGAAAAATAAAATTTTTATTTGGTTTAAAATCCTAGGGTTCCATTCTTAATAGAATAAGGGGAGAATAGTTGGGGCAAATGGTGGATTTTGTTTGTATTTTTTTTTATATTCATAAAAAGCATGTTTATTAGGAAAAGGTGGAAAAAAATAAAGGCAGGTAGGTAGTAAAGTTAGGAGAGTTACTAGATATAATTTAGTTTGACATCCTTATAAAAAACTGTGTTTTAGCTACAGACTAGTTTACATCAGGAAATCTTTTCTGCTGGAAACTGAAAAGCAAGGCCAGTTGGATGGAATAGTGTGAAGTCTGATTCAACAACAACAACAACAACAACAAAAAATTCATAAAGATAGGAACGTTTTGGGGCCTGCCTGGTGGTGCAGTGGCTTGAGCGCCTCACTGTGAACCATCCGCGGCACAGCCACCCGAGTTCGATCTCAGGCCAGTGAGGGCGCCCACATGGCGCAGCAGACTTCTCCTGCCTGGCCTGCTGCTCCCCTCAGCAGTGTATTTTAGGCCAGTTGCCTGCTTTGCTCCCCACTCTTGTCTCTGGTGAATCCTCTCACTGCCCTGGACTCTGACCTGTACCAGCTCTTGCATGCATAAAAAAATTTTTTTTAAAAAAAAGAGGAAAGTTTTGATGTTTCTGCTATTATTACAGAAGACATATCCAACTTCTCCCCCACTCCTCCCAAAAGTATTATAGTCATTGGAAATCATTACCTGATCAACATAGAGATCAAAAATACTTGCTTGCCTCTATAGTATTATGACGACGTAGATTGTTTTGAAGCAGCCAGTACCAAGAGGCGTGCATGGATGATACATGTCTATGAGGTTCAACGAATAGTCAATAAAACTATTAAGAGTTTCATTTATTCCTTCTGGATCAAAAGAACTATAATTAGGAAAATTAAATACAAGTAAGGTGTTTTTCACTAATTAAAAGTTACATTATATACAGTAAAGAATGTGTATCCTAGCCAAATACATAGGTAAAAACCATCAAGACATCTATGAGATTAACTGTGACAGCATGAGAGAGAAATCTACATTAATTTTGTTCCAAAATCCATGGGGATAAAACACTTCAAAAAAAGTCTATAATAATAATATAAATAAAAATTTTGTAATAATAAAATATAAGTAATAATTTTATAATAATATGGTTATTACAGACCAGTTTCCCTTGGAAAAAAATATGAAACATTTAAGAAACCACACTAAAAATAGAGTAAATATTACAAAAATGTAGTTCAATGTTTGAAAACTATTATTTTCCACATGCTACCTATTTTAAAATAATAAACAATGATGCATAGTGAATTACCACGTTGACAGAAGTGAGTTAACTTTTAGAAGTTTTATTTTTATATGACTTCTACCTAGAGTTTTAATTTCTTTTCCATTTCTGCATTTTCAATTCCCTTTCTTTACATTTTTATTTTGTTCAAACATTTCCAGGCTATTCACTTTTATTGAGAGGAGCACTGCAAATATCTACATCTCATTTTCATTACTATGTTATAGCTTTCAAATCCCTTACATATGCAATTTTCATACACTCCTTGGAACTAATGCATATTAATGCAAAGTACAATGTCTTATTAGAGATCTCCAAAGCTAAATATTTTTCTTAATTTTCTCTTGTTTAATTAGTACAATCCAGGGGTTCATATTTCTGATCTTTTTATTTGATAGGATTCTTGTACTCTGAAACCTCCAAATCACTAAATATAACTACCACACCTTTTCTAATAAGTTATTTGAACCCACAAATATAATTTTGAGGAAAATAAGCCTTGAATTTCCTAGGAGAGCATGTATACACAACAGTATTACTCAAAGAATGTGGGGGGGGGAGAATTTATTATTTCCAAATGATATAAAACTTAGGAGGAATTTTTATAGTGAATTCTAAGACTCATAGGCCATATAAATACTTTTTACATTAGGATCGTGGTCTCAAACTGAAACCTAGATATTTTTATCTTTGGATTTAGGTAATTCTGTCACATCTGGAAATTCCATGCTTTGTAGTTTTGTAAGTCTTTTTGTTGCAGAAATCTCCTTGATTTAAATGAAATTTTCAGAAGAAATGAAAACAAAGCAGATACAATAATAATCTGAAGTAGGGCAGGTGTAAGGATGGAACTTCTTCTCTGTGGAAACATGGGTAATTCTTTTATCTTTTTTTCCCATGAGGTAACATAGGTTTATAACAGTGTACATGATGCAGAGGTATAGGATCACTTCTTCACATGTATGTCACCACATCATATCCACCCCAGGCACCCATCATCCTCCATCACATTTTATTTGGCCCCCTCCATAGGACATGGGTAATTCTAAGTGTTTCAAACTATCAGGACACAGATTACCTTTCCGTTTTTAGCTCCCGAGCAGGATTTGTAATAAAATAAGCCATGAAAGTAAAAGTTCCTCTTTATATGTTGAGAAGATAGTAGAAGTCCAATACAAAAGTAATGTAAGGTACATCAAAGAAATCAGCCTTGGAGATAATATTATATTATTATGGATGATTTTGAAGGAGGGAATAAACACAGAAGATCAACTGCAGAATGAGTAGCAGGTCCATATTTATAATGTCAGGAAAGACCTCATCTTTGGTGCCTGCCAATAACACCTGGTAGCTAAGGCCTGTGTTCAAGGCCTTAACGGCAGACATCACAAGGAACAGGAGAAAAGTTGAAACCTGCAGAGACCCCATTTTAGCTAACAGGCTATTTCTTGAGGACATTAAACACATGCCCTAGGGATACTGATAAATGGTTGAGTCAGGGAAGAAAGCAGCAGAGAAGGAGAACTTAGCCCTCTTAATTTGCTAGTAGTCACATCATAGTATGTCAACAGGGACCACTAAAGAAACCTAAATCACATTGAAATATTTCAACAAAAAGGAGTTAACAGCAGGAATAGTGTCACAGATATTAAAATGTGAAGGGGGAACACTGGAGTAACCCCAGAGCTAATAAAAGCTAATAACTATGGACCCACTGCTATCAATAAAGAAAAGCTTGATATTTTAGAGTATCCAATATTTTAGGAGTATCAATATTTTAGGAGTATCAGTAGCAGCTAAGAGGAGGGGCCCCACATAATTACATCTTAGAGCAATTTCACATGACTATTGCTGGCATCTCCAAGGGATAGGATAAGACTTGTTCTGAAAGTGCCAAAAAGAGTGGGAATAATTAGTCGTGTTGGGGGTAAATTGCTGTGGCCAGGCAGTGCTGAGAGGAAAAAGACGGAAGTGGAGGGAGACATTTATGTCCCCTTTGCAGATTCCTTCTAGCAAATCCTACTGGCAGAACCTAGTAGAAATGAACTGGCAAGAGTTTACCACACACACATCCACACTAAGTCCTCCCTTCATCTTGTATGGAGGTTCTTGGAAATTGTGACTGTAACTGAATGTCACAAAGTAAAACAAATTGTGCCTTAGGGTGCTTGATACAAACAAGGGTTAAATTCCTGTGGTATATTTCTAGATACTAAAACATCACCAAACTCCTAAATAATGCCCAAACACTTCTAATGTTAAACAATTGTATTCTCTGATTCATTCATTCTTTTTTCAAGGTCATGTGTGTCTACTTCTACCCAGGCCACCCAGGGTGCAATGAGGGATCCCTCTCTGGATCTGATGCCCATCCATTACAGGGCACACTAGCCCACAAACTCATTCATACTGGGACAATTGAGACAGCCAAGGTGTGCTTTGAAACATAGGAGGAAACTAGCATTCAGGGGGACAAAATACTCAGACATGGAAAACAACTGCAAACTCCATATACACAGAGGCTCCAACTGGGAATAGATATTTTTCTTATCAATGTTCTAAGGAAATCTTATATTTGAGGGCAGCTCATAGAAGGAGAGATTTGGACTGAAATATAACAACTATGTAGAGCAAGCATAAGAAAGAACTGGCTATGACTATTATTATGACCCAATACTTTTTCTCCTGCATTGGTATCACAGCACCAATAGTGATCTTTTCTTCTTATTTTGATTCTGTATTATTCAAATTTAATGTTGAGAGGATAATATAAAAATGTCTATCAAGTTACTCTCAAATGAAAAGGTCAGTGTGAAATATGACAAAACCACCATCATTGAAAGATATTTTCAACACTCACTTTTACATGTTGATATATTAATACTAAATAACTTCATTTAGTAGCCTGAACATATATTTTTGTAGGCAATTTTAGACACATTAGACATGATTTAATAATGGAGGCTTTTCAAATAATGCTTGTTCTTAAAATCTTCTTGAATAAATGTTTTCTTCTGCTTTCTAGAACATGAAAGCCTGTGGCTTCAACCAGATACATTTGTAGGTTGTAGGCATGCAGACTTGTTTTTCTATTCATCTGTAGATATTTATACTTATTTTTCTATGTATTCATAGGCATTCATGTTTATTTAATTGTTTTGGACAAAATTTTGTCCAAGTATCACCTTGTGATATAGCAGTGTGTACACTTGTATGGGAAAACTATAAGCTAGACACTTTAATCTCAGTAAATTTTCCTCTTGTATATTTGGTACTTGAAACAAATAGACCATCTTTGCATTAATTCAAAACACAGGATATGGAAATCTGAAGCCTGACTGTGGTAATCACAGGCCCTAGGCGAGGTCTAAATTGGCTATTCATGCTACAGAGGATCACTGCACAGTTACTATATCAGTCAGGGTTCAGCAGGGAGGAAAATCACTCTGTGTTCTGGGTAAAGGGATTTATTATAGGAATTGGACATAAGTGTGGGTGGAGCTAGGGAAATGGGGCACTGAAGAGAAAGTTCAGAGGATCAGAGAAGTGAGCAAGCAATCTGAAAAACTAAGCATATCCAGTTGCTAAATTAGAACAATGAGAGCGTGTCCTATGGAGAGCTTTATGGAGAGTTATCTTTTCTGTGCAGACCAATTCTGTGGTGCACAGTGAATCATCTGGGGACATCCAGCAGGTCACAATTGATCATCATGACCCACACACTGGAAGAAAATCTAACAGCAGAGCAGAGAACTAAGATCCACTGTTTACAGCTTCATCTGTCATTACCTCATCTGGTTGCAAAAGAACGTTCAGAGAATAATCTCTGCTGCGTCACTTCCAATTGTCAAACCTTTTTCAAGTTGACCTTTTGACTAACTCGATAGGTAGAGAGACCATATAGGTGAGGGAATTCTGGGAAACACAGTTCGCAGTTTAAACAGATGACAAAAGAGTCCATCATAGCCTGTCTGGGCAAGAAACTTAGTATGTAATCTGTAAAATGGGAATAATAATAGGGTGTTTGTGAGGATGAAATGACATAATGCATGTAAAGATTTTAACATTATCTGCTTCATTGAAAACACCTAAAAAGTTTTTGTAATTATATGTTAAACAGATAAAAATGGAAAGTAATATGAATAACTGCTCAAGGTTAATTCAGGCCATGCTATATGCATTGCCATGGCGGCTATGAGGAACGGGGTACCCTCCTTGAGAGAGTAACTAACTAATGGCCTTTAAGTTCTGAAACCATCACCTCAGTTGTGCTGGAGCCATCTCTTCCTGTTTGCCACCAGTCAGTGACTGGGTGTGGCAGTGCTAGGAAAGCAGGTACATACCTGGGAGACCTGGGATTCCTTTGCAGCAGAGATATAAGATCCAAGGGCATGAGACCTCCGAGACAGTCATGCTGCAAGGTGTGACTTAAAGCTGCAAGATCCAATTTAGAATCCTTCCCTTCCTCCCTCCATCCCTCTCTCTGCCCTTCCCTCCCTTTCTTCCTTCTCTTTCTCTCCTTAAAAAGACACTTTCACAGGGGCCTCCCTGGTGGCACAGCGAGTTAAGCAATACACTATGAAGCAAACTGTAGCCACTGTAGCAGGAGTTCCATCCCTGCTGCTGGCCAGGGAGGGGACCCACATGGCGAGGCAGACCTCTCCTGCTGTGCCCGCTGCTCCCCTCAGCAGTGTACTTCTGTTGATCTGCCTGTTCTGCTCCCC
>JAGFMF010011678.1:8102497-8165720 GCA_019455555.1 Galemys pyrenaicus | reverse complement strand
CTGATTGCTGAATAATATTCCATCGTGTATATGTACCACATCTTCTTGATCCAGTCCTCTACTTTTGGGCTTTTGGGTTGTTTCCAGGTCTTAGCCATTTTGACACTTTTTTTCAAAACCTTTTTTAGAAAACTTGTTCAGTATTTTAGTGTTCTTTTCATAAAGATTTGTATTCCAAAATCAACTAGCACTCAGTACCAAAAGATGCCTCCTTTCATCTCAAAATGAGACCAAAAGACAGCATTCTGCCATCGCATTGGTGGGGTGGAAGCTTGTTGTTAACTTCAGTGCTTAAAAATGAGCTTATCTATTTTCTTATAATGTTTTCCTCTTTTTTCCTGTATGATTTTTGACCTTTCTGGTTATATTTGAAATTATCATATTATTTATAAAGTTATTTTATAACCTCAAGTATTTGGATATTTTGGAGGGGAGGGAAATAAGTAGACTACAAAATTTTAAGTAATTATATGTATATATATATGCATACATATGTATCTATAGCTATATATGTTTAATCCACCTAAACCATGATTACAGATTGCTGGCTAAGTTTCAGAAAGAAATAATGCTGAGGGAGTTGTGAATAATTTAACAGTTCCAATTTGAGTGTGTGAAGTTTAGATCTCATGGATTTTTTTTTTTTTTTTTTCATGTAGAAGAGTAAATCTTTCCCTTCCCCCTAAGTCAGATTCTGTCCCTGGAACATGAAACTAATTGGCATCAGTTAGAGCTCTGTGATAAAATCACAAATACTACAACTAGTTCTTACCTCGGAGTCCCCATTCATAAAATAACAAGTTTGGACAGAGGGGACTTAGAGGTCATTTCCAACTCTGGAATCGTATAATTTTGAGTTCAAGCTTACTTAGTTTTTGATTTCTACATTTAAACAAGTTGTTATGAAAAAATAAATAAATAAAGCAACTGATGGAACTAAGCCAAATAAACCCTAGAAATATAACTAGAATTTGAGGTTGCAGACTGGAAGGAGAGGGAAGGTGAGAATATTGGGAGAGGGAGCCCAGGATGTAAGGTAAGAAACTGTGGGTGCTTTGGGGAGTGGGTGTAGTGTAGCTACATATATCTGAGGAAGTGTGAGCCTATTTCCCCAAACCATATACAGTGTCACAAACCTATGTTACTTCAAGTGAAAATGTTCAGGAGTGAAAGGTGGCATTGGCAAGAGGTTTCCAAATTGCCTCTATTTACAAAGACAAACACAGGAAATGGACTCATGTGAAGCCTTTCCTTTCAGATTAGATTTAAATGTTACATGACATAATGAGCCTTTTGAAGTTCCAAGAACTCAAAATTCTATTCAGTGATCTGACATCATGAAAATAGATCTTTAACCACTCAAAAGAGCTAATTCATTATGGGGGGATGATTCTAAAAATACCTACAATTTCTTAGTCATGATTGTACTTTTGTGAACATATAACCAGTTTAAAAACACATTTTGGGGATAGAGCATGCCAAACATATACTATGTTGAACTACAATGAAGAACAGTTTTAGTAACTAGTTGGAACTTAGAATTTTGTTTTGTTGCAAGGATAACTTAATCATTATTAATTTTAGTTTTAAAGAAAAAAAAATAGGTCTGAGAGAATTTGTATTAACTTTGTTGTAAAATCTCGGATAATTTTCACATGCTACAACAGGTTGAGGCCTGATTTTTTACATGTTGCACTAAAATAAACTCCTAACAAAATACATAACAAAGGTAGTTTTCACAGCATTAGTAATTGTTGAAGCTTCTCTGAAATAATTGACTTCTCTTGCTAGGATAGCCTCTCTTAGTAGTTAAACTACCCAAACAGGTTATGTTGACCAATTGTCTACAAAATGAGGGCTGGGACTTGTGTCAGCCTAAAAGCATACCTGACGCATAGAACATGATTAGTAAACATTTGTGAAATAAATAAACCTGCTTGGAATTTATCTTGCTCAATTTAGGGTTTCAAATGGAAAGTATTAGCACTCACCAAAATAAATGGATTTTATTTTTCTCCAAGACACGGAACGCATTTTGGAATGTGGGCTGATATCTCTGTGCATGTGCGTGTGCGTGTGCGTGTGCCACTTGTATCTGCAGGTGTGGTATGAAGATCTTGAGGAGGTTGCTGTTTGTTTCTAAAATAGTAAAAATGAACAATGCACTTGTGGGAAACCCCTTGAGTCCAAGCTTCCGAAGTGTTAGAAGCTGTAATTTATCTTGGTACTGAGGCTCTCCAAAGGATATATCTTTCAAAACCTCAGAGGAAACTGTATTTTATGTAGGAGACAAAATCAGTTGCAGCACAGAAACAGCCCTTTTTTTGAAGACTTATGAGAGATCCAAGTGCTCTGAAGCTCAAGATTTATTTGAATGGGGTTTGAAATAATTATCTGGTTATTATATACTTTCATTTGATCTATCATCTGTGTATCTCTGAAAATCATTTAAGAGAGTAAACATAGGGAAGAAATTATATTGTCAATTAACAAAGAGTACAGTAGAAATTCTAGGATATGCTAGAGAATGTACAGGTATGAATAAAACTGTTTGAGCACTGCCTTTTACATTGTAGGTCAGGGGAAAAAAAAACTGCTTAAATTTTCTTTTTAACTCACAAAGTTTTCTCTGGGCCAACAAATTCAAATCAGTTATCCCCAGCCTAAGAGATTCAAGGATTGAGCAGAAGAAATGAAAATATGCCGTCGTTAAAAACAAGTCGGTATATAACCAAACAGACTGTTTTTTTTAAGTTCAAGAAGTTGGCTGTTTCACACACAGCTCCTGTCCCCACGGAAACAGGATGCGTCTACTTTGTAATGACCTGATGAGTGAAGCAGCAGCATTCTTGCTGAGGGTGCATCCTTGGGGATGGCTTCACATGAAGCTCTCCTGCCTGCTGCACATCTGCGCTTCCTCTGCAATTTCTTCAAGTCGGGGACTTTGCAACAGATTTGAAGTTGCATTTGAGGCTGTCCAAAGTTTTTTTTTTTATATTTAACATCCAGGACTCTGCCTGCCTGCCATGTCTTGTGCTCTTCTCTTAGCTTCTCTTGTCTAACCTATAGCACACACTTTTGTAAAACCCTGTGTAACGCAGGACTGTTTGCTCTGGTGCTGTAAATTTTGGTCTCCTTTGATCCTTATCAAATGTGATGTTAAGTCACTACAGCTAGATTTTTAAGATCCTGAGACACAAGAGCAATTTCTTTTAAGCTCCCTGCAGATTAGACAATGCTAAGCACGTAATAAACTCAGCATATTTATCGGCTGGGGACAAGAGCCTCAGTTGGGGGCTCCTACTCTCTGTAATGTGTAGGTGGGGAGGCCAGTTGTCCCCATTTTCACCCAGCGGAGATGCTGATGACCCCCTGGCATCTCTCAAGTGCATCAATGTTAATGATCTTGTCTTGGTGTTAGTGACAGTCATGTGCTCGCTGGTCATGTTGGTTCAAGGGCTCCCCAACTGGGTCATGAAAATCTATTATTGGACTAAATTTCACAGCTAACTTTAGAGAGGATGTCACCACTATCGCACTGAAACAATTAACATTGTGTGGAAGCTGTGGCTGTATCTACATAGCCACATTTTTCAAGAATTCACTTGCCTTATTATATTCTGTTTCTTTGTTTATTTTGTATCATACAAAAGGGCATTTCCACAGCTGCTGGATTAAGTAATGACTCAAAATATTAGAATTCAAGGTCATACAAATACACTGCTATTTCTTCAGTTGAATTAAGGATAAATATTCCCACTCCCATAAAAATCCACAAAGAACCCCTATCTATTCATAAACATCTCTTCCATAATTACTTCTTCCTCTCTAAAAGCACTCTGAAGATATTTCCTTGTTTTTTTAAATGCCCATGCTATGTGTCCTTGAAGTTGTCTACATTTCATATCCTTAAGAATGTTAACATTGTTTATCAAGTGTTAAGTTTAGAGCTTGTCGCTGAAATGAGAACAAGTGAAGCAGAATAAGGTATGAGTGTGTCTGGTATTTTTTTCACATCTAGAATTTCCTAATGAAAAAATTTAAAATATGTTAAAAATGCATATTTAATCTTGTAACTTATCCTACAAGGTCAAGTATGAAGGCTACTTATATTTCCAGTTAATGATTTTGTAATTATCATTTTTTTAGAAATTGTCCCTTTTTACTCTTCTAAGCTATGGTTAAAGTTTTGAGGACTTAATGAATGAAATTACATTTTTAAAAAACACCCAGAGAAATCAGTTCTTCCCATAGATGAAAATATAGTTTTCTCTCTTGTACGTTTGAAGTAAAAGAAATATTGAGCACTGAGGAACATTCTGGCATATGACTTCTTGTAACATCAGTCCCTTTTAAGAAATAAATTAGACCCTGGGGGATTAACTCCTTCAAAACACAAGGCAACCACATCCCATAGAGAGATATGATTTAAAGTACTGTCCTGTGTAATCAAGCAAATTCATGTCATCTTGTAATGCAACTAAACTGAAAAGCCGTTAAATCATGAATCTCTAGCACCTACTTTATTTTCCAGTTAATGGTCTCAGTCTCAGAAAACTACAAACCAATTTAAGACTAAGGAGAGAGCACAACTATATATTTGTGGCAAAAGGGAATATGAGACAACTGATGAGGAAGACAAATTGGATTATACTATTTAAACTAAAATTTTCTTGCTCCCAGACCTACCTGTACAAGGAGCTTATAGAATTTACTATTAGGAAATTTTCATTTAAAAGAAAAACCAATATTCCTAAGCAGTAGTAATATATAAAAATGTGTAGACCTAATTTTCAAATAGCTCTCTTAGTTCCTTTGTAAGTAGCAGTAAGAATTTAAAACAACCTTCATCTTGTATTAGATAATACCACAGAGAGTATTTCTAACTTCAGTTTTAGCTTCTGTCTACTGGCTAAGACCTATTTAAATTTCCTAACCAGTTTAATGAGCTCCAAAAATAAATATATATTATACTGAAATCTGAAGCACACTCACTATTTACAGAGAAATGACACAGAGAGGGCATTTATGCAGTGTGTGACCTAAATAGCCCAAGGTAGATTTAATTCAATATGGGAACCTGGGATTCCACTGGAACAGTTATCTGGGTCTATCAGTAACTGTAATAGTGTCTATAAAAGGTGACACAGTCTTGGATTATCTGTCCCAATGAAGAGTGGATCCTTTAGCAGAACAGCAATTAATTCATTCTTGTTCTTACTTTTTTATCACAAAGAGTTAAAAAGAAAACTTTTATTTTAAATGAAGTTCATTTAAAATTGTGTAAATAATTATGAATTAAGAGAACATCCAAAGGTAGGATCCAGTAAAGAAATCATGCATTTCTGACGGTGCTAAAAATAACAGAAAAATAAATGTTCCCCGTGACATCACTTCACTGTGAGGACCCAACGCACAGACTGCGCAGACCCGGAAAGGCATCCCATAGGAAGCTTGAAAACTACCATAGAGTCACTCTTGAAAAATTCAAGGAATGCTGGTGAAGAAATCCATGGGCCTGCCAAGATTCTAGAGCAAAGGGGTTTATCTAAGTGCTTTTTGGCAGATGATTCAGGCAACAAGAAAAAATAACAACAAAGAAGATATGCTGAAAGGGAGAGGCGGGTGGGAAACAGGGCCAGAAAGGAATGCCAGCGATAATTTCATCATAAAAGTGCTCACCTAGACCATCTATCATTGTTCCTCCCACGCACTGCCACTCACGAGGATCCTAAGGTGATCCTGACCTGGTGATGATCATCAAAGAGAGGTGGGGACCCAAAAAGAAAGACTGACAATGTTTTCATTTCTGATACCCTACATGGTTACTATCTATAGTGGATGTAAGTAATTTGACAGCAATTGATATCATAAGATCAAATGCAGCAAGACAACAAGGGTCAAGTAGGGGACAAAGTTGTGATTCTGAAGAACTTAGTATTTTCCATTTATAGTGAGTTTGATAAGGATTTCTGGTATACAATATAGTTCTCTTAGAAATGATAGACACTGGGGCATCCTGAGGTGGTTTCGGTCCATCCAATTATCGTTGGAAGAGTTCAATTATTTCTGTAAAGTAGCAAATAGGGCTTCCCTTGGCATCTTTCCCTACTTCAAACAAGAGTTTTCATGATGTTGAAGGTGTACTTCAAGCTGAAGAACTTGTTTCTTGCAAATTTAGTTTCATCATGTTAAGAAAAGGATTTCTGATGACAATTCAACTTTCAAAGAGATGAACTCTTACATGATACATCCAGGAGTAAAGTCTCTAAAAGACATCATCTAGAGTCAGTAAAGGAACATTTTGTAGAAGTGCAATCCAAAATAGCACGGTATTCCAGTGGTGGATTTCACTGTGATTGTCCAGAGAAAAAGAGGTCACCTAGAGGTGAACTTGGGTATGTAGTGTTAAATGATATTAGACCCTTGTTGCTTCTTGCCTTTTCAAAACTCTTTCTCTCCTTTCAGTTATTTCCACTTTCTCTTTGCCAGAACTAAGCCTACTAGTGGCCTGGTAAAATTTAAGCCATGAAGAAAGAATAGAATACTGGGACATCATAAATTACAATATAACCAGGCGTCTGGCACACCCTCATTCGAAACTCTGCTGAAAAAAAAAAAATGTTGGCAGAAAAGAAAACTGTCTAGTTTTCATTTCACATGAAAATTTACTTCATTGGTTTCATGTCATAGACCCATGACTATATAAAGAGTCATAATCTTTGCAAACACAACAATGACTCACAGAGAAGGTTCACAAAGCTGTAATCTTCTGATATTAATTTCAGAGGCCATTAGTGCTGTTTTGAAAGGAGCTTTTGCTAGCTAAATAACTGAATGCCTTTAGTCCTTTTTCAATTCTATCATAGTTGCCATCAATTTGAACAAACCATCTTCCTTTATGCAATGTGCGAGCTTGCCAATAAGAACTTTTAATACTAAATGCTCAGTTCTGACAAAACATCTCAAAATCAATAATTACTGTAATTGAGTGGCAATGATTCAAAAATTTACTTAAATATAAAGGAATGGAACTACCTTTGCAAACACATATTTTTACCAATGTGGTGACTTAGTTTGATACAACTCCTTTACAAATGACAAAATGAAAAGCAATCTTTAAAACTAAAATTAAACTGCTCCATCAACACATTTATTGACACTTTTTTTCAGTGAGTTTTTCAGTTGCGGTAATTTATATAAAAATCATTAATAGGGAGTTAGTTGCCTTGGCAGACTTTATTCAGAATCTAATTTTTTTTTAAAGATTTATTTATTTATGCACACAAGAGCTGGGGTACAGGCCAGAGTCGCGCGGGAGGTAAGAGGATTCACCAGACAGAGTGGGGGAGCAGAACAGGCAGATGGACTGAAATACACTGCCGAGGGCAGCAGGGGGGAAGGCAGGAGAGGTCTGCTAGTCCATGTGGGTCCCCTACCCTGCCGGCCGCAGGGATCGAACTCATGCTGCAGTGGCTGTGCTCTGCTTCATAGTGTGTTGCTTAACCCACTGAGTCACCAGGGAGGCCCCAGAAATTAATTTTTAAAACTTGCATGAAAGAAAGGCATTTATGACTTTTATGAGACAATGGAAATCTGAACACCAACCAAGTAGTCAGTGATATTAAGGAGTTTTTAAATTTACTTTTTTAAGAGAATATAAGATTTTTAAAAATATCGTGGATGGTTTACTATGTTTATCATTGTCTTAATCGTCAAACATTTGTTGACCTCCTGCTATATCTAGAACTCAAGATGTAGTAATTGATATTGGATTATTCCCATGTGTTGATTAGCCTACCTCTGTTTAAAGATACACCCAACCCTTTTGACTGCTTTTAATTTATTCTTGGACATTTGCCACAGGATTCCAAACATTTTCAAATAGCAATTTATTCTTTCTAAAGTCAATAGAAAGTGTTAACTGTTCTGAAATAATGCACTTGATGTGAATAAATTACATCAGCTTTCATATCATTGCCAAAAGAGCTGTACTGAAGGTGACATTTGCCTTTAATTCTTTTTACCATGTGAATTTAATTTATATCAAAGCAATATATAGTTTTGAAGACTTCAGTGGGGACAACACTGAACAAAAGCAAGTCCCTTGCACCTTGCTCTCCTCCTAATCCAAGTATCTAAACATCTGTCAATACCCTCTAGTCAAAGGCCAGCAGAAATATACCTGTAGTGGACTATTATTGCTGATTTCAGTGAGGGAGAACTCTCACCATGGGAAGTCCTTGGGGTGACTCTCTTGAAGATTATATAAGAGATTTTATAGGATTTAGGCTTTGGTTATGTGGTTTTGGATCAATTTCCTATTCTGAGTGGGATGCTGTTTACAGGTAGGGTAATTCTATAACTGGGTACAGCTCAATAAATCTGACCTGTACGGGAGTGGAGACTGGAGAGATGCTAAAACTTACAGTTGGTAGAAAACAGCCTTTACTCCTATTAGCTGGAGTAGAGAAACTGGTATTTTATGGATTAGACTATCTTGTCTATGTTTAGACTTGATTATAGAATGGTCTTCATTTTCCTTGATATAGTCACAAAGCAACTTTGTGTGATGTTGATGCTCTGCAAATTTTTTGATATTCAAAAGCAGACTAAAGTTCAGCCATGTGGGGCGTCTATAGGACCCAGCTGGCAGTACTGGACCAGCTCCTAGTGGTAGGAGTAGCTTTTCTCTTTCCCACATCTTTCCCAGAGGCAATTATATTCGATTTTTTTAGCATTTCTTCTGGCATTTTCCTCCACTTTCTTAAATGTTTATTTCTTCTTATTTTTAAATATTTGACTTCCTACTGTAGAAATTGTTCTGTTGCTCTCATGCTTATCCTATTTTTCTCCATATACAATCTTTCTGGACCTATCCTGGTAATATACTTAGATCAATTTAAGTTAAGTAATTATAGATATTTTTCTTATAATGGCTATGTAACTATCCATAGAAAACTACACCATTCCCTATGGTTATATATCCTTTCATTTAGAATTTAGTTTATCATTTGCTAAATTATCAATAATTCTTTCCCAAAGTCTCTAATGGAATTGTGAATCCTCCTTAAAATGGTGTAATGTGACAACATCACCAATGGTTCGCCAGTTCCATTTTCCCCTTCCACTCCCCTCCATGAACTTAAGATGATTGCTATAGTTTTAGGAGCTCTGAGGTACAGTATTGCCTCACCCTAGGCCTGCATTAAAGGCATCTGCTACACTACTCTCTGCTGAACTTTCTATTTCCTGAACTACTGTGTATTTTATTTGTGGTATTCCTTTATTTTTTGTTAAAATATGACTCCTAGTATCTCTCAAGAAAGATTATGTAGGAGGGAATTTTTTTTATTTGCACACTTGAAAATTCCCTTTTTTATCCTCTATACATACTTTTATTTTTTTTACAGTTTCTGAGTATAATTAATATATAACCTTGTGAAAGTTTAAAATGTGTATTACTGACTTGGTAAAAACACATGTAGTAATACAATTTGCACTATAATATTAGCTAATACCTCCATGACATCACAATTTTTGTTGTAGTTGTTGTTTTACACTATCAAAGCATTTTATTTTTTTTTCAATGGTTTAATTGAATTTGAAATATGATTCCATTTGGATCAAATGCAGACACAGATCATTGTCTTATTAGACTGCAAATTTAAGTGAAACTCATACTTCTTCTATTTGCACATTAGCTACATCAGTGAATATTTCTTTTCCTTTTATTTTCTTTTTAAATTTAATTCTTTTATTTAAATATTTTATTTATTTATGCATACAAGAGCTGGCGTACAGGCCAGAGTCGGAAGGTGAGAGGATTCACCAGAGACAACAGGGAGCAGAACAGGCAGGTCAAGTGAAACACACTGCTGAGGGGAGCAGCAGGCAAGACAGGAGAGGTCTGCAGTGCCATGGGGGTCCCTTCCCTGGCTGGGGATCGAACTTGCTCTGCAGTGTCGTGGAAGCTCCTCAGTGCGGCACTCAACTGGTTGTGCAACCAGGGAGACCCCAATTTTTTCACTTGTGCTTTTTTAACTAGTTTACAACATTGTACATGATTTAGAGGTAAATGATCACATGGGAAAAGGAATTCTAAATTATAAAGAAGTTTCCCTCAGAATATTGAAACCATAATATTCTTATTTTCTAGGTTATTGCATTGATGTTGAAAAGTTCAATGTCTTCTGATTAAAATATGGCCTTTCCCCTTAATTTAGAGGCTGCTAGGGACTTTTTCCTTAGCCTTTACACCATTCATGATATGTGACCAATTATGATTTTTTTTTTTGCATGTATCATGTTGGGTCCTTTTGATCTGAAATATCAATTCATTCAGTGCTGGGGAACATTGCTATATTCTATTTTTAATAATTCCTTCCCTTCTGTTTTCTCTCTAGAGAACTCATTTAAGTTGAATCACCTGGATTGAAACTTTTTCTTAAATCCTTTTATTCTATTGTCTTTGTTTTTGTTTAACTTTTTAGGAGATTTCCTGAACTCCTATTTTCTACCCAAATACCTAGTCTAAAAACAGTTATCATAATTTGGGGGAGTTCTTTTTCTATGCTTGAAAACTTCCTTTTCAAAGAAAATCATCTATTGTTTTCTAGGTATGTTATCTTCTCTTGTCCCAGTTCCTGAGAAGTTAATTGTAGATTTTTTTGACATCTTCTTCTCCTCCCTGTATTGGCTTTAATATTTCCCCCAAGGCTGTTATTTGTGATTGCTTTAGTTTTCAGCATCCTATAAGAGATTTTTTCATAAGCATACCTCCTTGACTGTTATTCCTTACTTGAAAGCAGGGCATTTAGCGATATCCCTGGGACTTTCGGATACATAGCTAGGACTTAGATCTGGATGCTTCACTGTTTATTATTTGGCAGGGGCAGAGCAAACTTGGGAGAGGGACACTAAAAGTTCACGATAAATAGCTTTTCTCTTGAGGTATTCAATTACTCTAGAAGGGAAATTATGGAATTTTCTGCCCGAGAGAACATGCTCACTATTCCCTAGTCCTGGAACTAAGGAGAAAAGACTGAGACCTCACTATTTAAAATTGTAGAATTTCAGTCAGTCACTAAGATCAAACTGTCACCTCTGTCCAGTTTTCTGCTCAGTCGTCCTGCCTCTCTGCATTAGTTAGTTGGAGATCATCTCTGGCTTCCAAGGTGAGAGACAGTTGCTGGGTTACTCAGGGCAGAAGAGAGGGCTCTAGCCATCTATCTTCCCTCAAAACAATTCAGCAAGAACTCAGTTAGTCCCAAATTCCCTTTCATTTTTCAGAGGCAGTAAATGCTGCTAGTCCCTGGAATGTCCTGTGTTTCTATGGAAAGAATTGGGATCCTTTCCACCATATGGGTACTCCCTTTGTCTGATTAAGTTTTTTACGACTTCTCCATCTGCTTTTGATCTTCCAAAACTTTGTTGACATCCTTTTCTACCATCCTAACACCCCCTCCTTTTGTCCTTTTTGGGTTTCATATTGTCTTTTCATTTTCAGTGGCATTCCAGAAGCAGAGATGAATATGCAGCTAATCTATATTATTTAACAAAATGTCTTACTACTGATTTTTACCACTTGTTCTTTTTTTTTTTTTAAACATTTATTTATCCATGCATACAAGAGCTGGGGTACAGGCCAGAGTCACAGGAGGTGAGAGGATTCACCAGAGACAGAGTGGAGAGCAAAACAGGCAGATATACTGAAATGCACTGCTGAAGGGAACAGCAGGCAAGGCAAGAGAAGTCTGCTGCAACATGTGAGTTACCTCCCTGGCCAAGGATTGAACTCATGCTGCAGTGGCTGTGAATGCTTCGCAGTGTGGTGCTTAACCCCTCGCACCACCAGGGAGGCCCCCATTTGTTCTTTCTAAACACTTGTAAACTGATAAGCACATAGGAAATTATGATAATTAAATAGTATGTTTCCCGGTATGATAGTTACTAGGAATAACAAAAAACTTCTTAACCTTCTTCTTTTATGTATGTGGGAATATTCTTACTCAGGGCAGGGAAATTCCCAAAACATCTCTCCTTAGCGTCATCAACATATATCTTCCTCAAGTTTAAACATGTTCTGTCTGACTTCCCAAAACCACGTAACATTTGCAAAATGAGATCTACCACAGGCCACTCTGTGTTTACTTGTTAAACAAGCATCTGCATGTTCCTGCATTTTGTTTTCAATTAATTATGTCACTAACCACCATGGAAAGAACTGACATTTACAAACAAGATGTGTGACACCCACAGAAGTCAACTGTAAGAAATTCATACGTTGATTTGGTAGATATACAGGTATGTATAGACACAGGATACATATACCTTGATGGATTTAATGCATGACTAGCATCTTAATTGTTATTAGTTGTGACCACCAATACTTACTTTTACATTCTTTCTGAGAAATCTGTGCTTCTGTTACAGGGCAGGGAGAGGGGCACCCCAGAACCCCCAAACCTGCCCACTCTAAATGGGTTCTGCCATCCACCACATCAAAACAAACATATAAGGCCTTTAATGGAAAGGAACTTTTATACAATTGGGGAACAATACAGAAAAGACAAAGAATATAGTTACTAAGTCAAGCATCCCAAGTTACCCCATATCCTTGAGGGTAAAAGTCCAGCCAAATAGGATTGGCCCAAAGCAAGGCCCAAAAGCCTGCCACAAGTCTAAAGGACCTTTTAGTGGAGACCCATAGAAAAGGGTCAGAAAAAGTTTGATAAATCTGGGAGGAAAAGAGCAAAATCAAAATTAAGGTGAAAGCTGCCATTGTTAACCTCCCCACGGTCCTCTCACCCACATCTGTTCTAACCAGTCCAAGACCAAAAATCAAGCGCAGTTTCTTTATGTTCTCTCTGCTCCATGTGCCTCCTCCATGTCTACTTGCTGCTCTCCATCCTGCATCTTTCTTCCTCCCTCTCTTTTGTCCTTTCCTGTCTTCTGTCTCCAGCATCTTCTTATCCCTGCTCAGGTCCACCCTACTTAGGGCAGAACCAGAATCCTGGAACTTCCCCTTTATCTGGGGACCACCCTGTTACACTTCCACTAATAGCAAATCATACCAAACTTTATGAATTCCTACCAAACATGTATAGTTGAAAAGACAAGAGTTTTTCTTGTATCAAAATGGATAGAAATAAAATTCCAGTTAGTAGGAGAATCACTTGTTTATTATCTGAAGAAGTAAAACTATGCAACAGATTGGATAACTGAAAGTTTTGTAGTGTAATAAAATGTGCTGCTTTCTATGGAATTTATGGTGAGTAGACGTGGGTAAGTCAAGTATAAACAAAAGACTGGCCTCATGGTACAAATGTAAGATGTCTGATGTCATATACAAGAAAAAGAGTACCTTGAGTCTATGTGTATTGTATATAAACACTCTGAGTCAATGTCACTGGTTCTGTTACCTGACTTTGATATTTTCTTTAAATTCCTGCTGTTATCTACATCAGAGATTTTGGTGCAGTCAGCCCAGATGAATTTTGCCTCATTTGAAAACTCTTATTAAAAGTCTATTTATCTTTTGTCTGTTTAGTGCAAGCTCATATTACTGGATCCTCATTCAAACGTCTCTCAGGCCTCTCACTGGAATTAACTCTTACTTTTCAAAGCTTTCATGGCATTTTTTAATTCATGCTTCTACTTAGTCTCAAAATGGTCTAAACTTTATTTTAATGATCTATTCTTGTACCTGCCTCTCTCCAGGTCCTGAAAGACTCCACGCCTATCACTTACTATCTGACCCATAGTAAAAGCTATCAGAAGTTTTCAGAATTTGCATCAAATCTAAATCATGTGTATATTATTTTTAAGAATCATGCATGCATTTCAAGAGTTACGGAGAAATAATCAAATGAAATTGAATCAGAAAATCTTTAGTATTGAGAAAAGGTTGAAAAATATTAAAACACTGTGTGTGATCCATAATGGGATATGGATTCATATTTTTAATAAAGATTTTATATATTTATGCATACAAAAGCTAGAGTACAGGCAAGAGGTGCAGGGGATGAGAGGATTCACCAGGGACAGAGTGGGGAGCAGAACAGGCAGACTGAAATACACTGCTGAGGAGAGCAATGGGCCATGCAGGAGAGGTCTGCCATGCCATGTGGGTCCCCTCCCTGGCCACAGATCAAACTTGTGCTTCAGTGGCTGCAGAAGCCCCACAATGTGGCGCTCAATCCCTTGTGCAACAAGGGAGGCCCTGGATTCATATTTCAAATAAGTTTGCCATCATAGTCAGCAGAGGTTTACTGAAAAATAAGATTTCTATATAATGGGTGCCGCATTCCTATGCACCACTCCTCATTTGGCTTCTTTCCTTTTCCTTCAGACTCTCCACCAGAAGCAGCTGGACAGGATGGAAGCCTGTGCTATTCACTCTTCAGTTTTGGTTCAGTGTGCTTGTGTTTCCCCATCTCGTTTTCCAGGGATCCCGAGTATAATTCTAGAGTAGAACCGAGTAGAATCCCAGAGCTTAAGATGAGGTGGTATGACACTCCCCTTTGGAAGGCTCTCACTTCATTCCAGGGTCTAAGAGAACAGGAGCCCCTCTGGAATATAAGACTTTCTCTGATGCTGTGTGCTCCCTTCTTAGAGGAGGGGGCTTAAGGAGGAGGAAGCATGCTGTTCAGGGCTCCTGGGCACATCCCCAGCTTCTCCCAGTGACTTGTATCGCAATGGGCTGGCTGAAGGGCCAGCAGTGGTGAGAACTTGCTGTATCTGAATTTTAATTATACATAGTGCAGGCTCCTTGCCTGTTTAGAAAAAAATAAAGACTCTTCAGGCTTGCTCTCTTTTTGCGAAGGGACATTTTATCCAATTAGAGAGAAATTATCAGAGTAAAGAAGCCAAATACCCATTTCAATCTTATTGCAGACTTGCTGTATAAAAAGTTGCTAATTAAACTTACATTATCAATACCAATAGACTGTTCCAGCATTTTTCTTACTTTTTACATAAAATAAAATCAATATATATTAATTGTAGGTAACTGTAAAGTGATGTCACTTCGAAGAATTTTTGGGTTCAGAGAAAAGTTTCATCAGGGTTCCCCTTCAGAGACACATGGTGAGTTTTACCACAAGGCAGTGACATTTAGTTATATCCAAAAGGGCAGGTTTATTATAAAAAGGGAAAGAAAAGTAAAGGACAATTGCAAAGACACAGGGAAAAGAAGAACTGCCTTCAGAGGGGCAGGCTTGCTAAAAAAGAGGCCTGTATGTAAACACGGGCAGCCTTGGGTGTCAAGAGCTGCCCCTACTTATTTGCAAAGGGAGAAGGTTGGTGAAAAATAACCCCTGCAGAGTCACAGGCAGGCAAGAAGCTGCCACTGTAGAAACTGTACTGATACATTGTTATTCTCTTTGGGAAGGGTACATTCCTTTAACTGTAGTTCAATTAATTATTTCTAGAGTTAGTGTCTAAGGATTTTTTTTTTTTTTTATATTTGGTTTGACTAGATAGATTTGAAAGAAGTGGTGAGTAGTTTTACAATGATCCCCAATCTCCAAGGCCCAGCCTCGGTTCTGTACCTCTAGATAATTTACTTTGCTATAGCTTGTTCTATGTTAATCATTTCTATGCCCACCTCTACTTTTTGGTCTTGTGGTAACTCCTTCCCAAATTATTTTACTCTTTACCTCCATCATAAATAGCTCACATTTAACCATCTATAGCTTTAATAATTAGTTTATAGCCAATCTTATTTCATCTATGAACCCCTTCCTGCCCGCTAGGTTATTTTGAAGCAAATCAGATATCACCGCATTTAATACTTTAGTATTTTTATGTATCAGATAATAATCTCATTAGTAATATTGTTATAATTTACCTTTGACTAATAAATTCATTCTACCACAGAATCCACCTATTGTTACCTAAAAACTTGAAAAGAAGGAGCTTTTATAGAAAGTTGAATGCATGCAACAGACAGGGAAGTTGGAATGTGTAAACAGCTCCATCCCTGTGATTAATCTACTCTGCACACAATGGCACCCGATGGCACGCCCCTGCCTTGGTCACCTAGTAACATTTTTACTGGCCAACAACAAGTTGAACAAAGTATTGTGTTGCAGGAAAGTGCTTGGCTAGCCAATTTAGATCATCTCCTAGATTTTAGGAGAAATACCAAGTTTGACTTTGCTAAACCTGTACGCTTTGCTGGCAGGAAAGAAACATTCCACTTCTAGAGCATAAAATGGATACAGAAGACATGGGCTCAGGTAAACTAGGCCCAATACTAAAGCAGATTTGGAGACAAAACCTAATGCTAAAGCAGGTGCTTCTGGGTGCTGACCACAGTGAAGGGAATGCTGGGGCCACTTGGGTAGCCACAGTGGTCTTTCTGGGGTTAGAGCTCAGTGGAGCCCTCCACCAACTCCTGGAGCATACTGCAGGAACCCTACGCTCCTTCTGCCAGAAGCTGCATGTCCTGCTTGACAAAGAAAAGGAATGCATCTGGAGACAAGGCAAGTGGTTCTTTTGTTCATTAAGAAATATCGACCAGGTAGCCATTCTGAGATGGGTGAAGGAACCTACAAACAAGGCTAAGATAGAGTCTGTCCTCAAGGGGATAACGATATAATGGGAGAAACAAGGTTAGACAAATGCGCAATAATGCAAGGGACTTTGAGGTCAGTTCCAGTGGAAACATAGAAATAAAATGCTTAGGATTTTCAAAGCAGGTAAGATCCTAGTTTTAGAGTGGAAAAGTAAGAATTCTGTTAGAATAAGTGAGATATTTAAACTGAAATTTAAGGAGTGAATTGCATTTAGGCAACTGGAAATTAAGAACTTGAAAGAGCATTTCAAGCAGAGGTATCCAAGACTTAGAGGGATGAAAATACAGACCAAATCTGAGGCCAGAAGGCTTTCTATAGTGGAATATAATATACTATCTTTGATCTTTTTCTATTAACTGCAAAGGTAGTGTCAAAACTGAGGTGGGTAGAACACGGAATTGAACAGGTTGCTGGGGCCAGAGCCAGTGATGGGTAATGAGAAGTACATTATGGCAGGAATACTACTACATTGGACCACTGTGATCTTAGAAAACAGTTATCCTAGATATGATGGTTTAGGATAGGATAGGATAGGATGCCACATGATGTGTGGTGTCATGCAATCTAACTCTAAATGCTATAGTGTCAAGGGAAGGTCTCATTAATCAGGAATCCAGAGCAGAAAATGTAAAGAAATTCATTGTAAAGGACAGAGTTCATCTAAAGTATAGACGACACAGAGGCCACCAGCTGATCTCAGAGCAGGACTTGACTCTGTCAAAAGACTTGAATGCGGTCCCATGCAACATATCTTACTCATATATTACTCATGAAAAATGACAAACTCCCAGGTAAAAGGTAAATAAAACATAATTTTATGACTAGTAAAAAGATGATTTTGTGGTAATTTTAAAATAACTTAGCAATTGGGTTTTGATATATTACATAGTTCAGAACCGAATTCTAAAGAGTGAATAGTTGCATGTGAAAACCAAAGGTGACCCTAGTTGTGAGGAGAGAAGGGATGAACAAATGGGGGTACAGTAAGAAATGAGGGTGAGGGTTTTCACCAGAGGGAAGAGGCTTGACTTGGTTTAGTAGTCCTTGATTAGCCACTGCAGATTCTAATCAGAGAATTGATATAATTAGAGCTACTCTTTGAAAGACTAATTTGAAAAATGACAATTATCAGAAGCTCAGCAGGAGGAATGGTGTAAATCTAATTCAATTCTCATAGAAACAAAGTAGTCAATAAATTTTAGTATCTGCATCAACAGAAATAATGAAATACTCATATGCCTGCTACCCAAGTTTCATTTGGAGTGATTTGCTAAATTTTAGACAGATAATTGCAGGTGAATGATATGGCTATAGTACATTAAAGTAGAAGCAACAGTTCTTGAAATCATACCAAAAGAGGAATGATTGAGGGAGATGTTGATTTCATTTGAGTAGAGTCTTATGGGCCATCATATCTGACTTCAAATATTCAAAGCATTTCACAAGCAAGAGGGATTACATTTATTCTTTGAGGCTACATTACCAATTTGTAATGGTATTTGGGGAATTTTTGGGAATTTGTCCCCAATTCCTAATTGTGTTAGAAGAGTGACAATTGTACAAATGAACTCTCTTTTAGAGGGACATATTAAGTGCCCAATAACAGTCCTTATAGGCTTCTAAGTTTATCTTTCCAAACCTCGTTACTTGTCAGTAGAGAAACATAATGTGGCTTAGTTTTACACTTAACTCTTTTTATGTATCTGTGTGTGTAGAAATGATTACTTTCATGGACTGTCTCATGAAAATCAATGATTATTTGGGGAGCACTGCTACACTTCTGAAGAAAGAAGAAAAGGAGATGTGTAATTTATGCAGCACGCATGATGAATGTCCTCCGCCACAGACAATGTCCACCATTCAAGATATCAAAGCAACAGACATTGCTGCAAGTGGGGAACAGAATGTCATAGAAACAGCTACTTTTTCTCCCACAAACAGAGAGGAAAGTCATTACACAAACCAGGTCCAGCTAAAAAAAACCAAAACACAAATGAGTTCAGAATTAGTAGAAAAAGAAAACAATACATCATTGAATGAAGATATAACAGGACAAGAGGAGTCATGGAACAAAATGTTCCCAGATAATACAGAAAGTGAAGATGATAAACAAATTAATCACATGACTGTTGAGAACATAAATGGCAACAGGGAAAAGATGCATGACATAACCCAGACAACAGAAAGAGAAATTCAAGAGCTGTCAGAAAACCAGAGAGAGATGACCACATCCTTAAGAACATGTGATATCTCCAATAAATATGTGAATAGTCTTCTCAATGATTCAGATAGCTTAAAACAAGAGAACAATATAATTGAAAAGGAGTAAGTAAATGCAATGTGAGAAGTCTTATTATTATCTCTATTTAGCTGTGTGTTTCTGTGTTGAGTATTCCTAGTGTTTATAAACAAATAAAATGTTTAATTTCCATGTCAAATATCCAAAGATATCACAAATCAATAATTTTAGTTTAAGTTATTCTTATAAAATTTATATGGCTGTTATTACTAGTAATGTTTGTTATAATTTTGGGAAATAAACATATCAACTGCTTCTCTAAAGTAAGGAGGAAATGACTATATAAGAGTAGTTAAAACTAACTTTTTCCATAACATGGACATTTTTCTAAATCACTACTTTTCAACTATAATAACAAGAAACCAGCAGACTGCAGAGTTGTTCAAAAATTAGGAGAGATTTTCTAACCACATTTATTTCAACCATAAATAGGTTCAAATAAATCATGAGATTTATTTTATTCATAAATTATCATGAAATTTTAACCTATATCTATAGAACTCTGAGTCTTGGATAAGCTTTGGGATATTCTTAAAACTGTATGTTTACTTTCATATCTATGTTATCTTCTTGGAGATGATCTAGAGCTTTTATTGGATCCTCAAAAAGTTAGCATAAAAAAATCCATCTCCTCTCTACTAGGGTTAATAATGTCTCTATGTTCAAATGAAATAAAATACTCACAAACCATATTTTCCCAGACAAACCTATCGCCCCTTTGAAGCAATGACAGATAGAGAAAAGATGTTGGTTTTAGAAATTAGACAGACTTAAATTTTTATTGCTGTTTCATCACCAGAGAGTTTCCTGACGCAGTGCAAATTTTTAATTTGCTAGTCACATTTTCTTATTTAAAGAAATTATATATTCTTTTTGGAATTATTTGGTAAAGTTCTATGAGAAAATCATGTAAATATCACCATGTCACTTTACAGCTGTCTGCTTTCAGCTAAAGGTTAGCATGTTGGTTTATTTCACTTCCAACCACACTTACTTCCCCCACTTCCCACATAATGTCAACCTTCACTGGAGCCCTCTCTGCACAAGGTATATGTATATATGATGTATGTATGCCATTTCCACGATAATGCCACTGTGAGTCTCTGATCTTAGACAAGTCACTTTGTACATCTCAACCTTTGTGATCACAGTTATAATATGAAGATGTTGAATTAGTTCAACTTCAATGTCCCTAGAGGTCAGAGCATGTAACAAGTACTATGAAAGTCACAGGAGTCCTTTCAATGCATGGAAGACCCTCCTTGTTTAAATTAGTACCCCTGCAAAATGACTCAATAAGTCAATACACAGTTTCCCACTTTGTCTGACAAAAGCCTTAGCAGTTCATCTCCTCTTATTTCAAAATAACTTGAAACATCAAGGAGTGAATCATTGCCAGACTAGTCCCACTCACACCTCCTTTAGGTGTTCCCTTGTTGTTACTTTCCTTTGTGATATCTGAGCCAATTGTGCTTGACTTGCATATTTAAGATGGTGACTACTCACCACCACCCTTCAGGCCAGGAAGCCATCAGAACACATTAAAAAAAAATGTTTCATAAACAAAACCTAGCTCAGAATTCCAAAACCCAGCTGAGATTCCTTCCTGAGTATCTTTTTGAGAAAAATCTCTCTTTTAATTTTTTTTATATTTATTTTTAATTGAGATAATACTGGGCTACTACCACCAGGTATTATCACCATTATGTATCTACCACCAACTAACCCACAGTCTACCATCAAAGACCACAGTACTTCCTTTTTTGTTCTTTCCTCTCTTCCCACCTTGCTGCTTCAGTTCTGTAGTCAGCTATCATGGCTTAGTTTTTCAACTTGTCTTTTTCTGACCTAGTTTAGTTATATTATTTATATTTCACATATTAGTGACACCATCTGGTATTTATCTTTCTCCTTCTGATTTATTTCACTTGGTATTATCCTTTCAAGTTCCATCCATGTTGCTGTAAATAGTAGTAGTTTATCATTTTTGATTGCTGAGTAGTACTCCATTGTACACACATACCGCAGTTTCTTGATCCACTTATGTGTTCTGGGCCATTCAGATTGTTTACATAGTTTAGCTATAGTAAATAGTGCTTCAGTAAACATTGGAGTGCAGGTTATCTTTCAAATTAGTGTCTCTGAGGTTTTTTTGATAGCTATCTAGGAGTGGAATTACTGGGTTGAATGGCAGAACAATGTTTAATGTTTTCAGACACTTCCATACTGCTTCCCATAAAAGCTGGGCCAGTAAAAAAAACCTATCTTTCCCAGCCTCCTGTGTCCAGACTCAGAAACAAAACTAGAATAAATAAATATGATTACTTAACAGCTGCACTGGATCTCTTTGATTAGGAATAGGGAAAATGGAAGCATTAGCAGGTCTTCTCATTATACTTCATCTGTCTTTTGGAAAAAGTGTGTAGTGAGATGGTCTCTAGGGCACAGAGGAGAGATATCCATGATGATACACAAGGCAGGACCACTATACTCAGTATTAAACAATGTTTCTTATTTTCTAAAGTATTGGTATCCGTTGGTATCCACTGCCATAAAACCCAGTGCAGAATATAAATGTAAATATATGAACCTCTCAGCAATTTCAACATATTTTTAATATTCTGTATTAAAAGGCATTCCAAAGCCCAATTTACTAATATTAAGAATAGTTAAAACCTGATCATCATAGAACTGGATATTAATGCTGTATTTTGTAAAGATTCTCTTCTCTCTCTCTCTGATTACCAATTTCTCTCTGTTTATCAATCATTTTACTAGTATGAAATGAGAAGTAGGAAAAAGAGGAGGAATTCAAGCTCATGATTTAAAGTAGAAATCCAGTATTTATCGAACACCATTTTATACCAACCCACTGTTATAAGAAATTTACATTCTATTTCATTCCATCTTCACACTATTTTAGATTAGGTATTGGTTCAATATGTAATACATACATCAAGAAACAATACATCAAGAAACCCGTGCTTTGGAATGATTTGAGGAAGTGTGATATTATAGTTGAAAGTTTGGGACTTTTGTGTTAAAGATAAATTCAATTTTTGATTAAAAAACTTGCCATCAGTGTGCTCTGTAGTAAATTAAATTTTCTAAGTCTTGGTTTCCTTCTCTGTAAAGTGGTGGTGATGGTGGTACTCGCATAACACCATAGTTGTAAGGATTGATGAAATAAATGTATAACCTAAAACTTGATCCAAAAAGGACCAAATGTTAGCTATTTCAATATTAATTATTAATGTTTAAATAGTGTGTGACGGATGCTTACATTTGAATTCAAATCTATAATACTCTAAAATCTTTGGCATTATGAAAGTATAAAAAGTAAACTGAACAGTTAAAATAAGTTTTGGGATTGATTCTTTTGAAGATTATAGGTAATCTGTTTCTAATTACCTTAATCATAAATTCACAGCTTTATACCTTTCTCAGTTTTTCTAAAAATAAATAATAAATATTGTCATTTGATCAACATGTTTAGGCAATTACAATACCTCATATAGATTACTCCCTCTCCTCACAATTTAGGAAATTATTCAGATATTAGTCTTTGGATTATTAAAAAGCTTCGGCAATATTCAGATTTATATTGTGGAGTAAATAGTGTGGGGGTGAACCAAACAAATAATAATAATAATACAAAAAATAATTGTAACAAGAGAAATACTAGCTAAGATATATAACACCCTCTATGGGCAAGACACAGCATTTTAATTACTCAATATATAATAGTTTGTTAATTCTTACACCCCACCTATGAAATAAATATTATTTTATCACCACTTTACAATTGAGGAAACTCAAGTATAAAGAAAACAATCTTGCCCAAAGTCATAATAAGTCAGACAACTGGGATTCATCCAGACAAATGGCTGGAATCTTGTGCTTTTTCTTACACAGTTGTATGGTAAGTAAATAATTAGCAAAATGATGTCCTTTTTTCTTTGCAGGTATCTTGACATGCTGAGTGATGATAATGACCCTCAAGTGTCTTGTTATATTACGGCTCAGTCATATATTCTACAGCATCTAGAATGCCGGATAATTAACAAAATGAGTTCCTTAATAGTAAGTGATAATGAAGAGTTGGTCAGCAATGTCATCATCATTGAGTGCTCACACAGAGAAAAGAAAATTCCATTTCCGATCTGCGTTGCAATTCCATTTACTGCACGCTACAGAGGAAATTACAGGGACATCATGGTGAAAGTATCTGATGCAAACTTTCAATCAAGTTACCTAACTCCAAATTCACTGGAGGGAATGAGAGGAAGTTATAAGGTTCGTAAATCCTTGCCTACATATATGCATTTGCTGTTCGACTTCTTCTCTAAACAGTGCTCATACCTCCAGACTATAGTGCATATATAACTGCTCCACTGGTAACAAGTAGAAGGGTTGACAGATTTGTGCCAGCGTTTTCATGATTTTTTTCCTCTGCTGTCTATAAAGATCAAAGAACAAAAGTTATTGACCAAAATTAGGCATGAAGGACTTGAGTCTAGGACAATGAATGTTATATTTTCATCTGGGAAACAAAATCTAATAGGCTGACTTAATTAGTTTCATATCTTGCAGTAGCTTTATACTAGCATTTCTAAAGTGGTAGGGTTCTAGCAAAATTTAAGAAAGTTAGAATACCCAGATGAAAGCAGTTTTGTTTTTATCATTTATGAGTTGGGAAAATTCATTAAAAAAAGAACAAGTATGTATTTGTGTGTATAAGCCTTGAGATAGTTATGAAAGCTATAAATTGTGTTTACTCTGTACACGGATGATAGCACAGGGGTAGTTAGTATGTTCGTTGTGGTGAAAGATTAGCTGTGTTTGTTATCTGGTTCCTATGCTTTCTTGCTATGTGAACTTGAGTAAATTATATAACTGTGCTATGACAGTTTATCTGGAGAGTAAACACAATACAGTAGTTTCCCCTGATTTGGGGGGGGTGGGGGGGAATACATTCCAAGACCATCAATAGTTGCCTGAAACCACATTACCACTGAACTCAATATACTGTTATTTCCTATACCAACATACCTATGATAAAGCTTACCTTATAAATTAGGCACAGTAAGAGATTAACAACAATAAACGATAATACAAAAGGATATTTTAACGTAGAAAAGTTATATGAATGTGGTCTCTTTCTCAAAATACCACACACATATATATTTTCAGATCATTCTTGACCATGAGCAACTGACACTGTAGAAAGATAAACCAAAATAAGGGAGGACTAGTATGCCTGTTTCTATGATGAGAGGATCACAATGATTAAATGTGAAATACACTTAAGAAGGTAAAAGTAAGCCTATGTATATGCAATACTTGTTAATAAATTGTATTTTCACAGCAGACTTTCTTGTAATAACTTCTATTGTCACAACATACAAGTCATTTTAAACACATACACAATTATTAAACTTAGCATAGAGATGATGAGAACTAAGGTTAAGGTTCATCTGTGGGCCACGGAACTCATTTTTAAACAGTTATAATACTTGTTTTTTTCAGCTTTATGTAAGCTGACATTGTTTGAAGAAGAAGGCAGGGAAATACAAGTTAAAAAAAAACATGCATTAGGAAAGTCTTTAAAATACATCTCTTTTTTCTTGGATTTCTCTCTTTTCAGAGTTACAAAGTTATACAAGTGAATGTGAAAGTTAAGCCAATTATTTACTCCAATTCATGCAATAAACCTTTTATAAAATTTAGTCTAGGAAACCTGTCACTCTATAAATACTCTGGTTAGTATTTTCCTTGATCGTGGGTTTTTTAAATCACGGCCCGTTTATGTGACTGTTATCGTAATAAAAGCAAAAACTACTAGCTCTGGGCTTTTCATAAAATGGGCAAGGGGGTGTTTAGTAAACAGATAATCAAATCAAAAGGGAAAAATATAAAAGAACCATCATCTACCAGAAAATATAAAAGCATATCCCTTTCTCTTTATCGTATTCTAATGATAGCTACCCCTATTTTTAGTTCAAGAAAATTCAGACTGGATTCCTTCCAAATTTTTATGTGGTTTATATCACATTTAAAAATTCTAATTCTGGAGTCTAACAGAACTATCCTCAAAGTTCTGTTCATGACACTCCTCTGCTCCTAGCCACTTCCGCTCTCTCAGTGTCTGCCAAGAACGCTGTAAACGCTTAACAACCACCACTGGTTCCCAGAAGACCTTTCTTTCTCACCTCTCATCTTTTTCTCTTCAGCTAATTAGGAACATTCACCATGCCATGCATTTTCCCAACAATAGATTCATGCAGTGATATTGTGAAATCTCTTAGTCAGTTTTCAAATGCTAGATTATTTTCCTTTGAGATGGTCCCTAAATGTTTGTGTGTGCGTCTTCACGATTGTGTATTCAGGCTGAGGCGGTGCTGGGTTAGTATCCAGGACAGCATGAATACAGCAAATTTCTTTTAAGTCTTCCTTCTCGTTTTAAGCTTTGGCCATTTCATGAGTAGATAGTGTTGTTTTCGTTTATGTACTCAGTTGCTTTTTATGTGAGAAAAATGCTTGACTATGTCTCTGTTTATATATATTATTATTTAGACGTCACTGCATAAAAAAGAAACAAATATACCTCTTTGCAATCATTTGCTCTCACTACATGAAAGAGAGAAATAGACAAAAGGATTTTGCTAAGAGATTGTGACTTGTCAGGAGGAAGGACTTACTGACAGTATAGGTGCTATAGCATTTGCACAAAATCCCACATGATGAAATTTCACACCTAGGAGTTCCCTGAAACTGTTTGTGCTATCTGCATAATGGCCAATATAGAAAATCCAGTTCGGCAATAGGATGGTGGGATTCCAGAAACAATAATATTTACGAAAACACCAAATGTGATTATCCATTATAGGTATTTATTTTAAGAAATAAATTTAAATTAAAAATACACTTTTTTTCTCCTTTGCATCATCATATAGTCCAAATTTGAAAAAAAATAAATCCTAATTTTCTACTTCGTTTTATGAAAGGATTACCCAGCTGGGGCTAATAGAGTCATTTTCAATTGTGGGAAATACCAGGGATATTTAGATTTAGATTGTTTGATTTTAAATACATATAAATACATAAATTGTTTCATTTTTTTTAACAGCTACAAAGTATATACAGCATATACCCCCAGAACAGATTAATGTCTTTGTTTTAATGTCTTTCAATCCATACAGGGGACCTGTGCAGAAGTGAAAGTTTACAAGTTGGGTATCTTTTCTGTTGTGTCTTGTTTAAAGAAAGAGAGCTTCACAGTAACAAAAAAAGGTCTTACGCTTAAGCCAAGCATGGATTCTCGAATATCCTTAAACTACCCTCCAGGAGTTTTCAGTTCACCAGTGCTTGTGCAATTAAAGGTAAGTGTTAAAAACTGTGAGTTCTTACTTATAGTTTGTCATTCAGGATCCTAAAGAATGAAGATATTATGAATATTTAATACTGTATAACAATAAGTGAATTCTTCTAAGTATACTTTTAATAACCTAACATCCAGTGTTATTAGTGATAAAGTGATGATTTGTAACATATTATTTAAAAAAAAATCCTTGCTTTAAAGAATATTATAGCTAATTTTTTTACCATGTTTTGTATATAATATTTGTCAACAAAACTATGCTGAGTGCCTACAATAGAACTCAACAACATAGAGGCCATACATATGATTCAAGATTTTCACTTGTGGGCCTCCCTGGTGGCACAGCAGGTTAAACAACACACTATGATGCAAACCGCAACCACTGCAGCATGAGTTCGATCACTACCTCAGGCCAGGGGGGACCCCACATGGCATAGCAGACCTCTCCTGCCTCGCCTGCTGCTGTCCTCCGCAGTGTGTTTCAGTCAGTCTGACTGTTCTGCTCCCCACTCTGTCTTTGGTGAATCCTCTCACCTCCCTCGACTCTGGGCTGTACCCCAGCTCTTGTATGCATAAATAAATACATCTTTAAAAATATATAGATTTTCACTTGACAGGATGTCAAAAAAAGATGCTAATCATTTAAATTATTAATGATTATGAATATTTGGTTATATTATATTATAAAACAGTCCCCTTATGGAATAACATATACAATTGCTATTTACAAGGTATATAATGACATGTCAGTGTACATTTAAAGATTTATTTCTTCAAATATTTTGTCTTTCTAGCTTTAATTCTTCCCTATGCTTTCCTCTTTCTCCCACTTGTTACCATAAGTAATGTGTTGGTAGAAAAGCTAAAAAGAAAACATGCTATGAATAATTTACTCAATAAATTCTTCTATAAAGTTAAAAAGATTTTTTAATTATTTAGCTATTTTTATTAGTAACCATTGAGGAAATATTTAAGTAAATAGCATTTTGTTTCTTTAGTTCTAAAGATCACTTGATCTAACAATAGTTCTAATTAGAAATTATGTAAAATGTCTATTTTGTTTTCTAGGTCATTTTGTTGCCTACAATTAACAGTATTTCTCAGTTACTTATAACATAAGACAGGGAACCTAGATTTCAAAGAGACTTTATAAGAGGGAACTAAATGCTGCACTCTTTTATAAATTACTACAGTGTAGAATCAAGGCAATGATGTACAGAGAAATATACATATAATAGAGATGCATAGAGAAATATATAAAACTATGTTCTATCAAATTTTCAGAAAATTGGCTTTAGAAATCTGATGATACTTTATATATTTTGCTCTTTAACTATTTTTTTTAAGATTTATTTACTTTTGCATACAAGAGTTGGGGTGGGCTAGAGGTATAAGATGGTGAGAGGATTCACCAGAGACAGAGTGGGGAACAGAATAGGGAGACCTACTGAAATACACCGCTGAGGGGAACAGCCAGAGAGACAGATGAGATGTGCTGTGCCATGTGGGTTAGCTCCCTAGTTTGGAATAAAACTTGTGCTGCAGTAGCTGCTGATAGCATCATAGCATGAGACTTAACCCCTGTGCCACCAGGGAGGCCTCTTTTGCTCTTTAAATATATATATATATATATATATATATATATACCTCTTTTTTTTTTTTCTTTGTTTAGGTCCAACCAATAGAACCATCTCTGGTGACATGTTTAAAAACACAGCAAGATACTTCTTACTTGGTGTTAGCCACAAGCCCTCTGATGCATATTCAGCATCCATCAACACATCCTTTCCAGAAACCAGTCACTGTTTTCCTACCTTGCTCTCAACATCCTGATAAAAAGAATCTTGGGCCTGAGACCGATCATAAAAGAACAGTTAGTGCCACAACAAACAGGACCCTACCTTTATACCTCAACCGGTGAGTTAAGCCCAACATTGCTCAATTGATGGTTAAAAAAAGAACACAAATGATTAAAACATGTAGTTAAATAGCCATATTGAATTTTTATGAAATGTCTTTGATATAGAAATAAAATAAAATGTAATGATTTCCATTGTTAGTGGGCCCAAATGTATGTCATGTGGTACAAATGAGGTAAAATTAATGCAGGCTTTCAAATAATTTATGTTTAATAAAATAAAAATTAATGTTTAATTTATGTTTAATAAAAATTATGTTTAATAAATGGTAGGGTGGTTTTATTTCTATTTATTTATTAAAATTAAATAATAAATTAAATTATAAATAAATTAAATTATTAAAATATATCATAATATAATATAAATATAATATAATGCAAATTATTAAAATAAAAATAAATTAAATAATAATTTAAAATATATTTATTTCTATTTAAATCTTTTGTTTGTGTGGGAATAAGAGTAACCTGGTCTTTTCCAATACAAATTAGAATTCATTATTTACAATATTATAGGTAGATTCCTTTCTTTCTTAATCTTCATAATTATACAAAATCCCTACCAATGAGAAAAGTGTGCATACTGAGTTACCAGCCAAAAGTGAAATCAGAAAGTAAATACAAATCATTTTCAAATGTACAGTAGCTATTTTGCTTGTAAAGTACTTAGAACAGTGCACAGCACATAGTAAATATGAAATAAAAAAAATGAAACACTAACAAACAGGTGGATGTGCCATCATCTTCATTTATACCTATTTTCTTTTTCTAATAAAAAAGGTAGAAGGGATTCTTTCTATTCTTTGGTTCTGAAGGGAAGCATTTTCCTTTTAAAAACCAGTAGAGGGAAAAACAATTTTAGACACTTACTTGATATAACTACTATCAACTGAGAAGCTACCACTTGCTCTGCTCCTTAAGTATATTATCTCACCTAACTCCCCTCCAACTTACCTTCATTTAATCAGCTGAAAGACTCAAACTGATTGAGATAACACCTACACCTAGCAGGTGGTGTGACCTTGGTCTGCACTCATGTAATTCTATTGCTAAACATGATTCTGATTCATCATCATTTATTTAGTCTCAGGCTTCAAGACTAGAAATTAAGAAGATTATGTTCTCTTTCTCATTATACTTGCAATTTAGGAAGCTGGCAGTAGGAGAATGTTGCCTTGTGACTGGCTTGTGAACTCAAACTTTCTTTCATGTTAGATAAGTGAGAAAGAACATAGAAATATAGATATGAACCAGTTATATAAACACTTTTGAAATATATATATCCCAAGTGACAATTTAGTTAATTCATTTTTCCATTTATCAAAGCAAAGTAAGATTTAAAACCCAAAATATCTGGTGCTTCCAATTTAAAATGCATTATCTAATCAAGTAAGACATATTCTCTTTCAACTCTCCCTAAAACACCTATATGGATATATATTTAAAGACAGGAACAGAAGCCACCCTAAAAATTGATCCTGACTGTCAATCTATTGCTACAATCTGCTAAGCATTCTACTGTCTATAGGGTAGGTGGGAAAGGATTAATAGAAGCAATTTATTACTGACATCAATTTTACATCACAAGGCAGCTTCACTTGCCAGAAAAGATAACAGAAAAACAATTTTCCTTTCCCCTGTGATCTCATACCATAGTTTATATGTACCAACGAGAATATAAATCTAATCCCGTACAACACAGATATCAATTTTGGAAGTGGTTAAACCAGTGTTCCCTTGCCCCTCCTCTGCTATATTCCCACATGCCTCACAAACCATAAGGCAGACTGTAGAGAGAAATTGGAAGCAACATATTGCATGGACAGAGATGAAATTCCCAGTATTAAGGGCTATAGGTAGAAGTGATAAGAGGTCTGGTAGAAACACATGTTGAGGATAGCACATTTTCATGCACTCAGTGGTTTAAACCTTTGAAAATTCAGTCATGGGTGGAGCTTACACTGTCTTCCAGAAGAATCATACTATAAAAATGATAAGACACTGAAAATTTCTTTGCAAACTATGTACATGTAACTGTGCTCCAGATAGGAGAAAGAGATTCAAATGCTTAAGAAACTAAAAGTGGGTGGATGAACATTCACTCAAGCATAAGAAGAAATCCAAATCCTGTGTGTGTCTTAGGAAAAAAAATATGAATACCAATCAACACCAAGATTTCAAATGAAAAACAAAAAAACATACAAGTAAGGAAAGAGAACCTCATTGTAATATTTCACAGTAATCTGAAAGAAAACTTACAGTACCTGGAAAGTATTAGAGAAATACAGTTTGTAAGTTTAGTTGTATCGGGTAAGTATAATTTCTAAGAACCAGAAAGACATCAGGATATACTGGGAAAAGATGAAAGTACAACAGAATGCAATGCAAAGATTACAAGCTGAAATGAAAAGGGATGAATCCATGATAAGGAATCATTTGAAATTATATAATCTAATAATTATAGGCACCATAGAAGAAGATATCAACACAACATTAAAAGAAGTGTTGGGGCCTCCCTGGTGGCACAAGGGATTAAGGCACAGTATTATGAAGCTACCCACAGCCACTGCAGCACAAGTTAGATCCCCACCAGGGATCTACATGGCACAGCAGACCTCTCCAGTCCCACCCGCTGCTCCTTTCAGCAGTGTGTTTCAGTCTATCTGCCTGTTGTTTCCCACTCTGTCTGCAGTCAATCCTTTCACTCCCCCACCCCCACCCCCACACACATTTGGCCTGCACCCCAGCTATTGTATGCATAAATAAATAAATCTTTTAAAGAAGGAAGTATCAAAGGCATAGTTGAATTTAAATGTCTGATATTAAACTCTTGAGGTAGAAAGTGTGATAGACAAAATTTATGTAAAAACATCCCATACTTACACATAATATAGCATACTGAAATGTAGGTTTAAATGAATATAAATCTATACACACTCATTAAGGAGAAGCAGATTAAGTAAAATGGGAAAAAATCATTCTAGCCAACTTCAAGGGAGAAAATGAACTAAAACCTTCAAGCTTTTGAAGAGAAGTTGTTATAAAATTAGATTTTCACACAGCAAAGCAGCTTCTTTTCATTTTATAAGCTCACAAAGTATAATACTCATTCTTTTTAAAAAAAGATTTATTTACTTATGCATACAAGAGGTAGGGTATGGGCTAGAGTCACAGGAGGTGAGAGGATCCACCAGAGACACAGTGGGGAGCAGAACAGGCAGACTGACTGAAACACACTGCTGAGGGGAGCAGCAGGTGAGGCAGGAGAGGTCTGCTGCGCCATGTGGGTCCCCTCCCTGGCCGGCAGCAGGGATCGAACTCGTGCTGCAGTGGCTGCGGTTTGCTTCATAGTGTGTTGCTTAACCCACTGCGCCACCGGGGAGGCCCCAAAATGTGTCTTAATAAGAAAAACTGTAGACTGAAGAAAACACTAATTCTTTTTTTTTTTAAAGATTTATTTATTTATACATACAAGCACTGGGGTACAGGCCAGAAGTGTGGGGGGGGTGAGAGGATTCACCACAGAGAGTGGGGAGCAGAACAGGCAGATCAACGGAAGTACACTGCTGAGGGGAGCAGCGGGCACAGCAGGAGAGGTCTGCTGCACCATGTGGGTCCCCTCTCTGGCCGGCGGCAGGGATCGAACTCGTGCTGCGGTGGCTGCACATAGCTTCACAGTACTGAGACTTGTGCCACCAGGAAGGCTTCAATATTCGCACATTCTTAACAGTATAAATAAATAGATCATATCAATGAGATAACTTGTTGAAATGAAACTTAGGGGACCAGGAATAGGTAAACTTTATTGCCATGGTTAAAATCTGCATCTGAAAGTAAATAATATAAAAAGCAAAAAGAAGAAAAAAGTAAAGTTATGTGGTCAAGAGATAAGGGAAAGAAAACAAACAAGAAGAGTGGTGGCACCGAACGGAAAAGTTATGATGATATAAATAAAAAAGTGGCAATGCATAAGTGGACTGAATAGCTTTTCTACTATACCCTACCTTAATTTTAAGTTTTCTTTACTTTTAAATGATGTATAGCTTGTATTCGGGGCGGCTTCCTCAGCTGTATAAAACATCTTGCCAGTGTTCCAATTAGTTGTAAAAACTTCATTTCAATCATTATCTACCATTTGCAACAGACTATTGCTAGATCTTAAAAATCTTTTCCAAGCTGTTGTTGTTTTCATTTTGCTTTCCTATCATAAACACATTTATTTTAACTCCTCGTTAAGAACGTTCTATCATTTCTCCATTAGCATGATTCCTACTACCATCTGTTAGCATGGTGTTATCTAGTACACTGTCCATCACAACTAATTTCGTTCTATGCATCTTACCCCTATAGATTCATTTCTAAGTATGGATTATAATTTTTCATCAGATCAGCTCACCCTCCCCCCCACCCCAGAGTGGCTTTTATTTGCTTCTATGTCCCTTTCTTGAGTTATTGTTCAAAGAGATTGTGATTGATTTTTGTCTCCCCTTTTTTAGCCAGTGCTGCCCTTTGAGAATTTCAGGGTTCGGACTTAGTGCCAGCCAACAGCTGGGGCCTGGAGCAGCTGCCCCTGCACACTTGTTAAGCTCCAACTCTCACACACCTGGTTGGCGTGGGTAGTGGTAGAGGAACACTCAGAAAGGTAGGGGTGTTCACAGGATCAACTCCTCAGACTCTTTACAGAGGGAAGAGAATGACAAGTTTTGACTTTTTTTTTAACCCATCTAGGGGATTTTCTTTCCAATTTTTCAGTTTTTCTAACATGTGCATGCACGCCTGACATTTCGCCCCTCAATTCTAGATAGAGAGAAGCTAGTCACCTGTCATGGATTCGATAGACTGAAGTGCCAATTTCTTTTCACTCCTCCAATTCTTTGCCTTAGTACATGATTTCTCTGCTGGGATATCTTTTTTTTTTCCACCTTCTTTAGCTGAAGAACTCTTGTCTCTTCAAGTGGCAGCTCAACTCTTTTTTTATACGTCAAGACATTCTAAGTTCCCTGGGAGGGACTGATTGCTCCCCTCTCTGTGCCAGCCGGAATCTTTCTGCACATCCAATATTATACTGCAGTGTGATTGTGTTCCTTTTCTCACTTATCACCAATCAGCAAAATTACAACATAGTAGATACTCAAAAAATGTTAAGTGCTTTAAAACAATGAGTGAATTGTTGAACCACAGTTGTATTAATTTCTCTATGCTTTTTGACAATGCTAACTTGATATAATATAATATGATCCATTGTTTTAGTGCCACCCATGATAGATACAATTTCTCCATCTAGTGGAGCATAAAACAATCAAATAAGAACCTGTATCAACTGTTTATTTACATTCTTTCATTAAAGAGTGAAATTCAGTTGAGCATTTTCTATAGAAATAGAAACACAATGAAGTAATCCATGAGTCATAAAAAAAGACAAAAACTACTTGAGGTCAGAGCCTAGGCTACATATGCAGAATACATTACATTACATTACATCCCTTCTTATTCCAGTGGTTACTGGGGAAAAGATGAGAGCCATTAACTGTAAGCCAGAAATGGCTTCTTGACAATAGTGAAACTGGATATTAATTTATGAATTAGACTTATTTTATAGTATACAAAAAAATCTCATTATTTTCTTCTTTTAAAGATTTACTTATGTATACAAGAACTGGGGTATAGGCAAGATGTGGGGGGTGGGAGATTCACCAGAGACAGAGTGGGGAGCAGAACAGGTGGATTGACGAAAAAACACTGCTGAGGGGAGCAGCGGGTGAGACAGGACAAGTCTGCTGTGCCAAGTGGGTTAACTCCTGGGCCAGGGATCAAACTCATGCTGCAGTGACTGGCAATTGGTTGATAGCACTGAGACTTTAATGCCCGTGCCGCCAGGGAGGTCCCATATTATACAAAAAATATTTAAGAGAGTTAGATGGGAATATGTTTTGCCCATGAAAATGACATTGTCTGTATAGAACTTTGGTTTTATGATTATGTTGTTCAAATTTAAACTGTGAATCATACACAAGAATACTTGCAAAAATGGCATATTACCTAATAATAAAATGAAAAAATTAATAAAGTTACCATATAACTTAAGAAACTGCATATTCTGAATATAAATGCATCTACTTACTTGCCCTTCTCCATCTCATCTCCTGCCTCTATAACTGGGCCTCATCACCACCAATGTTAGCAGCAATTTGTAAATTTTGAATCATTGCTTTTATATTTTAGTTTTATCATATATATTTGTATTTATAGCTATACAGTAACTTTATATCTGTGTTCGAAGTTTATAAAAGTGGTACCAACTTATTGTCTTGTTTTTCATTTATTATTGTGTATGGTCATTTTCACTTCTATATAATGTTCTATTGTATGACTGTGTATTTTATTTAGCCATTTTCCTGTTAATGGCAATTTCCTGTTAATAGAAAAATGCTTTCATTTTTTGGATATTACAATTAGTACTACTATGACCATTCTTGACTTAGAATTTCTGTGCAAGTAGTTCTTTAGAGCACTCACCTAGAACTCTAACTGGTGATATGATGTACAGCGTACATGTGCATGATTTCACATGTTCTATGAGTGGTAGAATTTCTTATTGTTAAAGTCTGGAATCAAGCATAAGTAATATAAAATCAAAAACAAAAGAAAAAATTGAAAAAATAATATGGCAAAGAAATAACAGATAGGAAACAAGATCCAGCATGGTGACATTAAAGAGAGAATTCTGAAGAGAAACTAAATCCCCACTGCTGTTGCTCATCTTCTCTGGTCTTGGCATATTGTCAGATTGTGTAACTTTGACTATCTATTAGATGCAAAGTGGATCTCATTTGTTTTTAATCTTCAACATTCTGATGACAGTAAAACTGACATCTTTCATGTCTTTTGCTAGACATTTGTATTTTCCGATATGTGAAATGTCTATTAATTCCTTTGCTCATTTTACATTTTCTACATTAACAGAATTTCTTATATTCTTAGTGCTACTGTTTTGCAAGTTTGTGACTTGCATTTTCATTTTTATGTGCCAAATTCATCACATTTTATTTTATGATTAATGTTCTTGATTTTTATCACAAATATTTCTCTTGAAATTATAAAAATATTTTTCATTATATAATTTTAAAGGTTTGCGTTCCATGTAAGTCTTTAATCCATCAGAAATTGACTTTTTCAGACAGCAAAAAGTAGAATTTAATTCTTTCCAAGTCGAAAAAATTTCTCAGAATCACTTACAGAATGGTTCTTTCTCCCCTCAATCATCTACAATGCCGCCACTCTCTCACACAACATATTTCCTTCCAGCGGGCTCCTTAGTCTGTTTAATATGTTCATCTTCTCCCCCTAGTTTTGAGCCAGCCTAACATTGTCTTAGTAATTATATTTTTATGATGTAATAGTTTTGTAACTGGTAATTAAGTCACTGACCACATTGTCTCCCAATTTTCCCTCCTCATGACTGTTTTTATGTCCTGAAAATTTCTTATTCACATAAAGAATAAAGTTCAGCTTCCACAAGAACAAATTCTAATTGTGATTTTAATTGTAATTGCTTATGATCTATAGGTCAATTTGGAAAAAATGCTATTATTACCATACTGAGGCTTTTAATTTACTTCCATGAAATATGAATCTATTTATTTAGTTTATTGAAGTTTTCCAGTAAAGTGTTATAAATATTTCAAAAATATGTACTATATGTTTGCTAGGTTTGTTTGTAGATATGAGGTAGTTTTGGATGCTATTAAAGACAGCATATAAATTTTTTGTTCTATGTTTGCTGGGGAAATAAATGTAATATAATTTTATGTAATAGTAAAGAAGACAGTCACCTTTCTAAAATCTCATTAAATTTATTTTTTTCCTGAAAATTCAGTGAAATTTTTGATGAAAACTCTGATCAATATCAAGAATAGTAGTTTTATGTTCCTTTCTGGTCATTATGTTCTTAATTATTTTTCTTTGCCTTGAATGAGATCTCTGGTGTGTTAGTAGAACTGATAATAATGATTATTCTTGTCTTTAAAAAATACTTCTAATATTCACTTTAAAGGGTATTTGCTATAGGATTTTTTTAGACATCTTTAATAGACTAAGGAAGTTGACTTAATTTTTAGGTAACAACAACAACAATGAAAAGCTTAACACAATCCTGAATCTCCAAAGCAATCCTAACTAGAAAGAGAAAGAACTAAGGAATAACATGGCCAGGTTCAACTATACTACAAAACTATTGTAATCAAAACAGTATGGCATTGGGCTAAAACTAGATATAGAGACCATCAAAATAGATTTGAGAACCCAGAAGTCAACCCACACTTACCATAGACAGTTAACCTAAGATAAAGCAACCAAAATATATGGAAAAAGGAAAGTCTATAAAATGAAAGGTAGTGGGAAAACTGGGCAGTCACAAGAAAAAATGAAACTAAACCACCCTCTCACCCCATACACAAAATTAATTCAAAATGGATTAAAGATGCACTATCTGAAACCCATAACTATATATACAATAAATCATTTGCAAAATACTCCACAACATTGGCTTCAGATATGTGTTTGGATACACAATTCCCAACAGTAAGAGAACCAAAAGCAAAAAGTAACATATAGGACTAAAACAAAAAGCTTTTGCACAGCAAAAGGAACTATCATCGAAATGATGACATTGGGGCCTTCCAGGTGACACAGGGATTAGAGTCTCAGCACTCTGAAGCTATTGGCAGTACTACAGCATGAATTTGATCCCCAGCCAGGGAGCTAGCCCATATGGCACAGCAGACCTTTCCTGTCTCACCTGCTGCTCCCTTTAGCAGAGCAGTGTATTTCAGTCAATCCATCTGTTCTGCTCCCCACTCTCTCTCTGGAGAATCCTTTCACCCCCCACTCCTCTAGCCTGTACCCCAGCTCTTGTATGCATAAGTAAATAAATAAAGTAAATAAATCTTTTAAAAATAAATAAAATGAAGAGCGATCCTACTGAATAGGAAAAGATATTAGCTCATCATATGTCTAATGAGAGACTAATTCCATGAACTCCAAAAAACTTATACAACACAACAACAAATAAAAACATTCAAAAAAGGGTTGTTTCATTTTAAAATGTTTCATGCCTCTGTTGAGATGTCATCTAAATCTCCTTTAATTTGTCTTGATTTGTGGTGAATTATATGTATAGCTTTTCTAATACTAAAGCACCACTCAATCCTCCAGTAAACTTAATGATGATGCATTATTTTAATTGGCTGTTAAAATTGGTGTATCAATTCATATTTGATTAGGATTCTTGTTTGGAAATTCAAAAGTGAAGCCTATAATTGCCTTTTAACAATGGGAAGACTATCTGACCTCATAAATAAATTGAGCAAAATCCTTTTTTCATTATCTGAAAATTTGCTTAAACTTGAAATGATTTCATCCTTGAAAGTTTGATGGAACAGATCTGCAAAACCACAAGGACCTGAGATTTTTCAAAATAAAACAGAGACTGCAGACTTGTTTAATTCTTATCTGGAATTATCAGATTTCCATGTCTGCAGCATTGTATGGGTTAAATGAATCACACAGGCATGAATCCTCAGACAGATGATGTGCATGTTTGGCAACCAGCTTCCACATCTTTCACTGATTCTACATTTACACCTTTTTTTTTTTTTTAATTTCTTTAGAGATACTATGCCACTGTCTGGATTTTGTTATAGATATTGTAAAGAACACAAGGATTTTGATTTTTATAAATTTATAGCAGATAAATTTATATCTGCTTTATCTTGCTGTCTGCTTTTGAGATCATTTCTTTATCCTGGGGGTTCTGCATTTTTCTATGATGTATCTCGATGTGAATTTAAAATATTTTTTTCTGAATGCAATACATTGTGTTTACTGAATAAGTGAAATTATATTTCTTCACATTTATGAAAAATTTTTGTGTTTTGTAATCAGATATTACTTCTCTCTTTCCTTACTCTTGCTGGATTTCCAATTAAATATATATTAGACCATCTCTTTATAAATTCCATATTTTTCTACATTTGATTCATATTTTTCCACTTCCTTATCTCCATGTGTTAATTTCCAGTTAATTTCACATTCCAGTTCAAACACAATAAATACATATTTGTAAAATCTGCTTTTGATCTTTCATTGCTAATACTTTCATCAGTTACATTTTTTTATATCTTAAAATTCCATTTAGCTCTTATTCAAATCTCCCCAATCATTGTTGACAGTCTCTTGATGCCTACTTGTTTTTATATAGTCCTCTTTTTTATTAAATGTTTCCTATAAAGTTTTTTTCATTCTTTATCTACTAATTCCAATATCCACATGCTTTGAAGGTGTTGCCTATTGCTTCTGCTAAGCATCATTCATTGTGTACACCTCTGTGTGAGGACTTCTGTCTGTCAGCATGTGTGTATGAGGCTTCTGTACACATAACTGGAGCTGCTTTCCTTCATCTTCCATTTAGTTCTCTCTCTGCTGAGAACCAGATGCTACTTATATGGGACCCCTTTATCTACTTTGAGTCTTAGTCAGGTCTCAAGTTCACCTTTTATGGTTGGAATTCCAAGGATCACAGCTGCTTGTTGTGCTTAATAGATAATTGCTTATAATTTATTCTCCTAGATCTAAATTAATGGAATGGAATTTGCCCACACAGCAATATCATCATTCCTACCTGGTTGTGTGTTCCTTTATATTCTGGCTTTACACATTTTTTTTGGAGGGAGGTTTAGAATATTACCTTAATTGTGAGCCAATAAAAAGTGTTAAAAGAGCATATTTATCAGAATCTAGTTGTTTAGTATTAGAGAGTCCTTAGACTACTTGTTTTTGCTTTTTTATTTATATTCCTGTGTTCAAAGTATTAAATTTATAATATGTTACAGATTAATAAAGGGATATGATGTTTTATTTTCAGCTTACTGAGGTGTAGTTTACAAATACATTCTAAGATATTAAAGTGTCCATCTTGGTGATTTTTTAAAAAATATTTATTTATTTATACATACAAGAGCTGGGGTACAGGCCAGAGTCCAGGGCAGTGAGAGGATTCAGCAGAGACAGAGTGGGGAGCAGAACAGGCAGACTGAGTGAAGGACAGTCAGTCTACTGAGGGAAGCAGCGGGCTAGGCAGGAGAGGTCTGCTGTGCTATGTGGGTCCCCTCCCTAGCAGGCGGCAGGGATCAAGCTCGTGCTGCAGTGGCTGCGGTTTGCTTCATAGTGCGTTGCTTAAGCCACTGCGCCACCAGGGAAGCCCCATCTTCGTGACTTTATCTATATACCTTGTGAAAGGATTCCCACCATCAACATAATTAGCAAATTTATCATCTCACATATTTATTTTTTGAGTATACTTAAATTATATTATTTTAATATATCCAGTTACATAATGCAGTTTGATTAACTGTAGTCACTGTGTTTTAAATTTAAGAATATAATTTTATAGATAGTAAAAGCACACAAGCCATGTTTTTCTGTGAGCTGATCGGCCAGTGTGTGCTGATCAGCCAATACTATTTTATCAACACAGGTTCAGCTCATTTAATAAAGTGGTAGAAGCAAATACTGAGCAAATAAGATTTTCCTCATTTGTTAAAGTGATATAATATCTGTGAATTTTCATACATTATTATTTGCCATTGTACTTAAGAATATACATTTTATCTGTGCAGTGGAAAGACAGATGAGAAAGAATTTAATTTTTCAAGTAAAAAAGAAACTGTCATTTGGAAGAACCAACAAAACATTGAAGGAGAAAATGACATTGGAGGACTGATTTCAAGACATGCTACAAAAGCAACATTATTTAAGATAGTGAGATATTAGTGAAATAGAATAGTCAGTAGACAAAACAGATAATCCAGAAATAGACCCATAAAAATATAGTGAAATAATCTTTGACAAAGGAGAAAAGGTAATAGAGAGTAGCAAAGACACATTTCTTTTCAAGGAAATGTGCTGGAATAACTTATCATCTACAGGCAAAAAAATGAATGCACAGACTTTCTATCAATCACAAATATTAACTTCAAATGGATTGTATATATAAATGTAAAAACAAAGCTCCTTAAAAAGTAAGTCAAAATGTAGATCTTGGGTAGAATTGTGACTGTTTAGTTATAACTCCAAAAATACAATTCAAGAAAAATATTGACACTGGACTTTATATAGTTAAAAACTCCTGCTCTGGCAAAAGCAGTAACAAGAGAATGAGATGATTAGGCACTGACTGAGAAAAAGTATTGGTAAAAGATACATCTGCTAAAGGACTATTGTCTAAGTCATACAAAGAACACCTAGAACTCCACGAAAAGAAAACAGAAAATCCAACTAAACAATGGGCGAAGGGGAGAGGAGGAAGAGTAGGAGGGAAGGGGATAGGAAATCGACATGGGTGGTTTGGTGATGGGTGAGCAAAACGTGCACATATATCAGAGTAAAATGTAACCCCGCAATTATAATATTTTTTATTGGCTAAAGAACTTAATAGACACCTCACCAAAAAAGCACTTTTAGGGCAATGGAATTAGTCTGATACTCTAATAGTGGATATCTGTCTTTATACATTTGTACAACTCCACAGATTGCGTAAACAAAGAGGAACCAAGCCTGATGTTAACTATGGACTGGAGGACTAGGATGAGTAGAGTAGGCTCATCAATTGTAGCAGATACCACCCTGATGGGAAATGTTGATGATGGAGGAGACTGTGCATGTGTGGGAGCAGGAAGTATGTGGGAATCTTCCTCTTAATTTTTCTTTGAACCAAAAACTTCCCTAAAAATATATATACTAAAAAAAAGAGAAACTTGAAACCTTTGTGGTTATATCTCTTTCCATGGTAGAAACAAAATAGTGAGGGACCTTGGAGATCTTTCTTACCCTGGGGAAACCTTTTGAGTATCTTTTAATCATGAGGCATTAAGGCTGCTCCTAAAATGCCCTTGTGCATTCTCAGAGGTATCACCCTGACCTCCTTGTCCTGGCCACGGGCAATACTGAAATACTGTGAAATATTAAATAGGGCAGTATATTCCTTATCTTTGTTATTTCTGCACTGTAGCGATATTTCTGGCACCTAGTATATACTTGATGAATTATTACTGCATTATTCACTTAATGATAGGATGAATGCACCAAACATGATTGAGGCCATGCATGTTTCACAAATTTCTCTTGTGCTACCATTCTACAGGACCAAGAGTGCTTCCATAAGAAAACCGGGGAACAATGTCAGCGAATCTTTAAAATTACTGGGATTCAGGAGCCGAGACAGTGGTTGGTTTGGACTTGATGATGTTGTGGTGAGAACCATGCAGAGTGGCTTGATATCATTTGAATTGTGTGAGCATTTAGAGAGGTAATACATAGTAAACAATAAAAGTTGATGATATTCTGCCCTGATGGGCCATAATAGATGTTACAGAAATGGAATCATATGATTAGATTTTTATTCCTCAAATGGGAATATAAAGGGGCCTTTGGGGTGTACTTAAAATGCAAACCAGAATTGGTGTGACTACGTTATCTGTAATTTCATTCACGATAGTTTAATAAGTGCTTTTGGAAACCAGGCATAACTTAGATTTATTCTTACAAGGTTTATTCTTACTCTAAAATAGTTTTAAAATGCCACCTTCATTTCTGAAATTCCATGGAAATAGTAATTAAAGGTTCATATTATGCTTATCACACAACTATATATATGCACAAACTGAATGTTATTTTAGTGTCCTCATTTTGTTTTCTCATTTCCATGTTTTCTAGACAGCTCATTATAAGAAGAGTTTTAGACAGTTTTAAGGTTCAGGAGTAATAGACACTCAGAAAGAGTAAGCAATTGTGTCTCTAAAGACAGCCTTTATTTCATAATGGAATGCCTTACATACACACTGTTTTAGGTCATTGCCCCAACAGCAGAGTTTAAGATGAGAATATAAATGATTTATTGCCGAAGAGCTCTCATTTGAAGCCTGCAAGGAATGAAAAAATTCTGAAGGGTAAGGGAGGAAGATGAGAACAACTATGGTTTCACCTGAAGTTTTACCTCTGCCTGATACCTCAGGAGAATCCCAGGAGATTGGCCTCAAACTCATCCATCAACCTTTTCATGTGGGTGCATGGATGCACTGGATAAGGGCCCATGCAGGGCAATTCTGTGGAATTGCTGGGTGATAGGGGTCTATATTATTTTGCTAGGTATTTGCCTTAAAATATCACAAATGAGGTAGCTTAAACAACAAAGTTGTATTGTGAGAGTCTTCCATGGCTTGAAATCCAAAGTCAAGGTGTTAGCAAAGTTTGTTCCTTTGGGGGGTTGTGAGGGAAGGATCTGTTTAAGTCTGCCTCCTTGGATTAAGGTGGTGTCTTTATTTAATATGAAATTATATCTGTATGTGTGTTTCTGTGTCCAAATTTCTGGCTTTTTAGAGTATGGCATCAGACATATTCAACTAGGGTATACTTTAGTTACCTTATGTTAACTTGATTACCTCTCAAGAGCTTATTCCAAATCAGGTCAATTCTGAGATACTGTGGTTAAAACTTCAACATATATATTTGGGGGGAGGCTCTATAACACAAACCATAACACATTTATCATAATGATCTTTACCATCTAATATTAAGAGGTGAATATTTCAATCATCACTTAATTGTTATGTCTTATTCTGTGTCTTTTGGTACTGAATTAATTAACTTAATCATCTTTACCTTCTACATTTTTCAGTAATATTCTTTGGTAATTCTAATTAAGATAAAATTTCAACCATGCCTCTTTGCCATATTTAAAGCTGAGCTGAGACTGGGCAATTTCTTATTTAAGGACTTTCATTTTCCGATTTGGTTTGATTTCAGCTGATTTCCTGAATGTCCAGAGTTTCTGAAAAGTCACGCAGGATCGAGCCAATCTATTATCAGAATGCTTGATTTTATAGGACATTTGGATGATAGTGGCTCTTGGTAATAGTTCATTTCTTGGGTGTGACTGGCCATATCTGTATTTCCTTCAGAGCCCATCTCTTTTCTCAATACAGGTTTATTGTGCTTCAGCTCTCTTCCATTGTGGACAGCAGCCATCTGGTGTCTTTGGTGAAATCCTTAGAGGCAGCCCTGCTCAGCACCACCGCCTGCATCGTGTTGTATCACCAGAAAGACAATCCACACCGAATCGTGGTTTCAGTGGTGCCATCTAAAGACCTAAACCAGGTGCTGAAGAACTTGCGCTCAGAAGGCCTCAGTGGCCCTCCGGAATCATCGCGCCATTTCCCGGTGAAAGAAGGAGAACAACTTCTTTTAAGGTTTACTGGAAACATATTTGCCTCGAGTAAGTATAAATAAATATATTTGCATATTCTATGAACTTTAAGTATAAACTTCACTTGGAGTTTCCTAAACTTGTATTGCTATGGAAACCTTCAGGGGACAAAGGGGAGTCTTGATAAATAGGAAGGAAAAAGATTTCCTTTTTCTGATCCACTCTCTCCCTTCTCCATTTAGACGATGCATGTTCCCTTGTGGAATACTCTAAGTGACACTCTTAGATAGGCTTTGCCACAATTACTAAATTCAAGCTAAAAATCATCTCTTTGCTGCACCAGTGTAATTTCCTTCTAAATAGTCCCCTGCTTCTGCTAATTTCACATAGTAACAACAACGATCTTTTAAATATATGTCATACTTTACTACCTTGATTTACAACTTTATACTGGGATCTCCCAGGTGGTGCATGAATCTATCTCCTGCGCCATGAATCTATCTGCAGCCTCTGGGCACAAGTTCAATCCCTAACCAGACTGCTGAACCACATGGTGCAGCAGACCTCTCCTGTATCACCCACTGCTCCCATCAGAAGTGTTTGTCAGTCACTCTGCCTGTTCTGTTTCCCACTCTGTTTTGGTGAATCCGTTCAGCCCCTGCACCTCTGGCCTGAACCCCAGTTCTTGTATGCATAAATAAATCTTTTAAAAAATTATACTAGGGCCTTCCTGGTGGTGCAGCAAATTGAGTACCACACTGTGAAGCTTCCATGGCACAGCAGCTCGAGTTAGATCCCTGGCCAGGGAGGGGACCCACATGGCGCAGCAGACCTCTCCTACCTTGCCCACAGCTCCCTCAGTAATGTATTGTGGTTCATCTGCCTGTTCTTCTCCCCACTCTGTCTCTGGTGAGTCCTCTCATCTTAACTGACTCTGGCCTATACCCCAGCTCTTGTATCCATAAATAAATAAATCTTAAGAAAAAGTATACTTACAACTTATTTAAAATAATATCCAAACTCTTTATTTTGTTTCACAAAGATTTACACTGAGGTCATTAAATCCCCCAAAGATGTGTGGATTAACAATGTCCCAGTGTAGTTAGCTTATTTGTACTTCTATGCATTTTATTTATATATTTAAGAGTACTCTGAAAAATAATTGAAGCTTTCACCAAACTCCAAAAAGACCCATGAGGCACAAGGTGTTAAGCACCTCAGATGTATGTCACAGACTTGTTACCCTTTCATCTTCAAATTCATTACAAGTGTAACCATAATTTGGAATGGTTTCACTTATTTGATTACTTTTCATTCATATGCTTATCATTTGTTCTTCATTGGAGTGTAAATTGGATGAGGACAATACTGAGGTCTTTCTTGCTTTATACTTCTGAACTTGGCATGGTATCTCATGTATTAATGGTTTTCTGTAAATATGTAGTGACTGGATGAATATGTGCTACTAAGAAAAGCAAGATGAATGAATATGAGGAAAGGCAGGTGATGTGGAGAAGTGAGGGGATGCATCAGATAGAAGAGGAAGGAGAGGAAGGGAAAGAGGAAGAGGAGAACATGGAAGGGCAAGAGCTGTATCAGCGAGAAGAGAAAAAGATGTTTGGGGGAACTGCCTTAATAGCAATTCTACCTGTCTCTTTCTTTTTATTGATTGGGGTCCTTTCCATCTGTAATTCTTTGTGATAGAATAGAATCTAACTGCTAGGCAGATAGAGATGGGCTGTAGAGGAGAATGCAGTGATATGTTATAGGGGAATTTCAGATAGCAGGGTCTTGCTGTAGATTTGACCTGAGGTAATATTCTGTCTACTTAGAAACTGATAGCTATCCCACAGATTTTTAATGATGCCTCTTTTCTCAGTGATTCATAAATTCACCTCAGGTCACAGCACCACTGCGTTATTTGTTGTGGCCAGAAGCTGAGATCACCCTCAGAAATAAGTAAGACCCAAAGCATCCCATCATAAAGTGCGTCCTCTGTTTTCACACGTAGCATTTCAGTCACCTCGGTCAGATTACACGACTTAGTGCATGAGTGACTAGACAGTCAGAAAGAGGGGGAAGGGAAGGCAGAGGACAGAGGAAGGAAGGGTGGAAAAGATCTCTTCCTATTTGGCTTCCGGTGCAGAAACCGTAGAGTCCTTCTAGGGAGAGATAGTCACAGACTGGAAGTGCCCCGCCCAAACTAATGATGCAAATGATTTTCCTGTAAGACTCAAGACAGCAGCTGTGTTTACCAACTGCCCTAAACAGGAGTGAGATACTGTCCTTCCCACTGGCAGCGATACTGAGTGTGCTGTTGCCTATACTGGGGGGTGGGGAACATATGTTAAAATAAGAGCTCTCCCAAACAAGCAGTGCGTGGGCAATTCCTCAACATAAGGAAAGAACAATTCATCTTCACTCAAGGGAAATGTGTCAGGCAGGATGCCAGCATCCTCTCTGCTTCGTTTTTCCTAGAGACATATGCTCAGATCTGAAGCCTCTCTGGGTTATTTTTGTAAGAGGAGCACAACCTGCAGTAAAGAATTGATATCTCATCCTTCCAGCAGGGCCTGGACAGTCTCTGTGAATCTCAAATACTCACTATCAGGGTTCTTCATTTGCCCTTTCCCACCCCCCAGTTAGTCCCACCTGTATCTTCCCATCTTTATCCTGATGGACATGTTCCGAAAAGCCATCTCTAACTTTCCTGATAATGTCACTTCTTATTTTAAATTTCCAGAGACTCATGCATTTGCCTTCTGTGGACTTTTCCATAGATTTAATGCTCTATGCTGCTTTAGCGACTATAGTTTCATGAGGGGAGGGACTGTCCTGCTGGTGATCGCCACTCAATCCCCAGGACTGTAGGCATCTGACAGTGAGATGGAGCACATTGAGTATTTGTTGGAAGAGGAAGTCAAATACATGGGAAAGGAGCTAACATTATTATGTGATAAAAAGAATTTATGGCTTTGGGGCTTCCCTAGTGGTGCAGAGATTAAAGTCTCAGTGCTGTCAGACTATTGCCAGCCACTGCAGCATGGGTTCGATCCCTGGTCAGGGAGCTAGCCCACATGGCATAGCAGACCTCTCCTGTTTCACCCTCTGTTCTCCTCAGCAGTGTATTTTAGGAGATCCATCTGTTCTGCTCCCCATTCTGTCTCTGGTGAATCCTGTCACCCCACTCACCTCTGGCCTGTACCCCTATTCTTGTAGGTATAAAACAAATTAAAAACAGGAAAAAAAGGAGTATCTTTTTAAAATGTATTTTTATGGAGGTAACACTGGTTTACAACATTATATAAGATTTAGGGGATTGGGTCACAGCTCCATAACTGTTTAGATTTATGATTCCACACCTCAACTACTACCAAAGCACCCTAATTTTGCACAAAGTTCATTTGACACTTCCCTTCTTATTCTCCTCCTTCGTGGTCCCCCTGTGGTAGCCTCAGTTCCAAAGCCAGGTTTCCAAAGTTTGTTTTGGTTTAGTTTTGTCTGTTTTGTTTTAAAGTGGTCTACTTTTATAATGACAGGTGAATTTTATTTTTATTTAGACAATGGAAAGGATTATGGAAAAGACTACAAGATTATTTTTCATTTACAAAGAAAACCCAGGCTGGAACTACAAATCAAAGAAGTGGATGAATTTGGAAATTATAGCTGCCCTCACTATAAGGGGTCCATTGTAGTTTATAAAGTCCCCAAAGAAAAGATAGTTTCCAAGTTGGAACAATTTCCTTTGCCCAGTGAAAACCATGATGAGTTGCCAATTTGCAAATTGCCATTGAGGTTGCCAAAGGTGAGTTATTTTTCTTACCCCGTTATCATAATGTATTAATTTTTATAATCATTATCAATATTTCAAGCATATGGAATATTATGGCTAAAAGGAAAAGTAGGAATAAAGTTGATAAAAAGTAGTGGTTAGGTCCAATTTGCAAAGTGGTAGAACATACATTAGGATCTCCACTTTCTTTCATATCAACTTTCTTAGTACAAACAATTCAAGTTGATTTGGTTCTTGGTATGTCATTAATAACTATGAAAATAATGTAATCTGTTTTATGTAATTGCAAATGAGAAACTGCGAAATCATTTATGAAAATACTGAATACATTTCAGCACACGATATTTTAAGGCAAAATCATGTAATGAGCAGGAAAATGACATCAAAATATTTTCTCTGATTTACATTTCAAGCATGTTTGTTTTGAGTTGAACTTTACTTGTGTAAAATCCTTACTCTTATCAGGAAAGTAGAACTGAACTATTTATGTCTAACAAGTAACTTTATTACTTTATATGCAATTTCTTTTTTTTCTCTATATGTTATTTCTTTCAGTGAGCTAGGACTTTGTGCTTTTTTAATATACATTTTAAATGAGAAATAAAACTGAAAAAAATCATTTCATGAATTCATCTTACAAAGAACAAACTATTTCTTCTCTAAAGAAAACCAAAATTATTTTCCATGTTTTTACTTCTTTGTGTTATGAATAGTAGAAAGGTATTTCCTGGAGGTTAGATTTTTATACTGATTAAAAATAATTAGGGGCCTCCCTGGTGTCTCAAGGGGTTAAGTCTCAGCACTATGAAGCTACTGGCAGCACTGCAGCACAAGTTTGATCCCCAGCCAGGGAACCAGCCCACGTGGTGCAGCAGACCTCTCCTCTCACCCACTGCTCCCCTCGGCAGTGAATTTCAGTTGAATCACCTATTCTGCTCCCCACTCTGTCTCTGGTGAATCTTCTCACCCCCCAGCACCTCTGGACTGCACCCCAGCTCTTATAAGCATAAATGATCTTTAAAAAATAAATAAAAATAATTAGAAAAGTGATTGTTTAATTTGATAAATAGTAATTAAACTTCTGAAGTAGGTCACAGGTCCACATCATCCCAGATGGTAGCCACTACCCACCTGTGTCTAGGAGACACTTGACATTTGACTAGTCCTAATTAAAGATGCTGCAAGAGTAAAAATATTCAGAATTTCAAAGACTCAGTACATAAGACAGACATAAAATATCTCAATAATCTATTTATATTGATTTCATGGTCAATTATAATAGTTTGGTTGGGGTTAAAATACTTTATTAAAATGAATATTACCTTAAAAAGAAAAAGCTTTCTTACATAGTCAAGTAGAATATTTTCAATTACTATGGGACACTCCACCTACATTTCAGTGGGACCGCACTTATCCAAATGATTTAAAATCTAGCAGAGTATATAAAATGTGTACAAAATTACTTTGTGAGAAAATAACTAATTAGACTAATAGTATAAACACTGTAACAGTAATTGTTCATAGGTGGAAAGTAAATTTTGGAAAGCAGATATTAGTATAAGATTCATGGTGGTAGTATTTTTTTTAAGTGAGCTTTGTAAGTTGATAAAAAAAATCTTGCCATTGAAATTTTAGGGAAAATTATATAATTTTAATATTTTCTCTATACTAAAATATAGTAAAGGACTGTTGGAATTGTCTGGCAGGAGAATGTAAGAGTCTATGAAAAGGAATGCCTTTCTGCCTGAGAGGACACACTTGGGGTCCAAAAGTAGACAAATCCAGCTTTCAGTGTTTTCTCTGCTGCATATTTGATTTCATGAATCGACTACTGAAAGATGCCTCAGTAATTAAGGTGTATTTTGATTTTCCTCGATAAAAGTTTGTATTAGTGCTTACCCAGGTCTTTTGCCTTGGTCTCCTTCTGCCTTGAATCAAGCACAGCATCCTCCCACTTATTTACCTGACCAGAATTCCCAACAGCTCTGCTGAGGTCCCTCCAAACCAAGTTCCATGGTCCAGATGTGTGTTTCCATCACATCCCATAGCTACCTGGTCACTGTCATTGCCATATTTTATTACAATCACTTATTTCCCAATAGACAGGTGTTTCTCCACATCTTTGTTTTTGCTCTTGGAGTTTTTTTAGATATCTTTTTTTTCCTCAATTACCCATCCAATTGAAATGTTCATATCACAGAGCTACTTCTGAACTGTTTATATATCTTATTTTATGCATTAGAAATGTAGGGTTAATTTTTCTTTTATCCAAGAGAAAATTTTCTCTCCCTAAGGTTGATGTGATGCATGAAACGAGCACATGCATCTATTGTTCTGCTCAATTTGCATCACCAGCACCGTCTTGATAATTAATTTTGAATGAGTAGATTAATGAGACATTTTTTCCAAACCTAAAAATTGTCCAGTCTTGAAGTTGATAATATGAAACTATATTAGCATGTTTAAAATAGTACATTTTCAATGTCTACTGCTTTTTGTGTATGGATCTACTGTCAATATGCCATCTGTCCTTCTTTTTTCTCCCAGAAGGGCTCACCTAGGCCAATCTAGATTCACTCTTAGGCCTTTTCTTATGCTGTACAAATGCTCCCCAAGTAAGTTTGTAGGGGTTGAGAAATAATCTGTGGCTTTGGAAATTTTTGCTTGTTTTTAAAAGTAACAAACCTAATTGGGAATTGAAACTGTAACCTTTATATTTAGGAGAACAGAATTCTTCCATAAAGTTCAGAATTTTTAACAAACTTACCTAGTTGAGGCAGTATTAATGTGCTATTTTTTAGGAAATGGAAGTAGCCTTCTTTTTGAAGCTTGGCATTAATGGATACTATACTATGAGTACCTTTATACGTGTAGCATAAATTAGATAAAGGCATTTGTCAAAATTAAAAGTGCTTTCCACACTGAAGATTAGCAATAAATATTTATATGTATTTATAAAACCAAACACATGTGGTGGTATAAAATTAATGCACTAGTATGATCCCCAAAGTTGTAGAGGCATACACCCATTACTTCATGCTTCTGTGGATATCTGTGAATATTATCCTTCAGTGCCCATGCTCCATTCATTCAGATATTAATTCAATGACTAAGCTCTTCTGGCAGCCTGGGGGCAAATATACAGTGATGTGTGTCTGGCCTCATTCTTTCTTTGCTTCTTCAAGGACTATTCACATCTCAGAGGCCAGAGTGAGGCTTTAAACCATCACGCAGATCATCACCTGGCCTCTGTTTCAGATCCTGCAAAGGCTTCCTAGTCCACTCAGGGAAGAAGACTATGTGAACTTGGTCATCTTTGACTCTGTGATCTTATTTCCTGCACTCTTTTCTTCACATACTGAATTTTAGCAGCAATGACCTTCTTACTATTCTTAAAACTTGCCTCCAGCCACCACCCCCCACCCCTCCCCCAACACACACTTCTACTTAAGGTCTTTGTGTTAGCTTTTCCATCCATCAGATTCCTCCATGGCTAACACCATCACCTCCTTCAATCCTGTGCCTCTCCCTCAGGTTATCTTCTCTCTGAGGTCCACCCTAATTGTCTTTCTTTCTTCAATCCACTCCTACACACACAACTTGATACCCCTGGTCCTCCTTAACTTGTTCCCATTTTTTTCTTTCCTCTACACTATTGCTACCTTTTAAACATGAGTCTTTTAAACATGAATTTCCTCCTCCATTATGTTTATTGCAGGAATGCTTCCACTCTACAGTTAGGATATAAACACCTTGAGGGCAGGGACTATTCACTGTTTTGTTTGCTGTTTAACCAGTAGAACCTAGAATAGTGCTTGGTATATGCTAGGCGCTCTATAAACATTTATTGAATGAATGAAGGGATTCACAAAGAGAGCTTGCATTTTAAACACCAAAATCCTCAAGAGGAAAGTGAGAAGTGTCAAGAAGGAACATAAATTATCATCAGAGCCTGACAGACGGCAGTGTAGACTGAGAGCAGAGATGTCAGTGAAGGCTTTGCTGGGGAGGTGCCTTCCGGAGCAACAGTAACAGGAAGCCTGCCTGCCGTGTGACTAGGGCACACCGCAGTGAGGTAAACAAGTCCCCACACTTCAGTGGGCACGAACATCCGCCAAGGCCTCCTAAGAAGACTGTCAGGGGGCATGCATGCCAGAGAGGCAGAGAGAGGTCATGAGGTTTGAGGATGGAGGTGGCCTTAGTGGAGCTTCACAATTCAATATGTTCTTCTGTAGAGGATCCTGTCATCAATGTAGGAGAAAACACGCAGCCCAAAAGAACAATGATTTATTTGTAAGTCCTTTCCTGTGTCGTGCTTTCAACTTCCCCGCTTCACCACGTATTCAAGAAAATTCAGTTCATGTTATGCTCATTTGTACTTTATCAGAAGCGAGGCAAGTTTCAAAATACAGTCAAAGACTTTTTAGGTGAAATGGTGGTGGGGAATCCATGGAGACCACAATTAATGTCAAATATATATGAATAGAGAAAAAAAAGTCTTTTTAGGTGACTTTATATACGTGAGATGCTAAAGGGAGAAAATGAGCAAAAGTGGTTTAGTCAGAAAGAGGATCTTGAATTCTTTTTTGGAAAGTGCTTTGCCCACCAATTTACTCAGAAGAGAATCTTTCTTTCCCTCCTTCCTTTTGGTATGAATGTGTATGTGTGTGTGTGTGTTTCTGAAATAAGTTGCATAGGTGATTATGCCATGTGCACCAGGTTTTGTGACTGCCCTCCTTCCTGTGTGTGGGCGGCTTTGATGTAGAAGAGGACTAGGTTCTGCTGGTGCTTCTGTAGGAGTCTGTCTAATGTTGCCCTTTCCCCAGTCATACCTACCCTACGTATTTATGTAAGCCATCCGGTGACCCAAGTTTTGCTTAGTCTGAACTTCCTAAGTAAAAAAAAAAAACCCAACTCATGACATGTGATTTCTAGTAAATAACGAGACTGCTTCAACGCTCACTTTCTCACCGCATTGAATAACATTTTGCGTCAAAGGGAGGAAGCCCACAGAGAGCCAGTGTGACAGTCAGTTCTTCAGTTACCACTTTGGACTTTCATTACCGTCTCCCTGCTCTTCCAGTGATGACACTGCTTTCTATGAGATTTTTTCCCCTAGTTTTATGAACATATTATATGAACAGTCTTGACTACAATAAATGAGATTCCCAGTTACTGAAAATTTTCACTACTCGCAGGCCCTACAACTCAGTTCTTTGAGTTTTAATAGTAATACTTTATATAATTACATAATAAAATCATTGTATTTTAGTGTTAATTTATAAACTTACATTAAAGTTCAAGAATGAATTAGAACTTATCCCATCGCTAACTGTAAAGAAAACATTACAAAATCATATACTTTTAGATATACTTTTAAATCAGGACTGTGTATGTGTGTATGAGGATATGAATAGTGAATTTAATAGCAACTTAAAATTGTCTGCATGTTAATTCACGCTTTCTACATTAGAGTCAATTGCAATAATGTGGATGTTGCTTTATGCCTCACCCTCTGCCAGGAGAATGCCACTGAAAGTTTGGTATGTAGAGCTACAATGTTGATTTCACTTAAAACCTAGGAAAAAACTTTACAAACCTTCTCACTCTTTGCAATCTTCTAATTCTGGCTCTCATTACTCCTTCTTGGCATGACCTACCTGCCTCCCTTTTATCTTAAAAGACAGTTTTGACCACACCACTGAAAAACTGATTGTATATTGTATGCAAGGGAGAAAATGAGCATAAGTGGTTTAGTCCGAAATAGTGTCCTGTATTCTTTCCTGGAAAGTTCTTTGCCCACAGTTTGTTCAGAAGATAATCTTTCCTTTTCTCCCCCTTCTCATTTCTTCTCCTTCTTCTCTGTCTCTCCCTTCCCTTTTGCTTTTCCTTTACCCTCTCCTCTTTTCCCTAGCTCTTCCTCTTTCCTGTCCACCACCTCTTCCTCCTTCTCTGTGCCTACTCACACCTCCTCTTTCATTTTTCTCCTTTACCCTCTGACCATAAAAGGGAAGGTTTCTCTGCTCAGATGATAGTATAACTAATGCAGAGATCATGCCTTATATTGCCTTCTGGCTTTCAATGATTCTCTATGAAGGAAGTACATATATTTTTGCCTGCCTGAGAAAAATCTAATAAAAAGAATGTAACCAATGGGCTGGGATTTTTTTCTTAACTTTAATAAGTAAAAAAGTGATATTCATTATTCAAAAAATCTAGCTCATGAACTCTAGCTTTGTTCCCTGTAGATTTATCAGTCAACATATCAATTAACAAATACTAATTAAGTGTCTAATTATATGAGATATTATGAAAGCACTAAAAAAAATATTAATAGAGGTCAAAGTTCCAGCTTTCAAAGTCCAGGTCAGGAAATAAAGCATATACTGTACAATTTATAAAATAATACAAGCGATGAATAACAATTGAATATAACAATACAGTAATCCTGAAACCATACGGGAACTGATGATTAACTGCAAGTGAGTATACAAGATGGTAAGTGCGCGGGCGTTTCAGAGAAATGGACTGAAGTGACCTGGGGACATGTCACAGACAAGATAAATATAGAGAATGCTGAGGTTTTAGGAAGGAGAAAGAAAGAGGCAGTGGGTCCCACATAAGACAGAAGGCATGATTTGAGCCTTTGAAGAAGCAAAGCATGAGGTATGTTTCAAGAAAAGGCAAAGAGCATATCTGTGTAGCCGGAGTGAAAGATTTGGAAAAATCATATTAGAAGTAAGTTGGAGAAAGATTCTAGAGAACTATGAATGCTGTGTTTAGGTCAACCAAATGTCTCTGTGGAATTGTCATAGGCAAGGCTTTCTGTCCAACTGTGTTAAAAGAATTGATTTCATGATACAGGACTCATGTTTAAGGTAGAGCTTTAAACCAGAAATCCTTATCATATAAATGAAAAAAAAAATATTTCAGCCATATTCATTGGCATGGATATGGTCAAACTGAGGACAACTAGGTATCCAGTTAGTTTATAATTAAAATTACCCTTTTCCTTTAAGGAATAGCAAATCATCAAAAATTTTAACCAAGAGTATCATGATCATATTTTGTTAGCTATATGACTTTGATCATCTATAAAGACAAATTGGAAAGAGACGAGCTTAGCAATAGTAAGGGCTGATGAATTAGTCTTAGGGGGAGGGGAAGGGCCTGGTATAAAGCCATGGCAGTATGGCGGGAATAAAGAGAACAGAGAAAGAAAAGGTGGGGTCAGCTAGACTTGCTGATACCATGAATGTGGGTGAGGGTGAAAGTCAAGAGGATACTGGGAGACAGAGGAAGTTGTGGAGAGGGGGCTTCCCAGATGGTTCTGAGGAAGCTGGTTTGAGCTATTATCCTCTGATACCACAGGGTGCTTCACTGAAATGTCTAGAAGTGTGTTTCAACTTGCATTTCATCTCCATTCCTTGTAATACTGCCCTGTTTAACAGATGGTTGTAACTTTCTTCTTGAAGACCCATCAACAGTCCCCTTTCCTGCTCTAGGTCACACAGGGTAATTTTTCATAGAAACAGATGTGAGCTTCGCCTCTTCTAAAATTGTTTACTTAGCACTGGGTATCTAAGGATCAAGGTACAAGCCTCTTCCTCTGGCACATAAGACCATTCATACCCCACAACTTACTCTCATGACCTCTTCCCATCATGTTCACCCTACTAAGTTTTGCTGCCTTTCCATTTTGGGTCATACCTCTTTTACTTATTAACATCTTCACTGACACAGCGGGTCTCCTCACAGCTGCCCTTTGTGACATGCTGACATGAGTTAGCTCTGTTTTCATCTCTTTAGAACAAGCCCTAATGACCCTGGCAAAATTAGGCACTACCCTGTATCTGAAACAAAGCGGTATGAAATTATGCTAAGGTGTGGTTTCTTAAATTTTTACTTACATGATAAAATATATACATGTTAAGTCATTTGCTGAAAACATAGGCGAATGAAGAACTGAGATATAGAGAGGTTTGTTCAAGGCAAAATAGACAACTACAAAGCTCCTGCTTGAAACTATTTGATTCCCATGGTGAGGCTTTTGCCCCTACACTGACTGTGTGAGTATGGAGGAGTGGAGCACAGCTGTTTCAAGTTTGTAACCACCACCCTCCCCCAATCTCCTAACATACATTCTATGTTTTACTTAACTATTTGATGACTGCATGAATCATGAGTGTGTGCTTGAGAAACTGAAAAAGCAATTGAAGGTGGATTCTTAAGAGCTGACAATAATCTCTACATTTCCCAGTTAACAGTTACATGTAGCCAGAGGCCTTCCTGCCTTTATTTATTTTATTTTTTATTTTTATGCATACACAAGCTGGGGTACAAGCCAGAGTTGCCGGAGGTGATAGGATTCACCAGAGACAGAGTGGGAAGCAGAACAGGCAGATGAACTGAAATACACTGCTGAGGGGAGCAGTGGGTGAGGCAGGAGAGGTCTGCTGTGCCCTGTGGGTCTGCTCCCTGGCCAGGGAGCGAACTCTCGCTGTTGTGCTTTGGATGCTTCACAGTGTGGCACTCAACCTGCTGCGCCACCAGGGAGGCCCAGCCTTCCTGCCTTAAAAGTAATGACTCACATGGGGATTTCATACACTAGAGGAAGATGTTTGTGGCCATTCAGACCAGTCCAGATAATATTCATATCACTTTGGAAAGGCTAGGTGTATGTATGAGTCAATAACAAAACAAAGCAAACAAAATGACATACAATTTAAAAAAAATTCTAAGACTATTCTAAGAATTATGCTCAGAGTTCATTAGTCATCTTGATAGGACCTCAGGATTGACAAAAACTTAGAACTGTAATGTAAAGAAGAACAATAAAGACAGGCTATTGAGGTTTATGCAAGTTCTAACAGTATGTGTTAAGATTTGTCTAAACTTTAATTTATTGAGGTGCTTTTAAAATAAAGAGCTTCTCCCATGTAGGTGCATTTATGGATCAAAGACATCTGCTTTTGCCAGAACTACCTAAAAAATTGAGCAATAGTTTAAGCATATTAGTAATAGTTACCAACTAGAAGGGCTTGCCAAGTTCCAGGCACGTTTGAAGTGCTTTACGTACATTATGTTATTTAATCTCACTGCAACTGCTCTTTCATTTGATAAAGAATAAAATAGTTTAATTTAGAAATCAGATTTACCTATCCCACACCTTTTGGGACAAACTTTACTTACTGCTTTCATATCTGTTTCCTGAGTTCTCCAGATCATTGCTCACTTATATCTGCAAAGTCCCTAAACCATCCCTCCTGTGTCTATTCCAGGTCCTTAAATCATTTGGGGTTTCTGGAATCGGTCTGTTTATCAGGAAGCTATAGATTTCTCCCTTTGTGACTGACTTCTTTAAAGGCTGAGGAATATTTAATCCCATCTTCCTGACAAGCCATAATCAAGTTGAAGCCTTAAAAAGCCATTTTCTAAGACACAATATAAAAATGAATGAAGAAACAAATGTAAGATTGACTGATGTGCATGGCTTAAAACCAAGAATGATCTGAGCTAAATAAAAACATGGCTCTTCATTGTTTCTGGGGCTGGGAGCAGCCTGATTTCCTTTCAAAAAACACTTGACTTCTAGATTTGTCTCTAAGTGAGACAACTCTGGGTCAACTCAAAACTCAGTCTTACGCTTTTCCAAATAGACTTACTTCTCTATTGCTCTATATTGGTCTTCAGAATGTGAAAACACTTCCTTTGACTGTATGGGCCAAGCCTTTCTGCCCAAGCCCTCAGGAAGTTCTACACTGACTATGCAATTATAATAGCATCAAGAATGGAAACAACAGGATATTTATTGACTGATGCTGGTTCCTTTCAATTTATTTATTTCACTAGTGGTGTGTATGTGTGTGTGTGTGTGTGCTGTAAATTTTCAAAGGCACATAAACAGAGAGAGAATACAATGGAATCTATTGAATATGGACCCAGTACCCATTATTTTCTGTCATTCATGTACTGCCCCAAAGGGGTTGTTTTTGGTTATTTATTTTTCTTGACTATTTTAAAGTATGTGATATATATTATTTTACTTTACTTGTAAATAATTCTGTATATTTCCCTAATAGGTGCAGACTTTAAAAAGACAAAATAACCATAATAACATTGCTACACCCAGTAAAATCAGCAATTTATAACATCTACCATCTTGTCCATGCTGATATTCATTTTTATTTTTTAAATGTTTTTCCTGTATATATATATATATATGTATATATATATATATATGACATCAATTGTGGTCCCCAGGAAGTTCCCAACACCATTTCACCAGTGCACCATCACCTCAGTCCCTTGTACTCTTTCTTCCCTCAACCCATTCCCTCTCTCCTCCCCACAAAGCGTCCCTGATTTGTCTTTGTCTTTTTTTGTTGTTGTTATTATTATTATTCTTTTCCTTGGTTGCTTATTTGGTTCCCTTACTTTCCTCCTAGGGGTGAAACCATCGGTATTTTTCTTTTGCCTTCTGACTTATTTTGCTGAGCATAATCCCTTCTAGCTCCAGCCATATTTCCATGAATGACTCGTTTATTTTTTTGATTGCTGAATAGTATTCCATCGTATATATGTACCACATCTTCTTGATCCAATCATCTGTTTTGGGGCTTTTAGGTTGTTTCCAGGTCTTACCTATTCCTTTTGTGCTTAATTTGTTCAAAAGCAGGTACCAAACGATGTCCGCACATTGCACTTGGGTTTTGAGTCTCTGCCACCATTTACTGCAGTCTCAGAATAGGTCATGTCCTTCACAGACACAGGCTGTCCTTGAAGCATACTACAGAGGTAGCAAGTGTTATCTCTGTACCACTGGTTAGAGGTTAAAAAGAGAGTTAAGTTAGAGGTTAAGTAGAGGAGTTGCCCTAACTTGCAAGATATCACAGGGCTGTCCAGGACTCCATCTTCAGTCATTCTTTTTTTGTTTTTTAAAGCTTCACCACTTCCTGCTGTTCCTTAAGCAAGCCAGCTCCTTGCTTGCTTTATGTCAGTCACTTTCATCACTATGTCATATTGCCTTGCATGTCCTTTGCCCTTCATTATGATTGGCAAAACTAGATCTTCAAAGAGCAGAGAGGTTGTAACTTTTGCTGAACTAAATATTATACTAGAGCTGCCATCATCATAGATGGTGGTTTTGTTATCTTGAATTTTTCAGCTCCAGAGGCAGAAACAGATGCCCTCTGTCAACTTGAGTTTAAATGCATCATTGTATATTTACTTCTAAACAGCCTGAGAAGTTCCTGTTATATCCATGTCATGACTTCAGATCAGAGCTCCTTATATTCAGAGTAGAAATGTCCCCCAAACTTGGAACTTGGTGAGGGCTCCAACTTCCTCTGGCTTAGGTAATAATTATATGTTCCTTGCTTTTAGTTCATACCTTATCACTTAGATGTCTTTTAGACATTCCCTATGTTTTTAAAAGAACAAAAAGACCTCCATGCATCCATGCATATATTAATAAAAGATATCACTCCCAGTACATAAAAGGGGATACTAAGTTATATTGCTTCTTCCTAAATTTTGGCACTGCAAGATTTTTTTTTTTATAGAACATTAACATTCCTGGGTGCTCCTCCTGATTGCACAAAGGGTTAGGTCACAGCTCTGTGAAGCTGTTGGCATCCACTGCAGCACGAGTTCACTGCCTGGCCAGGTAGGTGACCCACATGGTGCAGGAGACCTCTCCTGTCTTGCCCGCTGCTCCCCTCAGCAGTGTGTTTCAGTAGATCTGCTTGTTCTGTCCCTCACTCTTTCACTGGTGAATCCTCTCACCTGTCGCACCCCTGACCTGCACCCCAGATCTTATATGCATACATAAGTAAATATTTTTAAAAAAGAACATTAACATTCCAGCTTTAAAGAAAAGAGATTCAGTTATTTGCTATGTAAATCATTCCCTGATCTTCTGGATAGATCTATGTTAACATGTTTACGGAGCTCTCTAACACTTGCACAAATCCTCCATTAACAAAGCAGAACACAGCACTCAGTCTCTGTGTCCTTGGATGGCAACAGCACAAGCAGTTTGTTTTTGTTGTAATTGTATTTATTTTTAAGATTTTTGCATTTCTATGCAACTGAAATTGTTTTCCTCATGTTTAAAATATGAGTTTATTTTAAAAAACGTTTGTGTAGTTAAAACTAGTTAAAAAATAAATGATAACCACTAGTATCTTAAGCACTTATATTTTTTAAAGCTTTATTTATTTATGCATACAAGAACTGAGGTATAGGCCAGAGGTGTGGAGGGTGAGAGGATCCACCAGAGACAGAATGGGGAGCAGAACAGCCAAGTTGACTGACGTACACTGCTGAGGGGAGCAGCAGACGAGACAGGAGAGGTCTGCTGTGCCATGTGAGTTCCCTCCCTGGCCAGGGATCGAACTTGTGATGCAGTGGCTGTGGATGCTTCTTAATCTGGTGCTTAAACCCTGTGCCACCAGGGAGGTCCCTAGTAATTAATTTTTTAAAGTAGCCAGTATTATGCAGAGGCAAAATTATTTATTATGTTAGGATTTAATGTAGACCTAGATCAAGATTAATTACGTTACCTTGGAGAAGTTGCATTATGAAATGGGATGACAATACTTTAAAACTATTGCTATGGATCTGGGATAAAATAATAATGTCACATGTCCAGCCCAGTTTTTGGCATTCATCTTGCTTAGTATTCTCTGAGCTACCTGGATCTATGGCTTGGTGCCTGACATTACTTTTGGTGAAATTCTCAGTCATTGTTATTTTAAAATATTTCTTCTTTCTTTTTCTACTTTTGGAATTCCCACTACACATGTTATGCCTTTTATAGTTGGCCCATAGTTCTTGGATATTCTGTTCTTTTTGTTTTTCCTTTGTCTTATTTCTGTTGAGATAACCCCAACTCAGAATTTTTTTCCCCCTCAACCTTGTCCATCAACTAACAAGCCAATAAAAACAGCCCTCATTCTGTTAGAATTTCTTTTTGGTTCTTAGAATTTCCCAGAATCATTGCCCATCTGTTGTTATATTCTGTATACTGATCCATTAAAGTCCTTATTGTACAAATCAGTTATTAAAAATTCCTTAGCTGGTTATCCCAACATCCTTGCCATATCTAGTTCTGAAGCTTGTGGAGTTTTGCCTTTCAGTATGTTTTCTAATTTCTTCTTGATAAATGAATATGAAGTACTGGTAAAAGGAAAATAGGCCTTTAGACATGTGCCAGTAAGGTGTGGGGCAGGGAAAGCTTTCTACCCTTAGGTGACCAATCTCATGCTTCAGGGAGTCTGTACCTCCAGTCTGTGAACTTTTCGAGTGCTTTTCAGTTCCTCTCAGCTCCTCCATTTTCTGAGACAGGATGACTACGGGGAATTGTAGTTGGGTATTTCTCTCTCCCAGGTCAGTTAGGTACAGATAAAGCCTCACAGGTTAGGGTCTAGTTTCCCCAATAGTTTCTTCTGAGAGCAGAACTTGTTTACAAAAGATTGTGCTGGCATATTCTATAATGGTTCCTTTCTCCCTCTCCCTGCCCAAATCACAAAGGGATTTTTCACAGATATTCATGATGAGAACCTGGTTGAGTTCCTGGAGGTGAAATCCTCAAAAGCATGGGACCCCCCTTAATGTCTGGGACCCCCAGGAGTTTTGACTCTCTGACTTGTGCACACTGAGACTCCAGTCATGTGTCAATTACAGTTTAGGTTTTCTTACCCTAGTTCCCATGGTGGTTTGTGCTCAGGGGTTTGTAAATTATTATTATATAAATTTGCTTCAATTTGGGGTGTCAAATGTTTCTCCCCAACCTTACTTTTCTGAAGAATTTAAAATGAGTTTTGGTTTTTTAGTTCATTCAGCATTTCACTTGTGTTAGGACATAGGGACAACTTCTAGATTCTTACAACCCTGACTGGAAACAGAAAGTCTTGCCCAATTCTTCATCACAGTATATCCTCATTCAGCACTCCCATACACTCTTATTTTATTTTTAACTGTGTTAGATTATAGCTATAGCACAAAAGTTTTTTTTTTCTTTACCCTAGCAATATATTGTACCAGATTATTTCTTTGACCAATATCCTCTCTAACTTATTTACAGTGTGATGGCCACTACAAATTCTATAGGGCTCATATATTAAAGAGATTGATAATATACAGTTTGCAGTTACGATGCAACAAATGAACTCAGTTAAGCAAAAGGCAACCGTTATTTAGTTGAATGCTCTATGCAAAATAAATACAAAGAAAGCAATGAAACTGGTTATGTAATCATGGATCCTAAAGGCATCTGGTAAAATCTGTGCTAAAGAGATCCAGAAGAATACTAATTATATACACACTTCCTAGATCTTATTATTCATCTCTTTCACTTCTACATTTTTTTTCTAACTACAAAATAAATGACCTATTTTCCAGAAAATAAAATCAAAAGTAAATTTGTGGGAGTGGTAGAAAAGAGAGGGTGAGGGGCCTCCCTGGTGGCGCAGTGGGTTAAGCAACGCACTATGAAGCAAACCGCAGCCGCTGCAGCATGAGTTCGATCCCTGCCGCCGGCCAGGAGGGGGACCCACATGGTGCAGCAGACCTCTCCTGCTGTGCCCGCTGCTCCCCTCAGCAGTGTACTTCAGTTGATCTGCCTGTTCTGCTCCTCGCTCTCTGTGGTGAATCCTCTCACCCCCCACACTTCTGACCTGTACCCCTGTGCTTGTATGCATAAATAAATAAATCTTTAAAAAAAAAAAGAAAGAAAAGAGAGGGTGAGGGCTGGGTGGAGGACAGTTGCCAAAAACTATAATCATTACCTGGGAAAATGAGAATCATGTATTAGGGTAAATTATAAATCACAATGGCATTAGCATGGTGTTTTTTGCTCTGGTTGTATTACACTGATGTTTAGTTGTAATACCATGTGACATACACATGAGATGGGGCTTTCATGTCATAAAGCCTGAATATTTCACTTTATATGAATAATGGTTGTTCAGTAGAGACCCCAGGACTAACATGCAGGTGGCAATTAAAGAGGAAAACTCTAGTAATTATTTCTATATCTTCCAAATAATAATATTTTGTGGGTGTCCACATAAATCTTAAAATAGGATATGACTCTAGGATTCAAAGATAATATTTTATGTCACTGTTTCCACTTAAATATGTGTGACATAGTGAAACCTATTTTTTCTGATGTCCTCCCGTCTGAAAGCTTCATGTTTGGTTTTATAGATTATAGTGGTGAGTCCTGTAGGAATTTCACACTGACATCTATGCTGAAGTTCCTAAATTGACCCATAATCATTCTTTAAGACTGGAGGGTCAGGGAGCAAAATGACAATATGATATTACCAAACAAATCTTCCAAAAAGTCAGTTCATCGTGACAGCTGTTTCTACTGTTGTTTTTTATTCTTATTTTCATGCACATGTTCTTAGAGTGAGACTGACTTAGTAAACTCCAGCACTGTACTAAGCTCCCAGGAAGCTCATAATCATTAGGGTGGATTTTGCCCCAAATGGAAGCACTGATTTTCTGGGTACTGTCAGAGATGAAATGGTCACAGTGGCTGAACCCAGATCAGCTGTGAGACCACCGAAAAAGGTGCAATTGTGTCACAGCAATGCTATTATGTCACAGCAACACTCAGACCTCATTTTGCTATATGTAAAGCAGTACATACAGGATGAGTCTTAGTCATAAATGATCTCTGGACAATCATCTGTGTATTGGAATTTGAGATGCGTAGAAAGTATCTCTGATCCCAAAATGAGATGCTACTACTGTCAAGACTTGTGTGATGGTAACAATGTGACTTCTTGAATGCCATCTATGTGCAAGGAAATACTATGTTATTCCATTTTATTTCATTTAAATCTCACAAGATGCCTAGGAAGTAGATGCCATAATGGTCAGAAGGCAAAAGAAAAATACCAGATGGTTCCTCCCTTAGGAGGAACATAAGGGAACCAAATGAGGATCAAGGAAAGGAATAAGAACAATATTAAT
>JAGFMF010011678.1:8044208-8102447 GCA_019455555.1 Galemys pyrenaicus | reverse complement strand
CTGGTGAGATGGTGATGGGGAATACATGGGGATTACAATTAATGGCAAGTATATGTAAATTTTAAAATATTTTAATAAAAAAATGAAAAAAAAAACATAATGGTAGTTATTCTAAAAGTTTACGAAAACAAGTTATGAATTGATTCAGGAGCCAGCTTGACAGAGTGAGATCTAAACTCAGTTCTACCTGACAATTTTTGCACATGGAGGTGGGTACCAGAGTTAGAACATCTGTATAACAGCTGCAAGGTAGTTTATAAATTGTGAACTCCTATTATTACAGTGTTCCTACAGGATTCGGTAAGAAGGAGCAATCAAATTTCACTTTGGTCCTGATATAGTAATGGAAACTGCTACCACTTTTTCAATGAAGATAATTCTTTCATTAATCCACACTTCATTGGGCTATTTGGGTGCAAATTGATAATAGATGTAGCTCCCACTTGATGGTATTTTCTAAATGTAAACACCAGACTTTAGTTACAGAATCACTTGGTTTGCTGGTTCTAATGTTGACCTGATCTGAGACCAGTGAATGAAAGTGAGAGCTCACTTTTATTTATTTATTTTTTTGCCTTTTACTCAATTTCAAGAACATAACTACTGCTTTATCTCTTGGTGACTAAAAGATAACATCCTTTGCTGAGAGAGTGGTAAACAGGGGTGAGGTTGAGGTCTTGCAAAAATCCCTAGAAATTTGAAGTGTTTTCTGTTGGGGATGGTGGAAGAAATCTTTAGGGGTACAAAAACACATTGCTGAGCAGCCCAAAGTCGCAGACCTTAAGTTCATGGTGATAACAATCCTCACCACTATCCACAGAGGGGCCCCTGGTGACTAGCAAGTATTTATAGAGGGCAGGGAGTTGGTATTTTTGTGATTCGGTAATCATCCATTTCTAGGTTCATTTGTGGAGCAAATTTGACAAATATCTGAGATCAAAATCCTACAATGAGGAAAAAATTATCATAGGAATGAAAGTATTCATTTGCTTGAAAAAAGAGAAAAAGATACAATAGAGTATTGAAAGTCTAATTGGAGAGGGAAAACAGGTGTATATGAATAGCATTTGTCATAAGATAAGGCACTATTAAGTTAAAAAGCAAATTGAGTGATAGCATATAAATTCCCAAATAAGAAACTAGGAACCAAAGTGGTTAATAATAAAGATGAAATTTGACTAATACCTTGAAACTATGGCAAGATCTGAAGTAAGAGATCATTCAAGTTGAGAGAAGATATCATCATATAAATTAAAGTGATAATTACCCTTGAGGTTCACTACCGTCAAGCATTATGAAGAATGAACTGACACAGGAACAAGATACCTATTGACCCCAAGACATACACTCTAACAGGAACTGTTAACACTGATCATGGCTGGAGAAAGGACCCAACTAAGGAAAACTTGGAAATTCTGTCTAAAATAACATCGCGTAAAACAATAGATATCCCCAAGTCTGTTCTGGGGTGTAATACACAAAAGGTCACACATGGGGTCCTCCTGGTGGCACAAGGTGGCCACAGCACTGTGAGGCATCTGTAGCTACTGCAACACGAGTTCGATCCCATGCCAGGGAGGTGACCCATAAGGTGCAGCAGACCTCTCCTGTCTCTTCCGCTGCTCCCCTCAGCAGTGTATTTCTGAATCTGCCTTTTCTGCTTGCCCCTCTATCTCTAGTGAATCCTCTCCCCAGCTCCCCCTTCTCACACCTCTGGCCTATACCCCATATCTTGTATGCATCAATCAATCAATCAATGTTTAAAAAAAAACACAAAAGGTCACAAAAGCACATGTATGAACTCAACTAAAAGTGGTTTGCTCAATTTTAAAGGTTCAGTAACAGGACTGTATTTAGCAGGGACAGAACAGTAAGTAATCAAAGGACTCTTAATAATAGTGGCCTGTAAAGTGTAAGACACTCTTTCAGGTTAAGTGCCTTTCTTTGTTTGCAGTTTGTTTAACCACTTTCAAGGCACTGAGACCTGCATCGTATGTATTTAGCAGCATGAGTAAGACACACCGGTACACACCTGAGGTTTTTATGCTTTTATACAAGTGCCCTGGAGAGCCTTACAGTAAAGGGAAACTGCCACATAAACCCCACTATTTCCTTCTACAAGGCAGGTATGTATTGAGAGTTCAGAGAGAGCTTGAGAGCCAGTTAAGATTTTCCCAACAATCTCCTGATGAGTGACAGCACAGAATATTAACATAAAGCAGGTTAGCTGAGAGGAGGAACAAGCCTTCCTTTAGCAAATAGTGGAACCTGAGAAGATACAACAGGATGTTAACTCTTGATGTAAAAAAGGGAAGAGAGAAATGTGGAAAAAAATCTGAATCAGAGCCAGTCCCACCATGAAGCATCTAGGGAAACCCATGTACACGGGGGAGTCTGTGGGAGGAGACCCTAAAAAGGACGAGAGGATTATCTGTTTGACTTGAAGCTGACTCTAAGCGACAGTGAGTTTAGAGGAAGTGTGCAGGAAAAGTAGTGCATAGAAAACATCATGCCAAGAAGGGAAAAAAGGGAGGGAGAAGAGGATGAGAAGGGGAGAAAGATGAAGGCACTTAGAGTCTCTGATGAAGATGCCACGTAGGAGATCAGCAGAACACCTACAAATCTAAGAGTCACGGATTGTAAAAATTCATTGATTTTACTGATGTATTCCAGATAAAAGGAGGCTTGAATTTCACAATTGGATGTGAAAAAACACATATATTGAAACACACTAGAATCACTCTCAGTACATCAAGATGCTACGAGATCATCTGTTGAGAAAGAATGAGTGGGTGGAGGGATTATTTTTTTCTATGGGCACCTCTTTACCTAGGCTCAATATGTTGGGCCATATGTTTCGGTGGCAATGATAGAATTCTCTGCACTATTCAGATTGATATTTCTCAATTTTTTCAAAGGTTTAAGCACAAAACGAAAGTTTGAAAATTCTCTTTTTTTTTGGTTTGCACTGCTACTATATTAATATAATTAATGCTTGATCTTAAGTTGTTTCTTAATCTCTTCTTGTTAATCTTATTAAATCTTCTTAATGGAAATTTTATATCTATGTTTACATAATGCCTATGACAAGAGTACCTACAAAATATAATATTCAGATTCAACCAGCTTGTAGTGAGTGTCTGTTATGAACCAGCCTGTGAGTATGCATTAGCATAGAACATTTCCAGCATTCTTATATCATTGGTGTGATGTAGGCCTTTATTTTTTTTTCATTTTTATTTATATTTATTTTTGCATAGATGAACTGGGATGTAGGACAGAGGTTCAGGGGATAAGAGCGTTCACCAGAGACAGAGTAGGGAGCAGAACAGGCAGATAGACTGAAACACACTGCTGAGGTGAGCAGTGGGAGAGACAGGAGAGGCCTGCTGTGCCGTATGTGGGTCAGCATCCTGACTAGGGATCAAACTCAGGCCATAGTGGTGATAGTGCTGAGACTTGGGTAAGTCTTGGTTAAGGGACACCAGGGAGGCCCTGAAGTAGGTTTTTAAATAAATTATTTTGAAATAATTATAGTTTGGGCCTCCCTGGTGGCGCAATGGGTTAAGCAATGCACTATGAAGCAAACCGCAGCCACTGTGACACAAGTTCAATCCCCGCTTCCTGCCGGGGGAAGTGACCCACATGGCACAGCCGACCTCTACTGTCTTGCCAGCTGCTCCCCTTAGCAGTGTATTTTAGTTGGTCTGCCTGTTGTGTTCCCCACTCTGTCTCTAGTGGATCCTCTCACCCCCCACCCTCATATACCTCTGGCCTGCACCCCAGTGCTTGTATGCATAAATAAATAAATCTTAAAAAAAGAGAAAGAATTATAGCTTCACAAGAAAGTTGCAAAATATGGTTTAGAGAAGTCAGAATGTGTACTTCATTCAGTTTTCCTCAGTGGTTACATCTTATGTAGCTGCAGTATAATATCAAAATAAGGAAGTTAACATCAGTTGACAAAACATGCATGTATTAATAGTTCTGTGCCTTTTTAGCACATGTGTAGACTTGTGTAATCATTGCATTCAACATACACAACTATTCTATCACCACAAAGACCTTCCTTGTGGTGCACTTTATTGTTGATCTCACCATCCCTAAGTCCTGGCAATCACCAAACGGGCCTAATCTTTCTGAGTCTGAATTTCAAGAATGTGATGTAAATGTAATCACAGGATGTATGACCTTTGAAAACAGGTCTCTCCCAGTCCACATAATACTATGAGTCCATGCTCGTTCTTGCCCATGCCCGTGATTTGCCCTTCTGCTTACTGAACAGTATTCCACAGTGCGGATGGACTTTTCACCAGTCACCTACTGCAGAAAGTTTTAGATGTTCTGAGTTCGGGGTTATTACAAATAAAGTCGCTATGTACATCTGTATACAGATTTTTGGAGTGTTCATGTGTGTAATAGTCGCATTTCAGAGCTGAGACTGGGGAGACAGATTGTCCAGAGGCTGAAAGCATTTCCAAATCCCTACATTTTTACTTTTTCTCCTGTGCTGCTTCCATGATCTCATATTAAGTGAGAACAAACTGTTCTGCAGACTGTAGAAAAAAAGCATGTATATATTTGACACAATATTGGTTTTAAGATAAATTATATGCTCAGGAATCTATTGTCAGTATCATGCATGCACACTGACTCGTGCATTATCCACAAGAACTATCACCTGAGCACCCATCAGCTGTGCCTGTGCCGAGCATGAGGAAAGGTGTCTGTCTCTCACGGCTTTCACCAAACGAAAGGTCATCTGTTCTGTTCTGTGGCTTCAGCATGTGGAACTGTTTATTCCAAAGGGATGTAACCACTATAATAACATTTGAATGTATATCCCTAACTATAAATTTGCTGAAAGATTTAGGTAAATATATTTGCCTTATCTTAGGAAAGCAATTGCTGAGCATAGAGGCATAAACACTTTATCTAATTTTACCAGGTATCCAATTCAGTACTTTTATCAAATGGGGTCAGGTTCAGATGGATTTTTGTTTATAGCTTGCTCACAAATTAACGATTGCTTCTGCTTATTCTGTGTCCCTTTCCCCATAGCATAAAAAATTAATCAACCGTCCACAGAGTACCAAAAGAATTTCTGCAGATCCTCTAGGTAAGGAATATTGTTCTGTTCTCATTATGCTGATACTTTTACTTATATTTTATGTATGTGAATTTTTTGTTAAAAATAGAGTGACTTTGCAATTAAACAATCATTAGGTTTCTCAGTTGAATCAATGGTTTTCCCTCAGAAATCATGTACATATAAACAAAAACATTTTCAAATATGGGTGCAGTTAAAAATTAAGTATTATTTTAAAATTAAGTATTATTTTATGCAGATAACATAATTGCTTAATTTGCTAGGTACATAGTTACACTTTTTTCTAAATTGTAAATATAAATTATGGTGACTTTAAAATATCACTTGAAGTGAACAGATTTTAAATAGAGGTATATTCATTCATATGAAACCACAAAGGAAACATATACTATCAAATTTTGAGATAAGTTTCTAAGGTGATAATTTATTGGTCTTTGAAAGATATCAGTGAGTGTTTGATTACTGTATCAGTCCCTACCTCAGCCACAGCATCCCATTCACAGGTTACCTTTATGGATTTGTACAGAAAATGCACAGGTAATGGAAATACATTAAAAATGAGGCACGTGGGAATAAACCTAAGGTTAGACATCCTCTCAGAGGCAATAAAACTGATTTCAAAAGGAGAGCAGGTAATGTAGAAAAAAAGAACAAAACATAACTCTAGAACCAAAAAAAAAAAAAAATCCCTAAAACAACAGTAAAAAAAGCTCAGCCAATTTAACAATATTAACTTTTGAAGAAACTTCATATTCATCATGTGCTCATAGCAGCTGTCAACAACCACCAGAACAGACAAGAGTAGAAAGACACTTTCCAGTAGATCAGATGTCTAGGTCATGACCCGACTGATCACATGTGCCCAGTAACCACACCCAACCCCCAGCAGCCACAAGATGGTGACAGTAGATGAGGTTAGAGAGATTAAACTAAGCTTTAGGTGTCAAGAAGTTTAGACAATAGGAAGGATCTACATGTGAATTATTAACAAGGGACAGATAACCTCAGGTACATCTTTAAAGACTAAAGTGAGTTAAAATTGATTATATTAACATTCATTAGAATCGTCACACCTGAAATACTCCAAAGACATGAGAGGTCAGAGATATGGAGTTAGGAGGGTTGGAAAGGAGAGGTAATATCAGATATGTGTAGAGTAACTAATGAAACAGGGGGGGCAGGGGAGGAGGCCACTCTGACTGAGACAGGGGTCAGAGGCTCCAAAAAGCCCCTAAAGGCCAAAAGGCCACAAACCAGAATCCAGGGCTATAGCAACAGGGGCTATAGCCTATCAGAGGACAGTGCCCAGTCAGGTCACTGTCTATGGGTTCTCACCCGCGCGCACAATTGCAAGGGACCTCAGGCCACAGGAACAACAGTCATGGGGTTTACTTACAAACAGGGGAAACGAGAGCGTTTACGTATCCACAAGAGGCTGGCTGCTTCATCCAGACAGCATCAACGTTGGCAGTCACCAGTCACTAGTTCTATGCCACCAACAGACAGCTCTTTGAGACACCAGGCCCAGGGCCTTTGGTGTTCCTTCCAGTCAGTGCCACAGACAGGACCGAGTCCCAGTCTCTCTCCTCGGAGGTCAGTGACTGGAGGCTTCCCTCCTTCCTTCGAAGGCTGGAACCGTCTTCTCATCCTCTGCAGGAGCTCTTCTTCCTCTACTGCTCCTTCTCTGTCTGCTCCTCCAGGTCGCTCTGAATCCCTGTCAGCTCTTTCTTCAAAATGTCTCCCAATGAACTCCTAAAATGTCTCCCAACAAATCCCTCTCTCCTTCAACCAGGCCTTATATTCACTTCTTCAGGTGCCCCCCCACCCCAGTCTGATTGATCCATTTTGCCGCACCTGATTGGTCCATTTTGGCCTGCTCCAGAACCCAGGAAGTGCAGTTCACAAAATGGGCTGGGCCATCACTAACTTGTGCTGATAGGTGGAGTCCTGGTGTCATTCGACCCAAGGCTCACACCTGATTGGTCCATTCCACGATCCAGGCAGCACACCACTACATAAAAGGTTTCTGAGGAAGGACTGCCACACTAACTTGTAGGGGAGCCAGATACCACTCCTCCTGCTGGCTGCCACCCCGGTAACACTAACAGGACTTGGATTTTGGGGATAAGAAATCATCTTTCAGAAATCTGAATAACATGGCATGTTTTAGCTTACTCAGTAGAGTGGTTGTGTTTGCTGAGGAAGTGAAAAGAGTGAAAGTCAGGTAGAGAGAGTGAAAGACAATCAAATTTAATGAAGTTGATTTTGATTTTTAGAAATACGGAGTTTCAGTTGGTTGTGGTATATGCTGTGACAAAGTTTATTTGGAGATGAATATTGCAGGATTTAGGACAAAGAAAAAATGAAAAATTAGTAGGTCTGGAATATTTCACATAGAAAGATGGTCAAGGCAGTAAGGGTTAATGAATTCACGAAGGGTAGAGGCAAAAATAGAAGAAGTCTGAGATAGGAAGCAGTGATACAGCAGTATTAGGAGGAAGAGGATCTAGAAAGGGGAAAGAGATATGGGGCAAGAGTGGGTAGAGAAGAACCAGGCCATGGAATATAAGGGAAGGGAAAAAATATTCTGTGGAAGCCAGAGAAGATGCAGACTGAGACTCAATTGCTATACATAGTGATTAGGAAGGATCTGGAAAGTTCATACAGAAAGGTTTCAATAGAGTTTAAAAAAAAAAAAAAGCCCCTAAATCCCACAACAGTTTAAGGAGATGATTGTGAAGAAACTGAGGACTCACATTTATATTAGGTATAAACAAAGTCTACAGTAAAGTCCAATAATTTGAAACAGGAGCAGAAGCTAGAAAAGTAGAAAATTTAGAGTACTTGTAAGAAGCATGGAAGGAACCCATAATAAAGGAGATTAGGGAACAGTTGTTGAGGGAAATCAGTTGATGATAAACACTGTGGTGGATGAAATCGAGCAAACACAGAGAAGTGAGATGTGAGAAAGTGTTTTGAATTGAAAGTAAGGTTATGAGAACTCGGGTCAAATGGCTTCAGGTAAAGTAAGGGAAAGGCATAGACATTACCTGAATGAAACAGCATGAGAGTGAGACTGGGCTAAAGAAGGAGAGAAAATTTTCAGTTACTGCTGTGGAAATTTTTCACTTGAGTTCAGGAAAGAAAAAATTCCTTATTGGATTGGTAAATGGCTAAGGGCTAAATGATGTTAACAGCACAGAGTTTTATTGACCACATTCAATATAGTTTCTTGGTCCAGGCAGCCCAGTATTTGAATGCAGTATGAGTAAAGCAAAGTTGGCAAGTGATAAATTGAGAACAATGAAAACTAAAGAGAGCAATGTATTTTAAGGAGGATGTGACACCATCATTGATGTACATGGTCAATCATTAGGAGCATTATGGACAGGGAGGTATGTGGAACCCAGTAGAAATGGATGACCAAATGAATGGGCATTAAGGACAGAGAGCATAAATCCCTATAATAGTGAGAACAAAAGCATATTAGGCAGAAGCAAATGAAAGAGATCATAGAAGTTTAGGAAGAGGTGGTTGGCAGTAACAATAAGAAGCTGAGGCCATGAGCAATGCACAATAGTTTTGGCTGCTGAAGAATCATCAAAGTCTGCCATGAAAGCGCTTTTCTAATTTGGGGGTCATAGCACAGGTCACTGAAATTGATAAGATTAAGGAGCCATGTGGTCAGAGATGTGACTGTTTATCAACAGGCTTGTTGAGGATGCAGCCTGCTGAGACAAGGAGACACATGAGGATGGGGAAGGGAAGGCCTGACCATGTATAATCAACAGCAAAATGGATAACATGTTCCATGATGAATGCAGAATGTTGGCTTGAAAATGACAGTGGAAAGCAAGCATATGCATGTTCCAATTTCTTAGTAGCTCTCACAGGCAATAACATGGTTCACGGTATATAATCAGGTGCAGATGTATGTGAATAGAGAGGTGGATGGAAGGAATAGTTGGTAACAGATGACACAGAGTTCTTTGCTCACAGAAGACAGGGACTGTGGTGCACAGAAAGTAGCTGTGATGCAGGCTACTGCTACTGTCTGGAACGAGAGAGCAGGACAAATGGGATTGCCTGAGAGTGATGGATTTGAATTACACAGTGAACAAAATATCAGACAAAGCAGAAAAATGGAATCAAATGAGTTTTTAGACAGGAGTTTAACCCTAACCCTAACCTTAACCCTTACCCTAACCCCTAACCCCTAACCCTAACCCAAGTAAGGGTAGGGTATGCTGAACACAGAAGATATATTCAGAGGAGACATTTGTGGTCCTAGATAGTTGAAAAGGCAAAGGTAGATGTTGGAATAAAGGACCTTTCTCAGAACTGCTGTTTGGACACTGGAGCTTGGTGAGCATCTGTGTGTGTATGTGTGGACTGCCTCGTGCTGGAATAATTCATGCATCTGATCAGTAGTAATTAAGAGAAATATTTTTGAACCTAAAAATACCCTTCAACATAGTGCTTCTCAAGATACGGTTAGCGACCTGGGTGTCAGGATCATCTGGGAGCTTGGCAACTATTTTGTCTCCTCCCACTTAATTAGACAAGAGGCAGGCCTAGGAGCCATGTTAACATGCTGTAGAGGCAGGAAAGGTAGCACACTGGGCAGGGTCGGGATGGTTCTTAGCAGACAGGGAGTAAAGGAAGGAGTTTTGGAGCTCTTGGTGGCTTTTCATGCTTTTATTGATCTCTATATCAGAGGTGGCATCAGGTACATGGCAGGCATGGGTGCTGGGGGGCCAGGAGGCTGGCAGGCCTCCCAGCCCCCAGTGCATCTCACCCTTTCGGCTGCTTTGCTGCTGCTGCTCCCATTGGTCAGTACTGTTGGTCCTGGCAGCTTCATGACACGGCCCATTTAAGCCCGTGTCCAATTCAGGTGTGCTAACCCTGAGCGCTGCTCGTGTGCATGCCCACCCTGGAATGCTCGCAGCACCACAGGTGTCCATTATTACAGTGGTGTGAGGGTGGAAAGACATGATTTTTAACCCTACACATGCCCTCCTGGGAATTAAAATTGGAAGACAATCATAACCCTGTACAGGAGATGATTGTCTCAGGAGGCGATACCAGAAATCACAAGGATTCTAGGCCTCAGCTGCCATTTGAACAGCCACAAATATCTATTCAGCTGACAGGTCAAAGCAGAGAGCATGGGGGCTTCCTGTGAACAGGTGTAGGGGGTGATGAGTAGCTTCTCAAGAGAGGCCCTAACCCTGAGCGCTGCTCATGTGCTGTGTGCCCACAGAAGCCCTGTGGGAGAACCTGCTCTACTGGCTGGCTGAGGAGCTCTCGGAGGAAAACGCCACGTGTCTGTCCTCCTCCCTCCCTCTGCCCCGCAGCACCGTGCAGCTGATCAAACTGAAGAGCCCCGATGACCTCACAGAGCAAATCCATGAACTGCTTTCCTTCTGGAAAAAATCACTTCCAAATTCTGCCGATAAACTTCGCCTTCTGGCTCGTCACCTCCGCAAGATAGGCAGGAGTGATCTTTCAGAAGAGCTCAAGTTCAAGTGGGAAAATAAAGTGTTCACTGAGTCACAGCAGTGGTTGGATGTGACAGAGTAAATCCACCTGCTCTTTTGCTGGCTCTCCCAGTTGGGTCAGAGTTAACTTTTAAAACCGTTCTTGGGCCTCCCTGGTGGCACAGCGGGTTGAGCACCACAATGTGAAGCATCAGCTGCACAGCAGTGTGAGTTCGATCCCCAGCCAGGGAGGGACCTGCATGGCACAGCAGACCTCTCCTGCCTCACCCACTGCTCCCCTCAGCAGTGTATTTCAGTTCATCTGCCTCTTCTGCTCCCCACTCTGTCTCTGGTGAATCCTCTCACCTCCTGCAACTCTGGCTTGTACCCCAGCTCATGTATGCATAAAAAAAAAAGTTCTTGTTGATATTTTACTAGCAGTTTTCACTCATGTTATTTGAGTTGAATCTACTGGATAGATGGACTATTAGGAGAAGAGGAGAAGCACTAATCAGACAATAAATAGCATTCTTGGGTTTGTGTGGTAATTCACGGTTCCTTGATACATGTTCTGCAATTCTGGCTATCTTGAGTTCAGCCTACTTAATAGCATTTGTAATAGAATTTGCCATGTTTACATTTTAATAGCTGAGTTTGCTTTCTAAGTGTAAAAGAAAAATATGAGAATCACTTTTTTTTTATTGCTAGCTACATAAAATTGAACTGGTTATCCAGGGTGCCAAGCAATGAATTCACATTATATACATACTGTGGAATGTAACAGTAGAAAATAAATTGGGTTGCAGAGACCTGCTGTTGATAGCAAGTTATTTTAAGAAAATAGAGAAGTTTGAAACCAACTAAAAGAGAATAACACTTATGTCATTTACTGCCACTTTTTTTAAAAATTAAAATGTCACTTGCAATAGGGAAAACCTCATATTTTATTATTAGTGAAATGAGGCACCAGAGAAAATGAAATATCAGTAACAGATTTCAGGGTCTTTTTACCTATTTAGGAAAACAATGTGCTTTGAAATCAATTTGACTGGAAACTTATAACATAAGCCTGCTTTGGCATGTATTCATTCATCAAACCTAAACACTACTGATCTTGTCAAGATAAGTCATTAATGGCTTTATTTTAAAAAGTTGTTGAAACTGGGGGCCTTCCTGTTGGTGCAGTGGGTTAAGCAACATGCTATGCAGCAGACCACAGCCACTGCAGCACAAGTTTGGTCCCTGCCACTGAATGGGGAGGTGACCCACTTGGTGGGGCAGACCTCTCCTGCCTTGCCCGCAGCCCCCCTCAGCAGGATATTTTCAGTAGATCTGCCTGTTCTGCTCTGCACTCTGTCTCTGGTGGATCATCTCACCACCTGCACCTCTGGCCTGTACTCCAGTGCTTGTATGTATATAATTTTTTTAAAAAAAAATTTGTTAAAACTATGGTATCATCCATTTCATATCACACTGTTTTAGGGAGCTGAAGGGCTTGAAGACTTCCAAAATTTCCCAAATTATGAATACCTGCCAATTAATGCATGAAATATTAGACATGTATATGATTCTAAAATTTAAAGACAAGATTTCCTTTACAAATCAAAAAGGAACTTGAATATCTATTTGGCTACCTATTGAAAAGGGGGGTTCAATTTTAATGCACATTGCTATTAAGAAACATTTTACTGGTCAAAATATTTATTATTTGTAACCCATTTTTAGAAAGGTATGTGGGTTTTCATGTGCTTTTGGAATGAATAGATGGAAATTTTCATTGTTTTTCTGATTACAAAATAAAAAGAAAAGAAAATTTGTCTCTTACTCCAACACTAGAGATTACTACATGAGCATTTTGGTGTAGTTGGCATATTTTCACATTTTCCTGGAAGGGAAGTTTCTGTTTCTATGAACATGGTGTCTGACCTAGCAGTGATTCCGTCAGCGACAGATGCATGTATGACAGTGGTCCAAGGTTTTGTCAATGTTCCTCCTCCTGTCACTTTAGGTCAAGGGGTAGTAGTCACTCTACTGCTGCTCTATCCCCCTGGCTCCCCCATACCTACTTTTAGATGAAGCCTCTTCTAACCATCTGACTAATCTGAGTGTACTGTGTTTCTGATTGACACCTGATTTATATACCTCTGCACTTCTTGAGTGTGCTCATAAAAATGTAGATTCCCACATGGGGCTCATATTTATAAATACATTTTAAGATACTTCCATCTTTTATTCAATTATGAGTATTTTTCAATGTGGTTAAATGTATTTTAATAGCTGCATGCTATTCTACCTTATAATTAACTTTAGCATTATGACTAGTACTATGCCATGATTGATTTCAGTGCTAGTTTTGAAAAATTGTAAAAACAAATGAATAGAGTATATATTGTCTGCATTTTTAAATTCAAATTTATACACTTGGAATTCATTCATGTGTGTGTGGCCATAGCTTGTACCTCCTTATTAATGTATAATATTTCATATATGCATTACTATAAATTTCATATCTACTTCACCATAGATGGGCATTTGAGTAGCTTACATTTGGATGAATAAACTTGAAGCACATAACATGAAATTCTAACTGTAAGTAAGCCTGAATTATCTTCAATATAGAAAAAAAAAGGGTATGTCTTAAATCCTTTACAGTATTTACTAAAGAATAGAATATATTCTATAAGCATTGTCATTTTTATAAGTATCAGGAGAGGAACCTCCCTGGTGGTGCAAGGGGTTAAGGTGCAGCACTATGGCATTCCACAGCCACTACAGCATGAGTTCCATCCCTGGCCAGGGAGGTAACACACATGGTGCAGCAGACATCTCCTGCCTTGCCTGCTGCTCCCCTCAGCCACGTATTTCAGTAGATCTGCCTGCTCTGCTCCCCACACTGTTTCTGGTGCACCCTCCCCCATCTCTGACCTGTACCCCAGTTCTTGTGTGCATAGATAAATAAATATTTTTTTAAAAGTGTCAGGAGAAATAATATAGCAGGCCTGCAGTCAGATTGCAGGACATTAGAGTACTGAAAGTTTTAAAGTTTCAATGAAGGAATTTTTAATATCCATTTTTTCAATGGATACACACACAAAATTTTGCACACAAAGTCTGGGTCAGAGAACTTGTTCAAAAAACAAATAAGAGACAGTTTCTAGGGTTATGTTTATTTTAAAAAATAGTAAATAAATGAGGTCAACATATTGTTTATTGCCTTTCTGTTCAAGCTTTATAAGTGTTCATTTCTTTAATCCTTTCAAGCATCCTATGAGGAAGATACACTGTTCCAATACCCCATTTTGCAAGAGGAAACAAGATTAGAAAGATTAGCTGCTTTGCCTGAGATTGCAAGTGAGTGACAGCCAAGATGCAAATGTGGCCTATTGACTTGGCACCAACCCTATCAAGTTGCCAGCAAACTAAGAAAAAGGAAGGGAATGGCTATATCCATTTTCTTCACTATCCCAAACTTTCTCTCTTCTTATACTTTTTTTGCCAAACAGCATACCTTTTAGTGTTGCAAATGGTGTTTTCTTGGGTATGGAGATGAGCAGAGGAACTGGAAATGAGGCAGAGTATGATATTGACAACATCTGTGTCTGTTTCCCAGCTCTACTCTTATTTAGACAGCTCTAAAAGACTGACTAGGATAACACTGCAAATTGACCTTAGACAAATGGGTGATGTATATTGGGTTATTTACAGCAGATATCAGCAGTGCTATTTTCACACAACTTGGCTATTCAGGCGCATTGATAGACTTCAAAACCCTGGGTGCAAAGCAGGACCATTCAGCATCAAATCTTGAGCATCATTACTGAGGTGCTTATTTTGCACGACAGAGAAATAAAAACACTTCGGCCATCAGAGACAATCCACGTTATCTTGAACAACATCAGTTTCACTTGTGTAAACCCATTACAATTATCATTTTGTTAAATGCCAAATTTTACAAATATAGAAGTTCCAACATTGATTACTCTAAGTAACAAAACCTGTGATGTTAAACTATACTTACTTTGATCAACTACTATATCTGGAGTATAAATTCATCACTAAAGTAATTATTTCTAAAAAATGTGACCTAAGTAAACACATTCACAACAGCACAGTGTATATTCTAAAGAACTTTAAAGTAAAATAGAAATATTTAACCACGAAGTAAGGCAGATTTGAGGGCATTATAATCTAATTTCCAAAGTAAGTAAATTTTGAGGGGAAAACGTTTCACTTTCCCTAACTAACCTAGTGTTTCTCAGTAAGGGTGCTATAGGCATTTTTATTGGATTTTTTTTTTTTTTACGGTAAACTGAACTGCTCATGCATTGTAATCCATTCACTATCCCTAACTTCTGCTTCCTAAATGTGCAAAATATTCCCTCAGCCTAGTATGAGAAGCAGAACTTTTTCTACACAGTTCCTGTCCTGAGAAAGGGGTTGGGGAAATATAGGTTTACAGTAAGTAACCAGACTGAAGAAAAGAGTAGTGTGCTTGGGCTGAATTTAATTGACTTTCGTATTGACATAGGGCATTAAACAAAGTGAGTCCAAAAACTTAGTAAAAATTTGAAGAGAGAACCCCAGCCTTAAATACTCCAACCACTGTTTGCAAGAAATGTCAAGTGCTATTTTGTAACATGCCCAGAAATCTTCTCAGTGAGGGGTCTCCCCTTTGATTTATAATCCAGAACTCTACTTCAAGGAAGAAATTAGTCTAAAATGGCAAGTCAGCCTCCTGAAGTTAGAAGGGCAGTTCAGAAGAAAAGGGAAATATTAAGTGCGGTCAAAATAGGCACTGACGCAGGTCCCGAGTTCCCCTAGTTTAGCCAAGCACGACTCCTGTGAGCTGTCCCTACACCAAGTATAGGCATTTTGAGAGGCTTCACACCATTTAATCCTCAAGTTGCCCCAAGTTGCAGGTCTTCTACTCCACTTCCTCTGGTTCTTCCAATTCCCAGACACACACACACACACTGCATTTATTACCTAACAATACTAAATCATTTACATTTCAATTATAGTTATAATTTATTTATTTGTAAACCCACACCTTACTGCACACAATGCAAGGCCAATTATCTTTTTGTTCACTGATGTGATCCTATTACTTAGCAGTCTACCTGGAAGTCAATGACATTGTCTCTATTTTGTTATGCTTCTTTTGCTAATAAGAAATTGCAGCTCAAAGTTACAGTAAAACCAGCAGGGGTTAGGGTTAGAATCTAGATGATTCTGTTTTCAAAGTCCTCTTCCTCTACTTTCATTATTTTTTTTAAAGATTTGTCTATGCATGGATATAAGAACTGAGGTACAGACCAGAGGTGTGGGGGTGAGAGGATTCACTAGAGACAGAGTGGGAAGCAGGCAAGCAGATCAACTGAAATGCACTGCTGAAGGGAGCAACGGGTGAGGCAGGAGAGGTCTGTTGTGCCATGGGGGGGTCCCTTCTCTGGCTGGGGTGGAACTCGAACAGTGGCTCCAGCTATCCCATAGTGCAGTGCTCAAACCCTTGCACCACAAAGGAGGCCTCCTTTTCTTCCACTTTAAAGTTTATGTCCCTGATGGTGCACTGGTGTTACGGTGGTGGGGAATACATGGGGATTACAATTGATGTCAAATATATGTAAATTTTAAAAAATAAATTTAAAAAAACAAAAAAAAATAAAATTTATGTCCCCTCTGGGCCTCTCAATAACCTCAGATGATTGTTTTTCCTAGTCTACAAATACCAACGCCTGGATTAAGTGTCCTATCACCTGATCCTTAAGTCTACTCAGCCCTTCTGTAGTATTATTGTTTTTTTTTTTCTTTCTCCAACCAGTTTGCCTGTTTCCTGAGTGTAGAGACAGAATTTGTTGAGCACTGAATTTCAAGTACCCACACAGGTCCCAGCACTCAGGAGCTCCAGTAGATACTTTATTGGATTAATGCATGAACAGATATACATTGAGAAGCTAACACCTTCTTTTCCTAGTCCATCTTCCTTCTGGAAGCAATCCTAAGGGAGTGCTCAGTTGTAGTGTCTGAAAAGGTAAAGATTACCTCAGACTGTGAACATCTGCCCATTATAAGGCTGAAATAGCAGGCACAGATGAAACCAGCTGCAAAGTTAACCATATTCAATATTTCTCCAAAGAACATGCTGCATCTGTAAAGTGACTGCTGTTTTCTTGCACATTGAGAAAATTTATCCTCCATAACCAGATGATATTAGAGACCTGGCTACTTGAAATCCTATCAGTAAAAAAGAACCATCTTGCTTAGAGCATCTAAGTCACTCAAACATGGAAAAATAGTCTTGATTGACAACCTGGTTGCAGAGACTCAGGAAAAGGGTCTCTGGATACAGCACCACACACCCAGCTTTTGGTTAATGTTTCCAAGGAAACAGGACCCTGGGTTCACTTTGCAGTGTAGACCTGATGTCGATCCCATTTCACGAGCTCTGCTTTGCTTTGTATTCATCAAAACTCTCAACCCCATCCTACTCCTATGTCCTAAAATAACCCTGTCTTTGCCTTTGGGCATGCAATCTGCCTTTGGCAAGCAGCCTCCCTCATTACCTTGAGTCAATAATCCCAGTTTTGATGAACTCTAGATATGTCCCTGGTAGTGTCATTTGGGCTCTGACACCCAAGCATCTGTGCTCTAGAGCAGAGATTCTCAAGCTGGCTGCCCATTGCAATCAGCAGAGGGTGCCTGGATCCAACCTGAGGAATTCTCACTGAAGAAGTCTTGGGTGGGTCCTGAGAACCAGGGTTTTAAAACTCCCAGTTAATTCTGCAGCCAGATCTAATAATCATTCTTCCAGCCAAACTGACCCAGAAAAACCCAGAATGGGCATTAAAATTCAGGTTTTTTTTTTTTTTGCACAATTCAAGTTTTATTTTTTAAATTATTTACATTTTTAATATTTTTTTAATTTACATATATTTGACATCAATTGTAATCCCCATGTATTCCCCATCACCATATCACCAGTGCACCATCACTTCAGTCCCCAGTGCTCCCATCTGCCCTCCACCCTTCCCCTCTTCCCGCCCCATCAAGTGTCCCCAGTTTGTCTTTGTCTTTTCATTTTTGGTCTTTGTTTCTTTCTTGTTGTTGTTGTTATTATTATTGTTTCTATTCCTTCCCTTGATATTTATTTGGTTCCCTTATATTCCTCCTAGGGGAGGAAACATCTGGTATTTTTCTTTTGCCTTCTGACTTACTTCACATAGCATTAAAATTCAGTTTTATGGGGACTACAGCTCAGTTCATTAAACCAGTGTCTTCAACTCAAGACCTAAAGAATCTGTATTCTTAGCAAATTTCTCAGGTGATAATTATGTACATGGAAGTTTAGAGACATCTCTACTGTGTTTCTGTCCTGCCCATAACACTCCCTCTATTTTTATTTTTTATGGTTAGCACAGAGAGCACAGTAACAGAAGAAAGAGAAGGAAACAGAGCAGGCTCTATGCTGCACTGAATACAAAACCTTTTTCTCTCTTAGTTTATAGTTGTTTTATGAGGCAACTTATCTGTTCCCAAGACTAAGCAAGGTGGAGTCAGGAGCGGAGGCAGGGAATTGAGAGTCAGGAAAGAGGAATCCTTGACCCAGACCTTGTAGTAGCACAGAAGCTCAAATACAGAATTTTAATAATCTCTCTTAATGAGAATAGCTGTGCACAATTTCAAAGATGGGTCTGGCTTCCCTGGAGGCTGCTTACCGCACACCATTAAAACTGGTTCTGTTAATAGACTGCACACCAATACACATTATGTTTATGAGTTAATGAGCTAATGTTACTGATAATTTCTCTCATCTTAATGAAAAAATATAAATTCCATTGTATTTTTGTGTGCTATTTTTGTACATGAGTTGTATCCTATTCCATTCTTTATAGACTCCTTTTAGACATTTTGACTTTTGCTGAGGGCCTCAAAAATTGAAAGCCCCCCGACTTAACTCCATCTTAAAGCCCTGTACGTGGCAGGCAAATGGAAATTTTCTTGGAGTCACTGATCAAAGCCTTGATGCCACCACAAGAGGGCCTCTGTGTCTCAGAGAAAATGGAAACATTTATGTTTTTACACAGAAATGACTTTAAGTAGTCAAAGAATTGTTTTGTATGATTTTTTTTAATTATGAAATTATTTTAGAGTAGAGAGGTAAATTTACCTATTGTCAACATATATTTAATATAATCTTGTGGCTACCATTGGTCCCAATATTCTGATATACCCAGTTACCATTTATTTTGAAGAAACAAGGAATATAGAAATTGTCGTATTTACAGAGGCCTTTATGTTAGACTGTACCTTCTGCTTCTTCAGTTGAAGCAATAGTAATGCAATCTATTATTAATCATTAAAATATGTAAATGTCTTTGTAAAATGTCTAGAAATTGAAATTGAGAGTTAAAATTACTGATAGTCCTATGCTATAAACTTTTGACCCATTTTAATTTCTTTTAAACACTGTTCAATTTCTAAAAAATTAACTTCTAATTGATTAAAGGCTCTAAATGGAGTGTTGCTAGGATTTGTCAGTACATAAAAATGTCTTACATTAAAATGACTGTCTACATTAAAATTATTATTTTAAAATAATCAAGTTCTATTTTTTTGAATATTAGTTGTGATTTTAGAATAATGTAGTTACTGAAATAAACTTGTTAAAAAGCAGCCTATTACCCCTTTCATGAGACATCACAAGACACATAAACCAAAAATGTAATAAAAATAAAATTACCTGTGAACATGAAAGAAAAATGAGCAACACAACTGAAAAGAATTAAATACACAGGAATGACCACAAAAATGTAATTGCATTAAAATATCTGCTGCTCTTTCCGGGAAGATTATACATCCCTATTCTACTGATGCTACTTAGGTCAAATGATTAAAATGCCCAAGGAAATATGAAAGCCATAATTGAGCAGAAGCTTTAAGAGCTTCTGCTCTTAAGTGTTTCCATGCTTCTCTCCTCTTTGCCTTGACACCATCCATGTCTCAGTGAAGGATGTTCCATCAGCCTGGAACATGGAGCATGGAGAGTCCATAGCTAACTTGTAATAAAAAATACACATGAAATATATACATACACTTTATAATTTGTTACCACACTGTATATGATTCAGAAATAAGATCCCACCTTTTCAGGTGTGTGCTATGATGTCGTTAAGAGTAGAAATGTTGGAAAGGAGGCACCACAAGACCAGAAACCTGGTTCATGAAGGCCATGAGCGGGAGGGAGGGGTAGAAGTGATTAACAGTCATTAAACCAGCTATAGAAGTAAAAGCACCTTAGGTGCCAAGCATTAGAGGGCTATACAAAGTATTTGAGGTGTAGACCAGAGGCGGGATATAGAGATTGAGGGCCATTGCAGAGAATCCCTGACCCTTAGAAATCAACCTAGTTACACCTTAGAAGTAGGTTAACAAAGTTCACAACTCCACAAAGGAGTGAGTCCCTCCCACAGAGAAGACTATGAGTGCAATCTCTGCACTGGCAAGGGGCAGCAGCCTTTCTGCCTGCCTGGGCCTAAGCAGGTCCTCCTGGACAGCTTTCTCATTCTGCAGAGCAAAAGCCCTCCTGCCCAACTGTGACCTGTGACCAGGTCGGTGCTTCTCTTCACTGACCTCCTTTTGCAAAGCAGCAGAGGCAGCTCTCCTCCCAAGGCTGCCCACCTGGGACCATGCAGGCCTCTCTTTTAGCAAACTGTCCCTTTGGGTGCAGATCTTTCTGCCTGCTTCTGTCTATGCAAGTGTCCTTTACCCTTCCCTCACATTTATAATAAACCTGCCATTTGGATCTATGTAATCCCTCTGTCTTGTGGAGAAACTCACCTGAGAAACTCGCCAGTGCCACTGAAAGGGGAGCTCTGGTGAAACTTTTCCCAGAGTGGGCCCAAAGACCCTACTCTCCAAACCCAACATCTCCAAAGATGACGTCACTACCATACCACATCCACCACCAAGGCACCTGCAGTCCTCCACCATAATCCATTGTATCCCCTCTTCCTTGCCACTCTCCATTCTTTAAACTCCGTATTATTACAATCGATTCAATTAATTGCCTAAGATAACTATGATTGATTGTCAGTGATACCAGATTTTAATAAAAGTAGAACCATGGGCTCTCCAAGCAAGACAGAAAAAAAGTGATGCGAAGAACATCAAAATGCAAAGATTGGGATAGCAGACTATTCTATAGCAAATGGAAGATGTGAGAAGTCATTATAAGTCCAGATGATTTGACTATAGAAAAATCAATAATAGATACCAATTTAATGACCATCAACATTGTGCCGAGACCATTTTATGTAATTTCATTTCATTCTCCTAAATATAATTCATTTCATTCTCATAAGTTTCCTTCAATTAGTCACCATTATTTTTCATTCCAAGAAGATGAAACAAGTTCTGAAATGTTAAGTTCTTCATTCACACATTTCCTTGTTCATGTGTGCACTTATTTATTCATTTAAGTTCAATAAACTAGTATTAAGCACCTATTATATACCAAATGAGATTGTGAAGTTAGATTTAAAAACTCTCCTTATCTACCTTCTCTATTTGCATAAAGTCTGTAGTAAGCAGAATTCAAAAAGTGATCCCCCATCTTTCCTACTCTCCCTCACATGCATGCTGAGTAATTCCCAGGATAATGAATAGAAAAGATTTAACCCCCAGGAATAGGATATGCTGTATGACAGAGTTGATGTTAAGATAAGGAGATAATCAAATTGGGACTGACCTAAGCATGTGAACCCCACCTTCGCCCCTTATTTTTGGGTGGACCCTGAAGGAGCTGTCAGAGATGTTTAAAGTATAAAAGAGAGATTCCAGATGAGAAAGTGCTCCAAATCTAAGTTAGAGGGGGTCATTTGCCAAGGATTGAGTGTGGTGTCTACTAGGAAAAATGTCGCTTAGGCAGCTGAAAAGACAATGGTGCATCAGTCCTACAACCACAACAAAATGAATTCAGCCAACAGCCCAGTGGAGCTTAGAAGTTCAGGTAAGGACAACCAGTCAACAGCTTGAATTCAACTTTGTGAGACATCTTGTGCAAGGTTCCTGACTCATGGAAACTACAAACATGTAAATAGGTGTTTTGTTAAAATCATTGAGTATATGATTAAATGATATATTGTTATATAGCAATAGACAACTAACCCACTCTTCCCTTAGGCTGATAACTTTGAGCCATTTTACACAAACATGAATTCTACTCTACTTGTCTGAGAAGATAGAAAAAATATAATGAGAGAGTTCAGAATTATGTTCAGTCAAGAAAAGTAAACCAAAAATATGAAAGGAAAGAAAAAGCAAGCAAAATGCTTATAAGGTCACTCAACTACCTTCTAAATCCAGAGCTTAATATTGTATTTTCTATAATTTTATTACCTCTCAAGCCCCTTCTTTTAAACATTATTTTGTGAATTTTATTTGTTTTGCCATATGCACTAATTGAGATATTTGTTGATACTAGATGGTGTATGACAATTATGGTTCACCCATAATGTTGACATTGAATATGATTTCTAAAATTTTTAAATTATTTTATATATTTTTACATCATTCTTCATTTTTGTACAATGCATGATTTCTCATCTCAGCTATGGACCCCTGAAATTCCCACCACTAATTCACCTGTGTACCATATCATAGCCCCTTGTGCTCTTCCCACCCATTTTGATTCTTCTCCCTTCTCCCCCCTTGTAGAGTGTCTCTGGTTTATAGTTGCCTGTTGATTTTGACTTTTACTTTATTATAATTACTTTTTCTTTCTTTTTTTTCCTGGTCCCTTATTTGGATTCTCTATATTTCTCCTATAAGGGAAACCATCAGGTGTTTTTCTTTTTCTTTCTAGCTTATTTCAATGAGCATGCTCCCTTCCCTCTCCATCCATTGAACATATTTTTTCAGGGTCATAAGTCTTATAGACATTTCCATTTTGAAAAATTTATTATGACCACACAAGCCTCTGCTGCTGTGGGGGTAGATTTCGTCCTTTCCTCTTATGTGAGAGTCACAAGTCCCTTCAAAAGCCATTTCCATGCGAGAATGAACACATACAAGGTCACTTTCATTGATATAGTGTTTTATTTTAATGCAGATATTTCCTACAATAACTTTGACCTCTCCTCACTTATGCTTTCCCTCTGTTCTTATTTATGCAGCATAGGTTAAAAATTTTTTGACCATTTGAAATTTTTTTTGACAAGTACTCATAATTTTTGCACAAGTTTTTTTTATTATTATTAACCTTGTATTCTTCTGAAGCCAAAGCTGCATGAATAGTTTAAAATTTTCCTGTTTATAATATAGGCATACCTCATTCATGGTGCGGGTTCCAGGCACTGCAGTAAAGTTAAAGCAATGAAATGAGTCACATGGAGTTTTTTTATTCCCAGTGAACATTAAAGTTATGTTTACACTGTATTGTAGTTTTAAAGCAATAGTATTAGGTCTTTAAAAAGTCATGCACATACCTGAATTTAAAATCACGATTGCTAAAGAATGCTAGGAATCATCTGGGCCTCCAGTGAGTGATTATCTTTTTCTCAGAGGGTCTTGCAAATAGGCAGAGGTTCTCTTTCATTCATTTATATTTCCCAAGTGCTGAGAATAACATATAACACATAACTGGTGTTCAATTTAAAAAATAATAAATTAATTAATTAAATTTCTCTTAAGAGTTCTGGTCTACCAGATCCCAGCCTGGGGCATGAGATCCCCTGCTTTTGAAACTTGACTTTAATTAAAGCATTTCTCTTCATGCCATTATGATTATCTTACCACAAGAAAAACAAAGTAGGATAGCTAAAATGTTCTTTATTAAGTTAAACTTGAACACAGGGGCTGTGAGACACAGTCAGCCCTCACCTCAGTTGTGTAGTCTAAAAATTCAGATTCCTGGTCCTAAAGCTGGTGATTCTGATTCATTAGGTTCATCAGGTTATTCTGACCATGAGTTAAGATTAAGACTCACTACCACATAAAACACTGAAAAAATGTATACTAGAATATTTGAAACTACACAGCCGGTTTGTTACATTGGGTTTGACTTTCATCCTCATGATGCTGGTTAATTAGTTGTCTTTCCTTTCCCTGAGATCGCAAATATATTAAAAGGCAAAATCTGTCTTATCTTTGTGTATGCCTCATTCTAGCATTGCACTTGATATTTTGTGCAGTGTGAACACAAAAATAAGGTTGGATTTGTACTAACACCACAAAGGAGAAGGGGAGGAGTCTGAGACCAGGACATGTGGACAGTTCATCTGGAAATCCTGTCTGCTTTTGAAAGCAGAGGGGGCTGTGCTTTGCATCTCACCTGGCAACCTCCCAATAGCTCAGTCAGGGCACCCATCTTCCATAATAAGCAGGGAATGCTACATGTGATAGGTCAGTGGCTTCTCAGCTCAAAACCTGTTTTTATCTGCATAAATGAAAATATTTCTAACACCTAATATCTGATATTTGCTCAAATTCTTTGCCAAAATTTATCAAATGAACTTAGGAAATAAGGAAAGACTTGATATAAATTGAAAACTCAATATTGTTTCTGGAGACAATCAGTATGATGAAAAGTCAAGGGATAAATATGTTAGCACATATTTTCCACTATTATAAGTTAAATTTTGTGAATTAAATCCAACAAGTAATTTTGTTTCTTAGTATCAAGACTTAAAATTGAAATATTAGCAAGATTAACATTAACACCAAAAGTATTTTTTGCAATACTTTCTTTATTATAAAAATATATGATAAAATCAACAAGCATATGCTTCTATTTTTATGAAAATATTCATATTCTAGTTATTTTATTTTCATGTGAAGTATATAATCATCTTCTCCTGGGAATTCAGAATTCATCTTTAAGGGTTTTATTTTGAAACACTAATTTTTCTTTTACAGTTTTTTAATTTGTGCAGTTGGAGTTACTGTTGGCATCTGTATCTACATTTTTCCAATAATTTAATTAATGGTTGAAATTAATGGACTCCTCAATTGGTAAAGCCACAGGCACTCCATGAGCTATTTGGTAAAGTTCCTTCCTAAAGTAACACTTACCATTCAGTACAATTTATCAAGTAACCTATGTTGCTGCCAGGAAGTGGTTTGCTTACAGAAAAATTTATCTCTCTGAATTCTAATTTCAACTTTCTATTCAGAATACAGTATAGTCATAATTAGAAGCAAAATAGATGCTTTCACTATAAAAAATATGAAATGAACTATAAAAGTAGTTGGAGCTGGAATCTTTGGGATCAATATTATGTGACCTTCATTTTACATATGAGAAGACTAAATTTCAGAGTTGTTTAAAATAACATTCTAGAGCATCCCTGGCAGTACAAGGGATTGAGTCTCAGCACTATGAACATAGTAACATAGGTTACTATCCATAGCCACTGCAACACGAGTTTGATCCCCGGCGAGGGAGGTAACCCACATGGCGCAGCAAATCTCTCCTGCCTCGCCCGCTGCTCCCTTCAGCAGTGTATTTCAGTAGATCTGCCTTTCTGCTTCCCACTCTGTTTCTGGTGGATCCTCTCATCCCCACACATCTGGCCTGCACCCCAGCTCTTATATGCATAAATAAATAAATCTTAAAACAAGTAAGATTCTATAGGCTATCCATATAACTGTGGACAAAGCGGGATAAAAATCAGTTTTCTTTATACACAGCCCATCTATCTTTCAGTGAAGTAGCATTTCTCAAAGACATAGTTATAATTCTGATAGGCAACCTGGATTATTCTGAGTAAATATGCATGAACATTAAAAAAAATAGTTGCATTAACTTTAAATGGAGATCCTGGAGCATACAAAGATCATCAAAAACTAAGGAATTCCAAATAATCAGTGGCCTTTATTGAACAGTAGTTACATTCAGTATTGGTTCCCTCTGATTGAAGACTTTATGAGAGCAAAGCTTATGTCTTTCTTCAACAACCCTGGGTTCTTGTATTGTAATGTCTGAAGTAGATATAAAATATTTATTCCCAAAATCAATTGATATGACAATAAGTGTGTCTTTGAGCCTGTCTTTAATTTATGTCACTAATTTCTCTCATATTGAGGAATCCAGAAAAGTGCTATATTTTCTAATAGAATGACTCTAACATTTACATCATCAATAATCACAAAATAATCACAGGTTTGGTTTTTTTTTTTTCCCTGTCATCACTTATATTGTCTTATATTGAAATTAAAATAGTGGGATCTATTGATCCCTGTAAACTGATACTTGATCTCCTTAGTGTTGGGAGAGCAAACAGGTATCATTTTGTAGGCCAATTACAATCTCTTGGAAACCTGTTCTGAGGATTCAATTAGAAAACTAGTTGACACTAATAAATCTTATCACTCTCACAAACAGCCTCTGAAAGCCTGAGGAACTGAAAAACAAAATGTAGATTGTTATGGGCTAATTCAGATATCTTGGTAGGTGGTACAGTGGTCAAGAGCTCCTCCTAGATTCTTTCAGTTTTGCCACAAAGTTGTTGAATATACCTATTGATGAGGCTATGCTTCTTGGCAGTTTTTCATAAATTTTCAAGAAAATCTTTTGTGAAACATGCAAAACTCAATTTTTCAATACAAAATTAGAGAAAGATATATTGTCATTATCATTTGTGACAGAAAAGGGCAATAGATATAAATGAACATAGAGGGAAAAAAGTTCCCTTGTATAATAAAGAGGTTTTTTTAATTATTGGAAAAAAGGAGGACAAATTGAAATCTATCAAATTTAAAAAAGTATATTCCACTTAGTCTGACAATGAGCCTAACTAAGTCTGATCTCTGGAAAAGCTCTGCATCCCCTCTAACTTACCATATTTACTAATTTAAGTGTGAATTCCTCTCAAATGAGACCAAGTGGGGAGAGAGGGTCAATTACCTGCCTCTACCCCATCCCTGCCAACCACTTTTTCCTGGCAGAGAAAAAAGCTACTGTGATCACCAACCAGGTGTAATTTCTCCAATGGTTTGGCAATTTCCATTTATAAGTGTCTCCAGAAGGTTAATGATGAGCACACCTTTCATTTTGTCACTTAGCTGGTGGATTGTAAGTGCTTTGAGAATTGGAAAGATGTTTTATTTATTTACACCTTTGGGACCAAGAGCAGATAAATGAGATTACTCCTCTTCAGACTCTCTCCTTGTTGAGGGCTATGTGACTCTGGTGCATGCAGGCCCCTCCCATCTGTCCAGCTCTCTGTCCAACCATCCATCACACTAATCAACAAACATTTACTGAGTATCTACCATTATGAGGCATACAAAGATGCATACATCAGATTTTACCTCAAGTTAAAGATCACCTTCTAACATGGGATAATAACATTCTCCACTTCAGTTTCCTTCTGCATGTATCAGAAATTCAATTAGTGTCTGTTCATGGCTCAAGGGAAAGGGAAACTTTGAGAGTAGTAAAAAATATTTATATATGCTAAACTAAATGTTAATGCTTTTATAAGACACATCATTTATGGGTAGATTTTTCCTGTCAATTGGGAGTTAGTACCGGGAAATTACGTTGATGATAAAAGACACTGCACTGAATGATAATTTCTTTTCAATATGAAGCTCCAAGACTGATGCTGAGGCAAGTGAGAACAGAAAGGTCCTTTTCCCTGAACTCTGGCAGAACTGAGAGGATGATGGATTATGGCCCTTGCTTTGAGGAAGGACACACACTCGATCATTTCTTTTTTCTTAGTAAAAATAACCGTTTCATTCATTAATCTCACAATTGAACACCAAAGACATGCTTGAAAACACATCCATTTCTCCCTGATTTTTTGCAAAGCTGCTTCCTTGGTAGTTGGAAAGTCAGAAGGTGTACCTACAGCGATACTGAAATCCTGAGCAACAGTAACAGATGCAGAGCACACCTGCCCTGTCAGAGTGAAAGCTTTAATGATAAGTCCTCCCTTCTTCAGCTGGTAGCCTGGGGCTTCCATACCATTCTCTCCAGGAAACCCAGGAATGTATTCACTCAGCTATATTAGGATGACAGTCAGCAGACGGGTTACAATTTTTGCATATCTTCCCTACTAGAGAAAACATCAGAAAAGATGAATTAGTGTGTGACACTTTTCAACATGCATGTATTTTTTTCATTGGAGAGCTTTTCATGTATTCATTCATTTTTTTTATTAAACTAATTATTGAATACTAACCACTCAGTGTCAGGTATACAGATAGTGCTGCTGTTTTCAACAACTTGCCCTTTCCCCAAGAAACTTTCATTCATTAAACTTTCATTCACCATATATTATTTGAATGTCTACTACGTGCCATACACTCTGCTAGGTTCTGCAGATATAATAGCAAAACAGAACAGACATGGCCAGCCAGGTCTCTGTCCTCATTATTTTGGAGTTTTCATGTTACTGTGCTGAGAATCCTAATAATACTTATTATGTTCTCTGTCTGTGGCTTGTGGCTAGGAGACAGGCTTAGCAGTCCCAGAAAGCAACCAATACTTCCCCAAATGGAGAATAAGGGAGAGAAAGAAGACAAAAAAAAAAGAAAAAGAAAAAGAAAAAGAAAAAAAAAACCTATACTAAGTGGAATAGGAGTCATAGTTAATCTCTGCCTGGAAGTGGAAGTTGCTAAATAAACTGATAGATATTTATCATATCAGTATGTTATGCTGAAACACAGACTGAATGCAAAATGAATTTTGAAAAGTACAATGATAGATCTAAAACTGATGAAAAAACTTTAGATACATAGTATAAATATCTTACACTGATGTTATTCTATGCCCTTTCTTTAATGTGTTGTTTTTCACATTGAAATGACATGAAACAGTGTAAGAAGGGTCCAGAAAAAAATTAAAAACTAGCACAGCTGGGTTCACGATAGGGAAGGCTTCCTTCACAGCCTTTTATTCTCTCTGACATTGGGCATCCCTAAAATCCATCTAAGCAGGACGTTGGAATTTAGCTTTCCTCAATCTTATACTTACTAGTGAAGATAGAGAAAAAAAAAAAAAAACAACTAAACACATTTTAAGCAGGGGCCATAACAAGAAAAAGATACAAGAAAAACAAAAGAACAATTTACAGAAAATGATGATTGGTTTTTAAACATTTTTTTCATCAGAAAATCCATAAAGTCTAGAGTAAAAAATCTATTATATGGGTTGAGAGGAAAATTCCTAAAGAAGAAGGAGGGCTATTCCAATCATTCCCTATGATCCCACAAACACATCGCAAGCAGCCTGTGCACACAATAATCTGGAATACAACAATAATTCCCTTCAGACCCAGAGCCAGCTGAAATGTTTCTCAGATCTTCTTTTCATGGTTTTCAAATCACAGTGATCTATGAACTCATTCTACTTTATCATCGATTTTTTCCTCTTTAACTACTGCTGCTGCTGCTGCTGCTGCTGTTGCTGGTGTGTGTGTGTGTGTGTGTGTGTGTGTTTGGTGACTCATTGGTTATTACTGTTAAGGTATCTAGACTAGGCCCAAGACAGAATCACTTAAACTAAACTCCACATTAGCAAACTGGAACTTCATTAACTCTATGAATAGCTCTTCAAGAAGAGAAAGGCTTAGACCAACCAATCAGTACTTGCCTGCACAGTGCAAGTTACCTAATCTGGCCCAGGACTTCCCTTTGCTCTACATAAGGCAAGTAACCCTGCTTTAGCCAATCAGCAAATGCCACATAACATTTCTTTTGAATGCTCACTTTGATCCTTTGATCTATAAGATCCTCTCACTTTGTACAATTCTTTGAAGCTTCTTTTTATTTTCTAGACTGAATGCTTTCTGATTTATGAAGCATTGAATAAAGCAAACAGTTTTTCAAATTTTTGGATTAGTTTTCCCATTTACAACATTTTGCCTTGACATGTATACATGTTACTCTTTTCTTTCCATTCCACACATTTTCAGGCATCAAGGATACATCTTCCACATATTTCTATAATCTATCATGGTGATTGGGCAGAGAGTCAATACCTGAAGCACTTTGTGACTGTAAGGAACATGTGACTACTTGCTATGTTTGGATTGAATGGATTTCAAATGGATTTCATGGAAGACTATGGATGCCTTGGTGATGGGTGTGGTACAATAACATATATCTGAAGAGGGGTGAATTTGTACCTTTCAATCTTATACAGTGTTGTTAACCAACCCTACTTCAATGAATACACACACACACACACACACTTTATCTAAAAGACAAAATCAAGATTTGATTAGCTTTATAAAATAATTTACTGTAATTAATATATTAGCATATTCTCTGTAATAACTAAGAAGTTTATTATTAAATTTATTATAAATAAACATTAAATATACCATTGAGTATTATTTCTGAGTATATTTTATGCATGTCACTGTGTCTCTGAGATATAGCCAGATAGATATAGGATGTATAGGTTAAAGGAAAGAGAACATGAGTCAATGGTTATTATTTATCCATTTATGTAGTCAAAGAATGATTCAATTACTTCTTAAATTTATCAAATACTTATTAATAAGCTATTATATGCTTAACTTGATATTTGGCTATGGATGGGCAAAACAATCAAAAAACAATTCTCCCCATCCTGACTATGATACTCTTATAGAGCATAAGTTCTTATGATGCAATATACAAAAATTACCCCCAGGCACAGAATATCTACTTGGAGGGTAGGTACTTTCACACACCTAGATGTTATCACGTTGGGAAAGTCCATGATCAAATAAGACCCTGAGTATGGGGCCCTTCCTTGTAGCCCTTTGACCTCTCATTATCCTTCTTGAGCTACCCCTTCTCTAGATTCCTTTTTTTTTAATAGAGCAGGTCACCTTTAGAAAAGTATTATTTCCAGGTGCTGGCAGCTAAAGATAGGGTTCAAATTAAACAGCATTATTTAAGCCACTAGCTGAAGAGATGATAAAGGTCATGGGAATGACGAAGGATCGAGGGAGCCCACAGAAACCAACAATGGCTGATTCCTGAACCCTAAAGGAAAAGCCCATTTCCAGGTATCTCTGAATGAGCATCAGAGATGAAGGTCCTGCCAGAGGCATGGCAGCTAGGCAGAAAGGAAATCGAAACAGCACAGTGTCTCACTCCTCCTGCCACCTGGCCCCTGTTGGGAACTCCCTTGGCCAGCCCAACCAGAAGTCCATCCATCAGGTGGCCGGCTGCTGATGACACCGCACTATGGAAAAAGTCTGACTGAATGTGGTTAAGAGCAGTTGGAGAGTTACCACAAAAGTTATGTTGCAAATGAATAAAAGTTATTTACACTTCAATAAAATATATACCTTAAAGATAAAATCTTCTAATGTTACAGGGCAGGGAGAGGGGCACTCCAGAACCCCCAAACCTGCCCTCTCTAAATGGGTTCTGCCATCTGCCACATCAAGACAAACATATCAGACTTTTAATGGAAAGGGACTTTAATACAATTAGGGAACAATACAGAAAAGGCAAAGAATTTAGTTACAAAATCAAGCACCCAAAGTACCTATCCCCTTGTGGGTAAAAGTCCAGCCAAATAGGATTGGCCCAAAGCAAGGCCTGAAAGCCTGCCACAAGCCTAAAGGACCTTTTAGTGGAGACCCATAGAAAAGGGTCAGAAAGGGTCAGACAAGTATGGAAGGAAAAAATCAAAATCAAAATTAAGATAAAAGCTGCTATTGTTAAGCTCCCCATAAATCTCTCACTGGCATCTGTTCCAATCAGTCCAGGACCAAGAAGTAAGCAGTTTCTTCACATGTCCCTCTGCTCCATGTGCTTCCTCCAGGTCTCCTTCATGCTCTCCATCCTGCTTCCTTCCTTCTCTAGTCTCCTCTCCAGCTTCTTTTCCTCCCTGCTCTACTCCACCCTCCTTTGGGTGGGACAGGGATCCTGGAACTTCCCCTTTCCCTGGAGACCACCCTATTACACTAAGAGTAAAATTTAAGGTAATCAGCTGTGGGCTGATGAGAACTACCTCTTCATCCTAAGCTCAGTGCAAGGTAGCACCTTACCACAAAACTATATGAATTTATTTTAAATAGTTTGGTGTGACAGAGTCTGGTTGGGAAGTCAGGGTAGAGGTCCCACAAGAGTGAAAAAGTTATATAAGAGGATGGAAAATTATAGCTCCTCAGCAGGAAACCGCCTAAGATGCTCCCTAAGAAGAGAGTAGGAGGCAGAGGGTAAGGACCCTGTGTTTTGAGCTGTGAATGTCAATCTCTGGTGAGTGCCCCACGTTTCTAGCTGCCTGTGTGTTAGTCTTTAAAAACCACCTTCCTACAAGTGATTGCAACAGGCAGAGGCCTTTAACGAGTTGTGCTTGGCATAAAAGATCCTAGACATGAGCTTTCGAGGCAGCTGTTTCAGGTGTCCCCATCCCCCATTTCACAGAGAGGAGAACTGCTTTCCTATGTCTGAATAAACTTTCTAAAACTCACTCATGACGGTCCTCAATTTTTGTGGCACCAAACAAGAATTTGCTGGCACCGTGCAGAATCAGAACAGCACCCAGGCATGAATCTGCTGCCTGCAGGCAAACAGGCAAACCAGCCTTTCAACATCCACAAATGACCAAAAGCCAGATAAAGATTTAAACAAGTACCCAGATTTTGCATGTCCATGGTGCGTTCTTCAGAAATCAGGCAAGTGATTAGACACCAACATTTGCTTTCCACTGTGCATGGACAGCATCCATGCACCCATGTATCTGTAGGTCATGACAACTTTGGAAATCAAACCATAGAGACCCAGTGCTCTCCCCATCAAGAGTAATTACATTTTTTGATGTTAATGACTCGTCGTTTCCATCTGTATACATGTGTTATTGTTGGAAGAGTTCTTAGAGAGTAACTAGTTTGGGCTGCTGCCCAAGTTCAACTCCTCACTTTGACTATCTAATAAAGTCTTGTCTATTACTGAGACTTTTAATTCAGTCAATATCTGTTACTAGAACTCAGTGCTGCTGGCAGTCCTACCTTTCCAATCAGCTCCATTTGTCAGGTTATAAAGTTGACATGTTTCAGGGATGTGCCATAGGATTCAGGAAAGTAAACAGAGGAGATGAGAAGGAAGGATTGGAATAGCTTGATGTCCATGGCAAGGGGAAGTTCCAGGTTCCCTGTCCTACCCAAGTAAGGTGGAGCTGAGCAACTAGGAGAAGCTAAAAAAGACTGGTACAAGGGAGGAGGGAAAGAAGGAAAGGAGGGAGGGAGGATTAAGGAAGGAAGGGAGGGAGGGAGGAAGGAGAGAAGGGAGGAAGGAAAGAAGGAATGGAGAGGCACATGGTACAAAGAGAAGTATGGAGCAGTATAAAGCAATTGCATGCTTCTGAGCCTTGGAATTGTGTTAGGGATTTGGGGGACACAGACAGAGACACTTAAAAGAGAAAGAGATGTGAGCCTTCCTGGTGGCGCAGTGGGTTAAGCAACACACTATGAAGCAGACTGTAGCCACTGAAGTACGAGTTTTATCCCTGCCTCCAGCCAGGGAGGGGACCCACATGGCACAGCAGACCTCTTCTGCCTCGCCCACTGCTGCCCTCAGCAGTGTGTTTCAGTCCATCTGCCTGTTCTGCTCCCTGCTCTGTCTCTGGTGAATCCTCTCACCTCCCTGGACTCTGGCCTGCACCCCAGCTCTTGTATGCATAAATAAATAAATCTTTAAATAAAAAAGAAAGAGATGTGGGTGAGAGACCCATGGGAAGGCTGACAATGGCAGACTTTATCTTGACTTGGGTTTTGATTTTAATCTTTTCCTTCCATACTTGTCTGGTCCCTCCTGCCCCCTTCCTATGTGTCCCCACCTGACAGTGCCTTAGACTAATGGCAAGACTTTTCGGTCTCAGTGGCCCTGCTTTGGGCCAATCCTATTTGACTAGGCATTTACCCATGAGGGGATGAGTGACTTTGGGTATTTCATGGGGAAACTTTTAATTATATTATTTTACTTTTCTCCATTGCACACTGTGTTAAAATTCTTTTCTACTGAAGATTTTTTGCACTGAGTATGTTTTGTCTGTATGTGGTGGCTAGCAGAACCAATTTAGAGCAAGAAGATTTGGGAGGTCCTGGGGTGCCCTTCATTCTGCCCACAAAGAGGCTGTCCCATCCAGACAGGCTTTTGGACTCTACCTGGTATGTGTTTATATATTTAAAATAAAATGGATCTAAAGGTACACCTTGTGTGAAGGAAGTCTTCCATTCCATTGGGCATTGCCCTCTCATAGACAGTGTAAGGGACGTAATACACTGATATATTTGGAAAAAAGAAAAAAGAGTCTTTGCATCATGTGCAGTCTTAACCAGCAGATGTCATGCAAACTCCTGTGCATGTGTTTTTCTGTTTCTGTTATAAGTAGAATCAGTATAAAATTTAAAGAAAGAAATACTGTAAACTTTCAACACCAAGAACAATCTGTGCTATCTTTGAGAGGAAATAGCAGGATTAATAAAAATTAGTTTATACTTTACCATATTTATGGGGAGAGAAACAATCAGATATTTAATACATTTGGGGAAAAGAGAAGCAATTAGGAAGAGAACTAATCAGATATTCCTAGGTTTTAGATACTATTATTCTCCACTAATACCCTAGCCCTGCATAATTGAATAAGGGTACTCTTTCAAAATGTACAGGGTAACCTGAGAGTGTCTTTCACTCATATTGATTTTGTTCTTTTGATTAATGATCTGGGGTATTTTAAAAAATTAAATCATATAGATTTGTGATATGGGAATCTCAACTGAATACATGCTATTATGCTCTGCTTATTTAACATATGAAAAGTGGATTTCCCGCCGTCAACAGAAAATGACAGTCATGCCTTGGCCTAAGGCTGTTCATATCTTATTGACATTTTTTTTTCTTCATAATACATATATTTTTAAATATTTATTTACTTATGCATACAAGAACAGGTACAGGACAGAGGTGTGGGAGGTGAGAGGATTCACCAGAGACAGAGTGGGGAGCAAAATAGGTAGATGACTGAAATACACTGTTGAGAGGAGCAGTGGGCCAGGAAGGAGAGGTCTGCTATGCCATGTGGGTCACCTCCCTAGCCAGGGATCGAACTCGTGCTGCACTGTCTGTGGAAGCTTTACAGCATGATGCTCAACCCCTTGAACCACCAGGGAGGCCCCTTTCATAATAATATATTGATAAGGGAAATTTTCTATACTAAATCGCACCTTGTTCATTCATTCTGGTGGTACATTTACTTCATCTTTTCCCTTTGTTATCAGTTGCATCATTTACAATCATGCATCACCCATATATTTATTAATTTACTATTATCTTTCTCTTCCCGATCCCTAATGATTTGTTAGATACACTGGTCTAAATGCTGGGTTTTGTGGTACCCTATTGGCCATTTGCCAATTATTTGGAGAAAAACACAATGCATCATTATAATCTAATATCTGTGATTATGTTTCCATTGAAGCTAATGTAAAATATATACTTTATACCCAGTAGATCAACAGACAAAATTAGGGGGGAAAAAAACAGACAATCTATGTTAAGTAGGTAGTGATTGTTAATGACAAATATTTAGGATGATATTTTAATTTTTTTTCCTAATATTTAACCAGAAATTCAGAGTTATAGACCAATTAACCATCAGGATTCTCCAGAGAAACAGAATCAATGGGATATATACTAGAGATAGATCCAATTACAAGAATTGGACCAGGCAATTATGGAGACTGACAGAACCCAAGATCTACTTGTGGCAAGCTGGAGACTCAGAAGACCTGATGGTGCAGGTCCAGTCCAGGTTTAGAAAACTGACAATCAGGAAACCCAGTGGTGTAGACTGAGTCCAAAGGCTTTTGGACTGAGACTCGGGAAGAGCTGGTGTTTCAGTTCCAAGTTGAAAAGCAGGAAAAAGCCACAGTCCCAACTCTAGGGCAGCCAGAGAGGAGGAATGTCCTCTTTTTCAAAGAGGGGTCAGTTTTTGTTTAATTCAAGTCTGAATACAGCAACCGATTGCATGAAGCACACCCACATTATCGCTTTACTCAGTCTACTCATTTCAACTTTACATTCATCTCAAAACATCCTCACAAAAAAACCCTGTGTTATATTTGACCCAATATCTGGGTACTCATGTCCCAGTTGACTCAAAAGATGAACCTCCACAGATCATAACACGCTTTGCTTTTATTTTCTCAGTTCCCCCACTGTGAAATGAAATTGTTCTAGATCAGTGGTTTCCAAACAGCTGAACTTCAAACCAACTGAAAACACATTTTCATGCTTACGTGAGACTTACTGAATCAGACTTTCTCTCTATGAATAGAGCCCAGGAATCAAGTCATTCAGATTCTCTACTTTGCATACTGCTGGATGGGTGTCTGTGTACTATATTCACCCATCATTAGTTACCCATCATCAGTTGACTTCTTAGCATTGTTTCGACTGAGTTCACTAGATGAAGACTGGAACACAGGAGGGAAGAAGGGAGTTTTCCAGTTTCCTTTCTGTTCCTGTCACCATGACTCTAGCAGTGACCCCCTGCCTAGGACGACAGACTTGATTCTACTTTACTATTTTTGTTGACACCTTCAGAACCAGCATCATTCTGACTCTTAAAAGCCCCTGTTTTTGAGTTCTAGGGCCCAGTTCTCCAAACTTCTTGTAGCCAAACCTCCTCCATTTTGTGTCCAAAACCCCCACAAAACCCCCCAGATTAAAAATGAGGAATAAGTGAAATTAAACTCTAACTACCCTGTGTTCTCTCTTCCCCCAACCCCTCTTGAAGATGAACTGTTAACAAGTACCAAGGGCCTCCCTGGAAACTTTGAAAAAGGACTGTTAGATCCCTAATAAAATCCTCTGTATCTCTGAGTTGACAGTGATATCAGAAACAACATCTGCTGGTTGTTGACAAAACACCTTGCTTGGAAATTCCAAAGTCTCAACACATGTCGCCTGGACTGTTGGACATTTCCTCAGACCTCAGGATGGGAAGAGCTGCACTTCCTTCCCAACCCTCCCCCACTGACACAATGGTAATGCTCCACCATTCAGAGAGTCAGCTCTTCTGTGAGCGCTTATCCCACCCGCTGCCTCAATGGCCATCTCGAATTAGCTCTTCCACAGAGAGACATTTTTTGTGGCTCAGATAGGCTTTCTTTCTGTGCACAAGTGAAAGATGCTGTTTAGGGGCCTCCCTGGTGGCACAAGGGGTTGAGCTCCACATTGTGGGGCTTCCTTCCACAGCCACTACACCACAAGTTCGATCCCTGGCCAGGGAGGGGCCCCACATGGCACAGCAGACCTCTCCTGTCTCGCCTGCTGCTCCCCTCAGCAGTGTATTTCAGCTGATCAGCCTATTCTGCTCCCCTCTTTGTCTCTGGTGAATCCTCTCACCCTGCCCCCCACTCCTCTGGCCTTTATCCCAGCTCTTGTATGCATAAATCTTTAAAAAAATAAAAAGATACAGTTTGGTCATTTACACACTTTTGAGGTCTTCTGAGGAATCAGTGCAGATGGGTAATGGTCCTTCCTCAGAGAAATGAGATCGAAATTAATGGGGTTCCTTTTCTAAGCCCTTGGGCTCCAAAGCCAGACAATCATTGTGTCAGCCTCAGATATCTGAGTCACTACTCTATGGCCACTCACTCCACTGATTTGGTAGGTTTTGATGACCCCAAATCTTCCATCTGTTTCTTTCGGTTGAATAGGTTGCTGCCTCCTACCTTTATTGCCCAGCTTAACTTTAACATTCCCTTTGGCTGTTCAAGTACTTTTACAAGCTTCACCAATTCACATGCAATTCCCTCTATTGAAAGACTTACTGCAGTTTGTGTTTTCTGACTGTTAATGATCTGCAGCAAGTTAGTGAACTATCCTTGTGACAATCTAGGTGAAGAATTGGCCATCAGTAGGAAGAGCAAACACAAAGCCCCAAAGGCAGAAATGTGTCTGGAATGTCAAAGAAACAGCACTGAAGCCACCCTGTTGGAGCAAAGTACATGGAAGCAAGTATTAGGAAATGTCAAAAGGCCCCATATCATATACAGCCTTGTAAGTTATAGGGGAAATTTTGGCTTTGATTTTGAGTGATTTGGCAAGTCACTGAAGTCACTAAAGCTATGAAGGAGGAAAACTTGATGATTCAGAAATGAGGATTTTCTAGAGGCTAAGCTGGCCTCCGTTTTTGTGCCTTGAATACATCAAGCTTATCTTGCTCTCTAGAGCAAGATAAACTGGTTTCTTGGATTTTCATGGCTTCTGCTTTATACATTTTAGATTTCCGCTAAATACTTCTTGTTCGGGGCTTCCCTGTTGGCACAAGGGAGTCTCAGCACTGTGAAGCTATACACAGCCACTGTAGCATGAGCTAAATCCCCGGCCAGGAAGCTGACCCACATGGCGAAGCAGACCTCTCCTTCATGCCCACTGTGCCCCTCAGCAGTGTATTTCAGTAGATCTGCCTGTTCTGCTCCCCACTCTCTCTCTGGTGAATCCTCTTAACCCCTGTACCTCTGGCCTATACCCCAGTTCTTGAATGCATAAATAAAATAAATCTTTTAAGACTTTTTGTTTGGAGATTCTTTTCTGAGAACCTTATATGAAGTATTTGTTCAGAAATTACTCTCTCCCTCTGCCTTGTTTAATAACATTTGTAACAATTTGCAATTATTTTATATATAGTTATTTGCTCATTGCCTTTCTCACCAAGAAAAATGTAAGTTTTAGTTATGTCTCCAACATCTCATAAAGTGTGAGGCTCACAGAGGAAATCAATAAATTATGTTTGTGACATATAAACCTTTATTAAAATAATAATTTAAATCTCATTGTCCCAAACTTCTCTATACCTCTAGGATGTATTTCCTTTTAATATGCATGCAGTAATAACTTGATCTCCCATATTGAATAATTGAAAGAAATCTAATTCTCTTCCCACGTGTCTCTGAAGTTACTGCTTTAGGTGTACTAGAAATCTTCCTTGTTTTGTTTATTCATCCTTCTTCTCCTTCATAGATTACCTTCAGCTTCCTCTTTACCACTTCTCCTTTCTAAAATATGGCCAGAGGCTTCTAACCATAGCTATGGCAATGCTATTATATTTAATATTTTACTAACTCTTGGAAAAATCATAGTGTTATTCAGCACAGGATAGGACAAGACACTGTATATGGATATATTCACTTAGTTATTTTCTCAGTCCTGTGATTTAGGTGTTATTATTCTCTTTGTTTTATAGATAAGACACAGAAGCACTGAGAGGCTCTTTAGTTTTCCAAAGACTTGTAACCTATAAGTGATTTGCCCAGGGTTTAATCCCAGGCAATTTACAGTACAGTCTATTCTCTTAATTGGAAGAGAATTAAAATACAAAAGAGGAAAGGTCAAAACTGGCGATATGATAACTTTCTTCCTTGAATGTGTTAGTCTTTCTCTTTGAGTTTTCCTGGATTCATTTTTCTCTGCTCTTGACATTTCCATATTACTACAAGTTGATTCTCTTTCTTTGGGATGAATTCATCTTTTCTCAGGTCCTTATATACCCTCATCGCCTGCCCTCAGCCAGAGAAAAATCAATATATCTTAACAATATTATAATTTCAGCTAAGACTAACTCAATTTAAAATAAACACAGCCTTTTACATGATTAAATATGTAGCAATAGTTTGCTTTGAAGCACGTACATTTTCATTTCTCCACTGCCTTATATATGTAAGGCTCAAAAGGTCAGCAAAGCGGTTCCTGTAAAAGCAAAGGTGGGGGGAGTTGGCGTTCACCCCAGAATTTAGAAATGGCTGTAGTCTTTAAAATGGAACACATTTGTCTCCACTTTCTATGCCAGACACTGCAAGGGTCGCATGAAACAACAATGACATTTATTGCTCCTAGGAGTGAACACAAAAAAAGACAGCATGACACATGACTGCAAGCATTACAAAGTAAACTGCTAGAGCTGGGAATAGGCATATTTTGTTCTGCAAAGATAGGCTGCAATGCCCTGGGCCAGAGGTGAAGACCCAAAGTGATTACCATGAGCCTTAAGAGGGAAATCACATGTTTTTTTTTTTTTGTTTTTTTTTTGTTTTTTTAGAGAAAATGCTGTTAAGCAATGAGGATGCTAGAAAATACTAATGCTCCTGGCTAAAATCAGAATGTAGAGACTCCTGGTCTATTGCAAACACAATAGCCAATTTACATTCCTTATGCTTTTTGAGGGCAGTACATGTTAGGTAGGTAAGAGATTTATTGCAGGAGAGGTCTTTTTTGCCATGTGGGTCACCTTCTTGGCCAGATCAAACTCATGCTGCAGAGGCTGATGATAGCTTCAAACTACTAACACTTAACCTCTTGTGCCACCAAGGAAGCACTTAAGTTAGGGATTTCAAAGAAAAATACAGCATGCTATTTCTCTTCAGGACTATCATATACCCACGAATGACAAATACAAGTGCATCAAGACAAACAGCTACTATTAATCAAATAATAATTAGAGAAAAGCTTATGAAGTAGTGCTAGGAGCTGAGAATCTAACGATGAACAAAGCAGATAAAACCCTGTCTCCATGAAGTGTACGTCTGTGGAATATTTACCATCTGTGCATGTTGAAATTTTATAGACATTTGTTATTATTATTCCTCATAATGACTTTCTGGTAGTTTCTCTTTGGAACAGTATTATACAATCATAGAAAAAAAAAAGTGAAACTTAAAAAGACTAAATCACAAGCCAGGTTTCAGTAACCAGTAAGCAAGTTAGACAAAATATGGAGCCAGTGCTAAGTCCAACATCGAGAGGTCAGATGCTAGCAAACACTGCTTGTGTTGTCTCCCACTGTAGCCATGAAACTCTCTGTAGTCTGTGAATTCCTTAGCCACTAACCTCAGCTGACCAGTTTGACTCTGTCTCTTCTGTTCTATCCACAGATATTTCTTCTCCATGGCAGGCTTTTGGCTAGAGGTATAATGTATTTACTGCATGTACTCAGACATACATAATCATAGCACAACCATTAGTGCCTCTTCTTCTATTTCTAAGTAGACAATTTATGGAGCAGTACCATTGTGGAACCTCAATTTGTAGGATCTGGAGTAAAATGTCATTAAGTCAGTCTGTTCTGTTATGTAATAAAGGATATAAGCTTTGGCTGACACAGTCTGGCGTCTAGCTAGATTACAAATTCATGCACACACAGATTCATAGCTTTATCTGATTTTTTCAGGAACAGAGTCTACATATGGCATTCACTGTAGTAACTTGATTAAGTTGGGAGTTAAATTCTCCCTCCTTCCCCATTTCTTTTAGATAGGTCAAAAGGATTTGTGTGCACTTGGAATGCAGAAATAAAACAATGTCCATCATTTTTCTGAAGGTCTTTTTCCAAACATATATGGTGAAGACATTCACAAAGTTGCTTACTCTGTGCCCAATTATTGCTCCAGACTTCTGGCTATGCTGACCAACAGTGACCCTCAGATACTTAACTGCAGCCCCATTCACTCAATAGCAGCGTCAAGTAATGACTTCTCATGCTCTGCTCCATAAACCTGCCTTCAAGATTCTACCTCTATAGTTGGTTAAACAGGGCTTCTCTAATTGGTTACTGGTGATTCAATCTTTGATGCAACTCTTCTGGACATGCATACTCTTAAAACTGTGTTAGATTTACTCCCTATAGCTTCCTTATTCCAAAACATTCAAAATGACATTTTTCCACAGTTTGAAACTGAGTTCATTCACAAGAAAGTGAGAAATGCTAATCATTAGTGAATGTAGAAGCAATATGGCACCCTTTCACTCCAAGATATAGAATTCTCAGTTAAAGCATTTCTAATATCTTCTTAAGGGGTGCCATCCTTCTCTCAAAGAGATATCTGCACTCCATGACCACTGCAGCATTTTCCCAGTTACCTAGACATGAAAGCAACTTAAGTGTCCATCAATGGGTCAAAGGATGTAGAAAATGTGATGGTTGGAGAGGCAGACAGACAGGAACAATGGAAACTTATTTTGTCATAAAAAGAAGGAAATCCTGCCATTTACAACAACATGGATGTAACTTGAGGGAACTATAGGTAGTGAAACTAGCAAGACAGAGAAAGACAAATACTGTATGTTCTCTGTAATATTTGTCATCTAAAAAAGCTGAACACATAAACACAGAAAGTAAAATGGCAGCTGTCAGGGATCAGGGTGTAAGAAATATGGTGAGATAATTAAAAATTACAAATTTAAGGTACAAATTAAAAGGTACAAACAGTTATTATTTCTGGAAATCTAATGTCTACTATGGTGACTAGCGCTAATAATTCTGTACTTATTATATATTGAAATTTACTAACAGTAGATTTTTTTAAAAAAGATGTATTTATTTATCCATACAAGAACTGGGGTACAGGCCAGAGGTGTGGGATGGGGAGTGAGGGGATGAGAAGATTCACCAGAGACAGAGTGGGGAGAAGAACAGGCAGATGGACTGAAACATACTGCTGAGGGGAGCAGCGGGTGAGGCAGGAGAGGCCTGCTGTGCCATGTGGGTTACTTCCCTGGCTGGGGATCGAACAGAGGCATTGGCTATGGATTCTTCATAGTGCTGTGGTTAACCCCCTGCGCCACCAGGGAGGTCCCTGCTGATAGAAGAGATCTTAATTGTTACTACCACAAAATTTTAAAAAGGTAATTATGAAAAAAAGTTAATCTTGTTGGAAAAGCTAATATATCACATATTACTTGGTGTTTAAGTACCTCAGATTTAATTTAAATGGTCTCCTTGTCTCCTATTGTTTTAAGAGACAGAGACATTATTTTGCACTTGACAAGGAATGAAAGAACAACTCCACCTCAAATCCCCAGACAAGTCTTGATTTTTCATGTAATAAAATAGATAACATACTGCTAAATCTTTAACTATGTTTATATTTTTCTTATAACTCATTAGTGTGAAACATAAAATTTTGTTCAACTGAAATTAAATGAACCATGAACCGTTTATATATTGAGAGCATATGTGTCCAAGGATATTATGAACCCTGGAAAACTGACAGGAAAAAATGACTGATTAATCATAGCTTTGGAAGGAGAAAAGAACTGTTGGAGATCATGTTTGAAATATATATTCTGTCTCACTAGACTACATAATTTATACCAATAGCTTATGATGCCACCATTTTTTATTTACTATGCATGTTAGCTTTTTGTGCCTATGTAGAGATTAATACAAACTGCAGTATATATAAAATATACCTATATTTCAAAGTTATTTTACAAGCTTTAAGTACATTACTGCACATACAGTTGATCTATTATTTTTTATTTTTCTTTAAAAAAATTCATTTTAGAACAGATTTGAATTTACATAAAATTTGAGAATACAGGCCTGTTCTGTATTCTTACATAACCGTGACCAATTTTTCCCAATTATTAACATCATGTTTTATCATATTGACCTATTATTAACTATTAACTATGTCCATAATTTATTTCATCTCCTTACTTTTAACCTAATATCCCTTTTCTGTTTTTGGATTCAGAACAACACGTTATACTTAGTGATCATTAGCTTCTTTGCTATAATCGTCCCTCAGACTTTCCTTGATTTTGATGACCTTGCAAATTTGGGGGAGTACTGGCCAGGTAGTTCTGGGAATTTCTGTCAGTTGGGATTTGGCTGACTTTTTTTAAGATAAGACTGATGATAGGTGTTCCTGTGAGAAATACCACAGGTAAGGTTCCTTTCTTCACATCCTATTAAGGTAAATACTATCAGTGTGAGGTTCCCGTGATGGTCTCACCACCTAGGCAATGCGGAGGGAATAGATGTCTCCACTGTGAAGTTCCTCTTCTCACTCTACACTCTAAGCTGTGAAAGGAAATTGGTCTATTAGTTCTCTAGGTCTGCCATATCAAAGTACCACTAACTGCATGGTTGAACATCAGTAATAACCTCTTAATTCTGGAGGCAAGAAAGTCTGAGATTGAAATGTCAGCTGTGTTGGTTCCTTCAGAGAGGTGTGCAGGAGAATTTCTCCCTTGCATTTCTTCTAACTTCTTGGTTTGCTTTGGAGTTATTTAGTTTATTTAGTTTTACACAAATCACCTGTATGTCCACTGGTGTTCTTTATGTGTTTGCATCAGTTTCCAAGTTTCCCTGTTTTATAAAACACTATCCAGGGGCCACCATGGTAGTGCAAAGGGTTAAACACCTCAAGAAGAAGCATCCACAGTCACTGCAACAGGAGTTAGATCCCAGATCCCCAGCCAGGGAGGTGAACCACATGGCACAGCAGACATTTCCTGTCTTGCCCACTGCTCCCCTCAGCAGTGTATTTCAGTCAACCTGCCTGTTCTTTTCCCTACTCTGTCATTGATGAATCCTTTCACTCCCCACACACACCTTTGGCCTGTACCCCAGTTCTTGTATGCATAAGTAAATACATCTTTAAAAAAAAATAAAACACTATCCATTTTGGATTAAGGGCCTTCTCTACTCCACTAGAGCTCATTTTAACTAATTATATATGCAAGTAAACTATTTCCAAATAGAGTCAAATTCTGTGTTACTCAGAGTTAGTACTTCAACATAAGAAGTTTTGGGTGATGCATTTCAACCCATAACAGTTGCTATGCACTGACTATAATTAAAGGGTAGGTATTTATGGTCTACTTCATTCATTTATATTAGTGTAGACTAGTCAGTGCTTACTTTATACTTTGGGCTATAATTCAATGGTATTTTATTTCATTGCTCGGCTTTGACAGTTTGAAGTTCTTTTACTTGGCTCCTATATCCCTTTAACATACTTCCATCAGCACAGTTTGTATTTTTATTTACAAATAATTTTAGTATTTTCTTACTTTCTAAGGCTGCAGAATGCTCTAGTCTCATCTTGTATATAAACTGCTTCAGTATTAGAACCAACCCTTTCCCCAAGGATCCAATGAGACCTGGACCTTTTATTGGAGAAATTGCATTAACAGCCAAGATCAAGGCCCCAGATATGTTCATTGCTATTGAGTTGTTTCCATATGTAGTCCTCTGATTCTATATTAAGCTAATACACTCATACTAATGTACCTAGCTGTAATCTACTTCCACAAAGATCATTCTAGTCTTTTGCCTTTGCTTGTCTATAATGTCCCTGTGAAAAAAACCTGGCATCTACTACCCACCATGCATTCACTTAAATGTTTAATTCTAGTATACATTTATAGCAATTTTTCATTTACTTTTAATCTACAGTATTATTAAAGTATAAATATTTATAAACCAATCATAAATATTTAAATATGTAAAAATTCCACACACAGATGGCTTATATTTCCTAGGAATTGCTGCAGACTGAATTGATAAAATGTAATATTTTGGGCCTCCCTGGTGGCCCTAGGGTTAAAGTCTCAGTGCTATCAAGCTATTGCCAGCCACTATAGCACCCGTTCCATTGCTGGCCAGGGAGGTGACCCCTATGCAGACCTCTCTTGCTGGCCAGCTGGCCCCCTCAGCAGTGTGTTTCAGTAGATCCGCTGTTCTACTCCCTGCTCTGTCTCTGATGAATCTTCTCACCTCTGGCCTGTATTCCAGCACTTGAATGCATAAATAAATAAAATATTTAAAAAAGAGAGAGAGAGGAAGGCAACTCCTGCTGTCAGAGGTTTGTACTGGTAAAATGCCAGTATCTCAAACTTATCAAAGGTAAAAACTATTGTGCCTCCCTTCTGGTGCAAGGGATTGAGTCCCAGCACACCCCTAGCCACTGTAGCTGGAGTTTGATCCCCAGCCAGGGAACTGGCCCACATGGCACAGCAGACCTCTATCTCTGTTCCTCTCAGCAGTGTATTTCAGTCAATATGCTTGTTCTGCTCCCTACTTAGTCTCTGGTGAATCCTCTCCACCCCACTCCCACTCCTGCCCCACACCTCTGGCCTGTACCCCAGCTCTTGTATGCATAAATAAATAAATCTTTTAAAAAGGTAAAATTTTCTCTTTGCTTATCATCTGTAACATTAAAACTTGCTCATTCTTTACATACACTATAAAGGATTGTCTATATTAATAATTTTCTTTTTTTTTTGCTTATAAATTTGCATATAACAGCAGAGTTCTGTTTACTTCAAAACAAAGAAAAACATTTGAGATGGAAACTCTAAAAAACTTAATTAAAAACAAATGGAATGTACAAAATGTGAGGCATTCAATTCTCTGCACTGTTTATCCATAAATTTGGATCGACTTTTTCTATAAGTTACTGTGGATTAGATCATTTTCTGGATCACTTCAGAGTGTGTCAGCCTCTTGTCTCTTACCCCATCCCATCTGCCATTTCAATGATCAGCTCCCCTAGACTTGGGTTGACTTCATGCAGGTATAACGTGGCAACTCCAGGCTCTGAACCTAAGTCAGATACTTTCACCTCCCATCCTGTATCTTCTCTGTTGATATTGCTTTGGGAATTACACTCTGGAATCTCAGCACTGTCATTAACAAGGAAACATGGTCATCTTCTCTATCAAAATTGAATCTTTAATGTCATTTTTCCTTGTATTACTCTTCTGAAACATTAACAAAAGTCTCCAGTTCATGAAAATGGAATATTTTTCCATTTGTTTGTGTCTTAATTCTAACATGATTCAGGCTGTTTCAAACCAACATTTTAAGTGAAATGTAAATAGTGATCATGTTTACTTCTTACTCATTATTGCATGCCTCAGAACCTAGAGCATTGTTAGGCCAGTAGTTTGGGTCAATAAGTGCCTTTTTAAAAATGAGTGAAGAAATCATATGTATGTATCAAGTAGTAAAGTAGCTTAGCATCAAAAAACCAGTTGCTGAGCCAGTGGCGCCCTCTGGTGACTAAAAATCATCAGAGTTGCTTTATCTTAACCCCAGTGACAACCCCCCACCCCCGCCCTTTTCATGCAACTGATACTACAAGATTATTCTATGAATAAAAAGGCCAAGATCTTGCTCTTTCAGCAGCATCCTGAATTGAGTAGCCTGCTCCATGCTCTGTTTACCAGCATGGTGCTGCTGACACATCAGCGTTCTAGTTCTGATTCTATTGTTACTTGATTATTTATACTCATAGATAAATTTTCTCTCTGGGCCTTTAGTTTTCCATAAAATTAATTTCTTCAAATTGAAAAATCTTTGAGTCTCTATTAAACACATCTTACCTCTCTAGAAGGAAGCTGTCATGGGCCGATTGGTGCCTCCTCCATTCCACCCTGAAACCCATATATTTAAATTCTCCACTGTGCCTACATTTGGAGATATGGCCGATATGAAGGCAATAAAGATGAAATGAGTTAATACAAGTAGGATCTGAATCCTATAGGATTGGTGTCCTTGTAAGAAGTGTTCAGAGAGTTATTTTTCTTCCCAGGAGCTTATGAAGAAGAAAGTAATGAAAAAGACAGAGAAACTCACTTGATCTTGGACTTCTAGTTTCCATAACTGTGCAAAAGTCAATTTCTGCGAGTTAAGCCACACAGTCTATGGCATTTAGTTATGGTAGCCCTAGCAGACTCATAAAATAGCATTGCATAAGATATACCAACTAAGGGGCCTCCCTGGTGGTGCAAGGGGTTAATTCTCAGCACTATGGAGCTATCTCCAGCCACTTCAGCAGGTGTTCAATCCCCAGCCAGGGAGCTGACCCGCATAGCATTGCAGACCTTTCCTGTTTCCCCTGCTGCTCCCCTCAGCAGTCTATTTCAGTCAATACACCTGTTCTGTTCCCCACTCTGTCTCTGGTGAATCCTCTCACCCCTTGCACTGTGTACCTCTGGCCTACCCCCCACCCCATCCCTATTTTTGTATGCATAAATAAATAAAAATAAATCTTTTTTAAAAAAGATATATCATCTAAAGGAAGGTCATTCTAAAGGAAAATTTGAGATTTATAATCAGAAATGCAGTTAAATATTATGTGAAGCTGGGTAAGGAATTTAATTTTTTTTAATTTTCTAATTCTTTTTTAAAACAGAAGAAAAACGAATTGATTGGGATTATAGAGATGATTAAATAAGATAATTTGGGGAATGCTTTGTAAACTGCAAAGAATTATATAAATATCTTGGTTCACCCCACCCAGCCCAGGAATCTTCTGTTTCAGAACCAAAAATAATGTCTTTTTATAGACACTAGCTCAGCTCTCACAGATCATTCTTGGGCAGGAAGCTCCACCCAAGTCTTTCAGACTGAGAAGACAAATACTCCAATTGAATATAAACAATTTCCACAAATGCTTTGAGGTCAAGTGTCTGAAAGACTTTTCTTTTAAACCAATGATCCTTAGGAAGAAAATACATATATTGTAGGTTAACATTCCCACTCAGTTCCCCTATGCGCCCTCTAATTTATAGAGGAATAATTGACAAATATAACTTTATACATATTAAAAGCTTATAATGTCAAGACTTGATGCACATATACATTATAGAATGAGAAATACCAAGATAATTAATATATTCATTAACTCACATAGTTAACTCTTCATGTGTGTTTTAAGATTTCTACCAGCTACCTCCAGCAATTTTCAAATATATAATACCATGATGGTAACTATTGTTATGCTGCATTAGATACTCAGAACTAATTCTTAGCTATTGATAAGGATGATAAGGAAAAAGACAGGAATAGTCCAAAAAGTTAACTTAAGGAGCAAAATCTATTACCTTTTAATAATGCACAAGTGAAAAATAAGGGGGTCCTTTTTGTTAATTCTTTTACTGTATCTTCCTCCTATTTTTAAGCTGTGTTTTTTAAAATGTGTTTTGGTACTCATTATACTTTTAGCAGGTATTGTGTCCAGCGTGATTCAATTAGAAACCTGGTATTTTTTTTAATAAAAATAATTGAGATAAATTTATTTGCAGAACACAGATGACTTTCCCTATTGTCTTTACTGAAAAGAAGCTACCGTCTACTGTTGCCAAGACACTCAAAATTGCTGCTTGACTGGTTACTCATTCCTTCTGTAATGAAAAGAGACAACATAGAGAGTTCCTGGAAAATGAATCAATGTAAATGGAAATAGTGGTTTAAAGTCTTTCTGTTAAACTATTAGAACATGATAGAGATCAAAGAAGATTGTAGAACAATATGATTTAATACAAAATGTGTTTAAAGAAAAGACCTCACATTATACCTTTAACATAATGTAATCTGCCAAGGAAAGTGTTTCTGCCAACAAAGCGAATGAAATTCAAAATGAATAATTGGGTTACCCATTCTGTTATAGAAACTAGGGCAAAATGTCTCCTCTTTATTTTTATAATTAATATATTTTCATTTCAATAGCAAAAATTTTATACTTTTTATTAACCTAAAGTCTAGAAATAAGAATATAATGAAGTATGACTAGCGACTGATGTAATAGAAGATGACAAAATTCTTAGACATGAAATTCTCCCTCACTTTAGGGAAAGATAACTATATTTGAAAGTATTAATAACTATATTAGATATAAAAGTATTAGATAACTATATTTGAAAGATAACTATATTTGAAAGTATTAATTTGGACCCAGCACTATAAACTGTTATTTGGGCTCTATCATCAGTCTTTAATTATTTGAATGTAGATGGGATAGATTCAATATGAAAGCCAGTCAGTGAGGAAAGGAAAAAGTTTTCAATTTTGTTATTATTTAAGTATAAAGAAAATAAACTTAAGTTTAAACATATCCACTGTCATTAATATTATGAAAGCTTTAAGTAACATAGTTATTTTTATTACAAAATGATAGATTTTCCAATATTAAATAAATAATGTTTTGATGTTAGTGTGGTTAGGCTATAGTTCTCAGTTCCCTATCAACCATTAATTAACATAGGTGTTTCTCTGAAGGTATCTTATAATGTGATTAAAGTACATGATTAGCTCACATAAAGGAAAGGAGATTATTTTAGATAATGAGTGGGTCTGAGTCAATCTGTGGAAAAGTTTTGAAAGAAAAGTTGAGCAACTTCATCTTGTGCTTAAGCATTTTAGCTCGTACTTTCTGACATCTTGTCCAACAAATTTTGGTGATGGTGTGTCAACTCTGACAGTTGCATGGGTTAATTAATTACAATAAATATTCTATATACTTCCTTTAGCTTCTATTTTTTTGATTGACCACTAATTAAAATTTTGATGTGATTAGTGGACTAGAATATGAAGGATGCATTTCTTTGAATTCTGAGTTTTCTGGAATTGTTCTCTAGATCATAGATTTACAGGCATTAACAACTCTATTTCTAGTTATAAAGATATTTACTAATAGTCCTTAGTATGAGTTGGTAACAGAAATAGAAAATATTTGCAACTGGATATCATTAATCAAATACCTAGAAGGTCAAATAGTAAGTGACCATAGATTTTCCCACTCATAGATAGGAAGAATTAATATTGTTAAAATACCATACTACTCAAAGAAATCTGCAAATTAAATGCAAGCCCTATAAAAATCCCAATGGAATTTTTCAAACAAAAAGAATAAAGAAGCCTAAAATTTGCATAAAAATGTAAAAGACCCCAAATAGCCAAAGCAATCTTGAGAAAGAGCAAAGTTGAAAGGCATCAAATTCTTGACTTCAAACTATGTTTGAAGCTATAGTAATCAAAACAATATGGTATTAGCATAAAAACAGTCATATCAACAAAACAGAATAGTGAGTTCAGTATTAAACTCGAACATATATGGTAAATTAACTTATGACAACTCAAGAAAATACAAAGGGAATATTAAAGATACTGGCCATATCCAGTCATAGTTTGAAACTAAGACCTAAACTTTCATCCTTGGGAGGACCAGTGTATTTCTACTTCACCTTTGCTTTCTAAATGGAGTCCTTTGTGGCCCAAACCAAGATCCTTCATTTTTACTAGTCTAAAAGAGGGCTTTGTCTAACCCCAAAATTCATTTTTATTCCTCTTTAGATATGCAAATATTTTGAAAACTGCTTGACTTCTAAGCATCTCAGAAGGAATCTTTATAGTAAAAAAGCGGTTATGAGTATAAGAATCAACACTATAGCTTCCTATATTCCTCAGATCTTGTCTTTTAAATTCTTATGTGCATTAGTATTTCTCCAATGTATTAGAACAAAGGAATATATTTTGTTTAGCTTTTCCTGTTACTTTCAGTAACAGGAATTTAGCATTAGAACAACAAATTCAGCATTTGTCCTGATTACCTATTGTGCTATTAACTAAAGTCAAACACCCTTTATATTTATTTTTAAGTGCAATTTGTGCATTTGGAACATAACACTTAATTTTCTACTTATAATGATCATACAAACCTTCTACTAAGATAAATTTAGTGAGCAAAATGTTGGTCTATTTAAATTTAAAAAATAATTAAGTAATATATATAAAAGTTAGTTGACTATGGCAAAGGCACTAAAGAACATGCCAATTACTGAAGTGTGGTAATGACAAAAATGGAAAAATTTACAGTAAATGAATAGTAAAATGACTATCAAATTTTGGCACAAAAAGATTCCCATCTCCCTTAACATTAAATCATACTCTTTGATAGGATATTTCCATTATAACTGAGTTTCTGCTTTTTTCTGTCCAATATTTGTGTGGTTCCAGTTCTGCTCTTTAACTCTTCCAGTTATACTCCACAATCTGTCAATGTTTCAAATGTTGGTGACTCATTGCCTGGTCTCAAGGTGCTCACACCTGCCTAATGAGATAGAAAGTGAGCAAATTGCACCAGTGTTGCAAGTGTTATGATAAAATCATGGAGAAGAAACACAAGCCACACAGTATTGGTGTGATTGACTTTCTCTTGGGGTTTGAAGTTATGGAAAGTTTCTTGGGGAATAGAGTTGAATATTTAATAATAACTTGTCAGGCAACAAAAATCTAATCAGAGCAAGGGAGGAAATTCTTTAGAGAGAAAAGAGCATGAACAAATGCAAGGAGGTAGGAAGCATCATGGCTTGGCTGGGTAATTAGAAAGAGTCAGTTATCACTGAGAGAGGGCTAGGAAGATGACACAGTTGGGAGATAAACAAGAATGAGAGCATGAAGGAACATAAAGAACTTTGACTATTCTCTATAGTCAACAAATAACCCCCTGAAGAAGTTAGAGTGAAAAGTAATATGATCTCATTTGTAATTATCCAAGATTACGTTTGTGAAGCAAGAAAAGATAATTTGAGCTTCAGGATGAGGATTAAGGATTGATAAAATGGGATTTTTACATAACAAAGTGTGTCCTGAAATTATAGCTTATTTTCACTGATCAAAATTCATACTTTTGATCAAAGTTGCAACTATCAAGAATTTTCCTGGAGTTTAACATATATGGTTCCTCTTCAAATGTTTTTAAATGTTTTATCTAATTTTATTGTTATTTTCTGGGTAAATTTTTGCCAACTTCCTCACTCCACATTCCTGGTACTCTTGTCCTTCTACATTTTTTTTTTTTAAAGACCTGAAGAACAGTTAATGGCTGGATCATACTGGACCACTTAGAGGTCATTGCCAAAGCCCAGAGAAGAGTGGTTGGTTCAAACCTATCCAGCAGCATGGAATAGATCTGGATTCCATCACCTTCTGAAGCATGACCAGTGAGCTGTCTTTTGCTGGGTGTGAAGAGAAGAACAAATGTTGCCTTTATATTTCTAACTTGTGCATATGCATAGTCATATTTTTTTCAATATGTACTGATCTAACCAGGTATATTATTAGGCATTTTAAACACAATGATTAACAAAATGATATTGTACACATCATCTGCTCCCACCTATTAATAATGACATAAATAAACCTAAGGTGCTGAGAAATCATAATTATTTTGTTGACATGATTTACTGGGAAGTTTTCATTAGTAATCTTTATGTATTTCAAGGTATCAGGTATGAAATGAGCAAATGGAACACAATTGTGAGACAGTCCAGTAATGATTGCTTATTTCCACATGAGGGCACTTTAAAACTCAGAAACTCAGCTTTCTACACTTGTCCAAATCTCAGTGTAATTTGGGATCAGAATGATGGTGGGTGCTGTCATTAACCCCCAGTATTTTTTAACATTTTTTTGAGAAAAAAATAAATACTATTTCCTTAAATTCATAGGTAGAAGTGCTATTTTAAAAAGTCTCACCCTCCTTTATCTTACAATTATGAAAGTACTTTCATAGAGAAGAAATCGGCACATGCTCAGTTTTTTACCTTTTCCATTTGCTCCTCAATTATTACCCTTCAATAATGGAGGGTAACAGAGAGGTGGTGTTATTAAGAGTATGAATTTTCCACATGACCTAAAACATATATAGTCAATAGACAACTTTGAGGAAAACATCCAAAATTTAGTACTGTTCTTAGTAAATGAAAGGATTTTTCTAACTGGAATTCTTCTTGGATAAAAATTGTGGACTGTCTCTGTAAAGAGAAATAGGTCATTAAGTAGTAACTGTTTTGAATGTGTTTATGTACTCATTTTAAACCATAATGTAAAGCCTCTCTCTCTCTCTCTCTCTCTCTCTCTCTCTCTCTCTCTCTCTCTCTCTCTCTCTCTCTCGCTCTCTCTCTCTCTCTCACACACACACACACACACATAATAAAACCATACCAAAATAACAAATTTACAGATCTTTAGAACCAACATTTTTAGTAAGTTTCTTCATTTTGTGAAGAACTTGACATAATCATTTTCTCTCACTCAAAACTTCAAAGACACAAAGAACATTAACTGAGAAAAAAATTCTCACATTTTTTTTCTGTTCTCTGCCTGTTCTTTTCCCCACTCTACCTCTGGTGAATCCTCTCATCCCCCATACTACTGGCTGGTACCCCAGTTCTTGTATGGATAAATCTTTAAAAAAGAGGGTCAAATGAAATTACATATGTTAAATCATTTTTGAAAATATTAAAATGTTAAAGCAAAACCAACAATAAAATGCCCAACACAACATGGCAGGCACAATTGTAGAAAAAAAAGCAACACTGGTCTGTGTACTATTCTTTATAAATGTACTAGAGGGGAAACAAGAGCTCAAAGGATGACTGAATCTTTGGAAGACATATTTTTGCCATCAAATATGGCAGACAAGGCATAGGAGTTCTTTAGTTTCTTATTTGCTTATTTTGTTCTAGCTTCGCAGTATTTTTGTTTTGTTATTTTTGAGTCTTTTATCATGTTTGCACATTATACTCTATACTATAGTTATTTAACCTTAGTTTCCGTACTTTGAAGAACCATTATTCTGATTTACTGAAAATTGCCTATAACATACCAAAATAGTTTCATACAGTCACATGCATCAGATACTCTAGATTTTTACTCTAAATTTTTAAATAGAGATATCAAATTAAATGTTATAAACAAGTTTATAACACTGGATTTGTTCTTTTTTTTTTAAGATTTATTTATTTATGCACACAGGAGCTGGGGTACAGGCCAGAGTCCAGGGAGGTGAGAGGATTCACCAGAGACAGAGTGGAGAGCAGAACAGGCAGACCTACTGAAACACACTGCTGAGGGGAGCAGCGGGTGAGGCAGGAGAGGTCTGCTACGCCATGTGGGCCCCCTCTGGCTGGTCCCCCTGGCCGGCGGCAGGGATCGAACTCGTTCTGCAGTGGCTGCGGTTTGCTTCATAGTGTGTTGCTTAACGCACTGCACCACCAGGGATGCCCATAGATTTGTTCTTAATTATCATTGTCTTTGCAACAATTCATTTCATTTTCTGTTCTACATACTGGTAGTTTTCCTTTAGTTCCCTACTGAATCTTCCTTTTCTACCATTGTATTTTTAATATTTAAAGCTTTTGTTCTCTGACTCTACCATTTTATATATTCTGTTCTTTTGCATGGATGTAATACCTTCTCTTATTTCCTCAGGATATTAATGGTAGGGATTTTTTTGTTTCTTTTCTCATTTTTTTAAAACTTCTCAAGTTGACACCTATCTGTGTGTTCCCTTCTAATAGCTTTTGCTATTTGCTTGTTATGTGCCTGTCACATTAAATTTCTCATTTGTATGTTCAGTGTCTCTTGCTTGCCTGCTTATCTTTAAAAGAATACTAAAAGCTGGTTGCAAACTTCTGAGCATGTAGGGAACTTGTTATTTTTGGTTTCACTTGAAAACTATCTGACTGGGCCTGTTCTGATAATGTTTCCGCCAATAGATTCACACATAGTAAGAGAGCTTAGCTGAGCTAGTCATAATGTAGCAACATCCATTTACCTGACCAAGCGGCCTGCGGCGACCTTGAGCTTTCACTACCCCTGCATGCAAGTATGTGCCAAGGAGGGCAGCCAAAGCGTCACAAGAGAATATTAAAATCCTGATGGCAGCTTCCCCCACAGACCTAGCCATCAACACGCTCCCTAGCCTCCCTATGCCTGCTGATTCAGCACCTCAGTCATGAGCAGAACTGGCCAAAACCTCCCTCTTGTTTTGAACCTGAGTATTGGCTAATCCTGCCATGACCTGACCCTGCATTTCTCTGTCTGTGTTGTCATTTCTCTGGTCCCTTGAATGAGGCTATGCACTTTCTCCAGGACCTGTGAGCAATGAACTTGCTGCTTCACTTTCTCTTCTGGTCTGCTGTTGAACCATGGCTCACCACCTAACGCCCTGTGCTCCACTTAACAAGAGTTCATTTAGTAAGTACCCAACATAGACACAAATATATAACATATATATAAAACATATATAAATGTGCCATCATTTAATAATTTATATACTAATGATATGGATGTTGCAATTAGAATAACATGAGAATTTTGTAACATTACTCAAATATTATTTGGAAATTTGATAGCACTTGGAAGTTCAATGTCTCTATAGTATTTCATGGTGTGATATGAACTCATGGGTCAGGCACAGAGGGAGTCACCATCACCTACAGCCTCCTTCAGCGCCTTCACTTTCTGGCCACGCCTGCCAAGTTCTAACCAGACTTTCTCTAGCCATCGCTTGTGTGGCCTCACCAGTACCCCACAGCACTTCTACCCACATCATTCAATCAAAGAAGACTCAGACATCAAGCCTCAGGATCCGAGGACGTCATGGGGCATAAACAAACAACAGAAAAATAAATTTTGAGCTCACAGAATGGACAAAAGTGGTTTTAGAACATAATCTGAAGCTGATAAGGGTGAAGTATGAGAATAAAGAAAATGAACAATTTGAGGGTTCCTTTGTTTTATCTTCCCTATGGAATACAATTCTAGTCATCAAAAACTGGGGTAACAATCATCCAGTTCCATAGAAAAGATGTCTAATTGGGATGCAGTTGAATTGTTAGAGGATTTCTTGACAGCTTTGACCAGAGTCCCAGGAAACACCGGAAAAGATCTCAAGGATGGATGCCCATCATAGAGACTGTCATTTTTTTTTTTTCCTCATCAGCACTTTTGCATCTGTTCTTTTCCAAGCCCCTAACTTCATCCTCCACCAGATTTCCCAAATGCAGTTTTTCTAAGCCCTCCATATTTTCCCTTTGGGCAGATTCCCAGGAGACTGTTCCTCTTCCTAAAAGAAATGCCCAAAACACAAAACCAAGCAAACCAACACACCATTTCTTTTATTTTAGGGTCCTATTTTCAGTTAAGACACTTCATAAATTTAATAAGTGACTTCATTTTTTCTATTATTTCACTATTGCTTAGAATTAATACTGAGAATAACGTGAGGGGATTTGGATATGAGACTATTGAATTCTGGTAACATTTACCAAAACATAGCAGAAGCAAAAACTGTATGAAGGACATTTGCTACCTTGCTCCAGCTAAACCAACAGTCCAATAATGGACTCAAAATGGTGAGGTGTTTGAGTGGCAGTGCACAGCAGATGATGGGCATCCAAGTCATCCAAAAGGCATTGCCACAGGGCAGTAGGATGGCAAATGGTGAAAGACTAGGGCAAACGCAGGTCATGGTTGTGGATCCAGGTGCTTTATTCATTCTAGAGTGAAATAATGGAATGTGGCGGTAGTGGGATTGGAAGAAGTCATCAACTGCTAGGTTGTATGTCAGAGCTTCCATCACACAGATGGAGAGTAGAATGAGGCTGCAATTCTGTCACGAATGCACTGGAGTCAAAGGGAGTGTATGGAAAATGTGGTGACTTGGATACCAGGGAATTAACTATTAGAACATTAGGGCCTTCCTGGTGGCACAGGGGTTAAGTCTCAGAGCTATCAAGCTAACTGCAGCCACTGCAGCATGAGTTTGATCCCTGGCCAGGGAACTGACCCACATGGCACAACAGACCTCTCCTATCTCATCCGCTGCTCCCCTCAGCAGTGTATTTCAGTGGATCCACCTGTTCTGCTCCCCACTCTGTCTCTGATGAATCTTCTCACCCTCTACACCTCTGGTCTACACCCTAGTTCTTGTTTACATAAATAAATAAATCTTTAAAAACATTAAAAATCAATCTACAATTATACAATGAGAAACTATAAGGCAAGTTAAAAAAAAAAAGACTTTCTAAATACTACAGAAAGTTTCTCAAAGTGTAGTTCTCAGACTCTTTGGACTAGAAACATAAGGTGAACGTGTCATGAAGATAGATTCTTTGTCTTTTCTGCTTGGGCAAAGAGCTCATGTGCTGATTTTCTTACAGAAGACAGTGCAAGTTCTCCAGTCAGTAGTGGGGAATCTGGGGTATAAGTTGCAGGGGGAATGTGATACAAGTCATACAGTCCTCCATCTGACATAGGCAAACTGTTGAAAATAATTTACAAGTAAAATTTAATGTTACATAATTATGTCAATATACCTTAAATTCTTTCATTGATGCGACCTCATGCCAAGGACTTTTTTATCAGTGAAATTATTCTTATAATAGGAAAAATGGATTGCAAAAAAGAAAGTCACAAGTAATGGAATTCAACCAAGTTGGTGTAAATTGTTGATTTAGACTGAATCTAAACATGTTCTAGCTTGCTTTTTTCCCAAAACGTGATTTAGATAATGAGTTACTTTCTTGACTCTAAGTTAATGACAGGACAATAGCTTGCAAAAGCTTTGATTATGAGAACTTGCTTTCTTTTTCATTATAAACACAAAGCAGCAATGTCAGTGCACTAAATTACTCAGTTTGTTTCAGTGTGCACGGCTGCTTCATTTTAGGACTCAATGTGATGAGTTAGCAAGAATTCCTTTCAGCCTAAGACTTGTGCTCAGAAGTTTATACTTACAAAAAAAGGGCTTTATTAACATCTTCAATCAGTAGAGCGACTCTAAAATTAACTCTGAAAATTACCCCAACTAAATAAAGTTTAGTTCTCCTATTAAAACACATATAAGTAACAGAATAATGTTGAAGTATAATAATATTCAGTGTTTTACCAATAGTAAGACTTTGAAAATCAAGTTCTCACTCAGCTTTTTTATTACCTTATAAGTAAAATATATATAAATAAGGAAAGAAAATAAATAAATAGCTAATTAGAATTGATGCACATGCTACTTGCAACAAGAATAGTTACGTTTTCTAAAGAATTTGGGAATAATCAAGAAAAATCATTTCTACATAACGGAATACTATGTCACGGTTAAAAAGAATGATGTATGTCCATATGTGTACACATGAAAAGAGGCCCTCAATATATATATATTTTTTAAAGATTTATTTATTTATGCATACAAGCACTGGGGCACAGGCCAGAGGTGTGGGGGGGTGAGAGGATTCACCACAGAGAGCGGGGAGCAGAACAGGCAGATCAAC